>CALYLW010000057.1:0-600000 GCA_944989445.1 Ampullaceana balthica
CTTTTAAAATAAAGTTTACTCTTGATGTATTTTAGAAGACGTCGTTGTTAGCTCATTAAATAAGTAAAACAATAATAATGGAGTCACGTTTACATTAATTTATCATATTTCATGTTGCTATTCTCAAAGGTTTTTATTCACATTGAATACACTGGACTCAAGTCATTTGATGAATTCAAATGTAATTTAATTGTTCAAATTTTCAAATTCCATTACATGTAACAAAGCGTATTTGCAATTAGATGAGATTAATTAGCACTAAACACAATACAGGAAATACGTCATTCTGGTCGCACCAATTCAAATATAAGTTTCATTCAACATCGTTGCGTTCTCTTCTATATATAGATAGTCATAGAGCACAACAGAAACTGATTTATTTACAACAATTTAGAACAGGAAGTTAAAAAGCACGAAGCAACTTCTAGAATAAACAATGAAATTTGCTATGTTAGAAATTAAAATTAAAGTGCTTTCCTTTCTTGATCTAAATTTGAAGTTTTCTGATTTTCCTTAAGGCAAAATCTTTGAGGGCGTCTTCTAGATCAGTGCGTCTCAAACTTTTAAGTATGGCGGACCGGCAGGAATTTTCTCCATTGCACCAGGGACCGGTGCACTATTTTCCCTGCACTGACAATTTTTCGGACCTTTTTTTAGAACATCTGTGGACCGGCAGCGGATGGCCCACAGTCCGGCACCGGTCCACGGACCACCACTTTGAGAAGCACTGTTCTAGATCAGTGTTTATTTGATGTTCAATTGTCAAAATAGTCAAACTAATTAAACTGAGTGTGCTCATAGTTTATCATGATAATTTGTTTACTGACTTGAGTTTAGAGAAGCGTCTCCCAAACTAGTCATTGTTAACGGAAATTGCAGAGAATGTTCGAAGTGTTAGTATATAGTATAGAGTATAGAGTATATAGTACAGAGAGAGTTATTTGTTAGGATTAACAGTGTTTCAGACTTGAAAAGTGGGATGGAAATTATAACATTAATTTTTTTATTGTCTGCGAGTTCAGCAAAAGTTTTTGTCAATGTCATGACTCACGAGATATTTGCTTTAATTTGGGATTCAAAGTCAGCAACGAGAGCTCAACGAGGAAGTTAGTCTAGCATTGATAGTGTTAACGCTATAGAAGAACACATTCATAAATTCTTTCATTATCGTCATGTAGATTAGTATCTTTTTTTCTGATTTCTGAATCTGCCGAAACCCCACATGGATTTTCTTTTAAATGAAGTATATGGCTTTAGTCTCAACTCATTTTCATGTTACGTGGTTGCATCTTTACTGAAATCGCCAGATATTTTATTTTTCGTCTGTGATATTTAATTACATGCCAACATAAGCCAAAGGTTCCTCTCCCAAAGCGATTCGTTTCTCTACAAGTAGCGTCTGCAACGCATATTTTTAGCTCAGTGATTAACATTAATTCCTTCTGTTTGTAAAACATTTCAAGAGTGTGGACCTCAGGGTATTTTTAAACAAATCAAATTGTTCTCGCAAACTTCTTACGTCTGTTCACGAATTAAAGACTCCTTCGTGCTTCTGTAAGTTCTATAGCCGTGAAGATATCCTGAAAATGGCTCTTTGGTTTATTTACTTCATTAGCTTTCATCACATCGCGAATCCTGAAGTCTGTTTAAGGCCTTGTCTGTAGCAGCAAATAGACCTTCCCAACGGTGCTGAAACGGAAGAGCATACGATTTAATGTATACTGAAAAACGAACCCGTTTCAAAATTCATTTCAGTTAAAGCAGCAAGAAAAAAAATGGTTTTGAGGTAGGCACACATTTTCAAGTTGAGATTTATGACTTTGAGGCTTTATACATCATATAGAATGAGACTGCAATAAAGCTTTTAAATAAAATACAAAATACACAAACAAATTGTGCAATGAAAACAATAAATTTGAGCTTTATTTTTAGACTGATACGACAGTAAACGTTTCGGCTAATGCCTTCATCAGTACAACATAAAATACATTCTTACAATACTTACATAAGTAATAATAACATTCTTAAAAAATATTGTATTTTAAAATATTTATGTTAAATAAAAAGAAAGGAAAAACAAAAACAAACATGGACACAGGATATAGCAAAAAGGGGGAAGTATCCAAAGTTACAGTAAAAACCACAACGGGAACAAGATTATGCAGTTAAGTAAAATTATGAATTTGGTTAATTCCATATGGAGCCAACGTACCAAATCTTTTTATGAGTCTATTTTCCATGTGGACTCTATCATGGGTATTGCTTGCATATAAAATACCAGTTACTGCAATATCTGATATGCCGTTATGGTCAACACTGTTAAAATGTTTAGAAACAGGACATTGAGCCTGTTTATTTATATTATACAGGTGTTCTCTAAACCGATCTCCAAGACGACGACCAGTCTCACCCACGTAAATTTTATTACACCTCTTGCAAAGAATTGCATAAATCACGTTGCGACTTGTGCAAGTGAATCCATCTTTTATTAAGAATTTTTCAAGAGGGAAAGAAATGTTGTTAATTTCCATCACATATGGACAAGTATTGCAACGGTTACGGTTGCAACCTTTTGTTCCAATATATGCTTTCATTGTGGGAAGGTGACTTCTTACAAGAATATCTCTGAGGCTTCTATCTCTCCGGAAAGCAAAAAGAGGAGGTTTTTTGAAGACCTGCTGAGTTAGAGGGTCAGCCATAAGGATTGGTCGGTTTTTGAGAATCACCTGGCGAGCTTTAAAATTATGAGGATGAAAAGTTAAAATAAATTTTGATCGATCACATTGATCAGAAACAGATGATTTAAATGTATCCTGTCTGGTCATGCCTTTAATTCGATTGACAGCGGATATTAAAACTGTTTCCGGGTATGACCTTCTTCGAAAAAAATCCAGCATTTCATTACTTTTCTCCAAAAAGTCTGCCTCATCACTGCAGAGTCGTTTAAGTCTCAATAGTTGCGAAAATGGGATAGAGCTCTTACAAGATTCAGGATGGGACGATGAATACATAAGGAAACTATGGCTGTCTGTAGACTTGTAAAAAATTGATGTGGATATTTTATTTTCTTTCAATTTAATTTGTATATCCAAAAAATTAACAGCACTTCTATGGATTGTTGAAGTAAATTTGATCGAAGAATGGAAGTTACCGACGAAGTCAATAAAACTTTGCAATTGTTGCATGTTCATTTTTGTAATTCCAATGCAATCGTCAATGTATCTCCTGTAGTACTCTGGAGAGATACCTTTGTAATTTTCACTCCATAGGTGTTCCAAATGGCCCATAAATATGCATGCATAACTTGGTCCCATTTTCGTTCCCATAGCAACTCCACTAATTTGATCAAAAAACTGTCCGTTGAACTCAAACGAGTTTAAATTTAGGACCAGCTCAGTTAATCGTAGTATGGCACTTGCGGGGATCTTGAGATTTGCCTTCTTGTTGAGAAAAAATGAGATTGCAGAGAGGCCATCGGCATGAGGAATAGACGTGTACAATGAAGAAACGTCCATTGTAAATAGTAAATGATCTTCATTGGGTAAAACCAAGGAATCCAGAGATTTTAACATATGGCTAGTGTCCTTAATGAAAGATGGTAAATTAGCAACAATAGGTTGAAAAACAGTATCCAAAAAATCGGAAATTAATTCAGTAGGACAAGAGCAGGCGGAGACAATTGGTCTTCCAGGGTTTCCCAGCTTGTGTATTTTTGGTAATAAGTATAAACATGGTTTACCAAGATCACTGTCATAAATACGTAAATTTTTTGCAGAGGATGGTAATTGACCACAATCTATAAGTTCTTCAATGGTCTCCTTAACAATTTCATTATTACAAATAATAGGATCGTTAGTCCTTGGGTTGTAAAAATTTGCATTATTTAATTGTTTGGAGGCCTCTTCAATGTAGAGTCTCTTATCCCACACCACCACAGCTCCACCTTTATCTGCCGGCTTGATAACAATGTCTTGGCGTTTTTTCAGTTGGAAAAGTGCTCGCCATTCTTCTTTCGATAAATTGGATTTGTTCAGAGGAGTTTGGCGAATATTTTGGATTTGATTTTCCGTACTTTTAATGTAAAGGTCAAGAGCTTTAGATTGATCGGAAGGAGGGGTCCATGTTGATTTACGTTGCCGATGTACAGGAAATTCACTGTCATCCTCATCGTTATTCGCAGGGGTACCATAGAAGTAAAGCTGCAATCTCATTGAGCGAAAGAAACGATGGGCATCTGATAGTAATTGGTATTTATCACTTGAGGCCCGAAGAGGAATGAATTTGAGACCTTTACTCAGAACTGATCTTTCTGGCTCAGAAAGTGTAAGATCCGGTGGAATACAGACGACTAAGTTTGATTCATTATCCGTTACGTGAGACGTTGTAACTTTAGGATTATTTGCAGTTTTAAGATGTTCAATCTTTCTTTTTTTGGCTCCAGATAATAAGTTGTAAAGCTCCCTATTGAGACCATGAATTATCCAGTGAATGAGATTGAATAGCAAGTTGTTATTATGAGTATTCACACGAAGTTGATCCTCCAATTTGTTAATTTTAATAGTTAGTTGAGAAATTAAACGCCTGTGAGAGTCCAAAACAATCCTCATACGTCCATAAGCACATCTCTTGTCAATGGCAGAAAGTTTGAGTCGATCAAAAGAATTAAAGGCACCAGCAGCAGGATGAAAATATGTTTTAAAACCTTTTGGAACAAGATTTTTATGAATACAATTGTTTAAAAAATTGACATGTGTGGTATATCGAGTCTTCTTAAATATATTGAACGCCAGTTCTGTACAATTTTTTGATAAAACTGTTGGTAAAAGACTAAATGAAGTAATAATAAAGTTACGGAATTGATTTTGAACAAGTTTAGATGACGTCATTTGCAAAAAATGTATTAAAAAATGTTTGACATAATTAAAAAAGTGTAAATTAATGGTAAGAAACAAAGAATTGGGGATAAAATAATAATAGTACAAATACAAATGAAGAAAAATATATCTCTACTCTAGTTCTAACAAAATGGAATAAAATTATAACGATATATCAAATACAGATATTTAGCATTAATAACAATTAGACACAAGACATATATCAAGTAGCAGTCAGAATTTAAGATTAATACATCATATAGAATGGGACTGCAATAAAGCTTTTAAATAAAATACAAAATACACAAACAAATTGTGCAATGAAAACAATAAATTTGAGCTTTATTTTTAGACTGATACGACAGTAAACGTTTCGGCTAATGCCTTCATCAGTACAACATAAAATACATTCTTACAATACTTACATAAGTAATAATAACATTCTTAAAAAATATTGTATTTTAAAATATTTATGTTAAATAAAAAGAAAGGAAAAACAAAAACAAACATGGACACAGGATATAGCAAAAAGGGGGAAGTATCCAAAGTTACAGTAAAAACCACAACGGGAACAAGATTATGCAGTTAAGTAAAATTATGAATTTGGTTAATTCCATATGGAGCCAACGTACCAAATCTTTTTATGAGTCGATTTTCCATGTGGACTCTATCATGAGTATTGCTTGCATATAAAATACCAGTTACTGCAATATCTGATATGCCGTTATGGTCAACACTGTTAAAATGTTTAGAAACAGGACATTGAGCCTGTTTATTTATATTATACAGGTGTTCTCTAAACCGATCTCCAAGACGACGACCAGTCTCACCCACGTAAATTTTATTACACCTCTTGCAAAGAATTGCATAAATCACGTTGCGACTTGTGCAAGTGAATCCATCTTTTATTAAGAATTTTTCAAGAGGGAAAGAAATGTTGTTAATTTCCATCACATATGGACAAGTATTGCAACGGTTACGGTTGCAACCTTTTGTTCCAATATATGCTTTCATTGTGGGAAGGTGACTTCTTACAAGAATATCTCTGAGGCTTCTATCTCTCCGGAAAGCAAAAAGAGGAGGTTTTTTGAAGACCTGCTGAGTTAGAGGGTCAGCCATAAGGAGGCTTTTTTGAGGAGGCTTTGTTGAACTCCTGTAGACTTTCCAGCCAATGACAACAATATTATCATACGTTTTAACTGTGTCATCCATTATATTAAAAATACACTTAGTAATGTTATGAATTCAAGGTTGGCAAAGAATTTGTGATGAAAAGATTATTGAACACTGAACAAGAGAGTATGGTTAACAGGTTTTAGCATTTTCCTGACAACTGGGACTTACAAAACTTTTTTATAAAATCATTCTATAAAAATTGTTAATGTAAACCAATGGTCCTAGATCATTTATTTGGGGAAACATGGAACTTCTTGAAGACAAACCTTAGTCACTAATCTAACACCACATTCAGCCAATGGTCATTAGTGTTTGCCAAAACTCTTTCAGCTGGTTACCATGACAATGGCCAATTTTAAGCTGCAATTCTTACACATATCCGCTGAGATACGAAACCATTTCTAAACACCAATGGCGAATGTCAGCTCATGGATACAAGTGTTCACTAGTTCAGCAAGAATACTGGGGCGTTGTCACGCTCAACATTTGAGGTAAGTCAGTGGGAGTAATCGAAGTCATTGTGAGTAATCGAAGTCAGTGTAAGTACTCGAAGTCATTGTGAGTAATCGAAGTCAGTGTGAGTAATCGAAGTCAGTGTGGGTAATCGAATTCAGTGTGAGTAATCGAAGTCAGTGCGACTAATCGTGTAATTGAGATAAGTCAATGTCAGTAATCAAAATAATTCAGTTTGAGAAATAGAAATAATTCAGATCATAAAGATCTCAATCTCTAATTACCCAAAATAAGATCTGTGATATAGAATTTGTATTACGTAAATTAAGATCTCTGATCTCATTTGCTCATTACTCAAGCTAATCTCTCTGATCTTCCCTTCTTATTACACAATTCGCAATGCCATCATTGGACTAACGTTATCTGAGTCTGTTATAAAAGCAAAATCTTTCCGTAGGGTAACTTCAATTAGCCGAGGAAAATAAACAACACAAGGCTTCAGCACATGCACAACACATGTGTAACAAACAGCAGCACACGTACAACACATGTTTAACAATTAACAGCACACGCAAAACACATGTGTAACAAGCAACAGCACACGTACAACACATGTTTAACAATTAACAGCACACGCACAACATATGTGTAACAAGCAAAACAGCACACGTACAACACATGTGTAACACGAACAGAAACAATAACACACATACATTCAACCTTACAACAACAAAAAATATTAAATTTAAAAAAAAAGGAGAACGACCAAATCAAGTGAATTAAAAGGCATCAGCAATCATCCGAGTACACACTCAAACACACACATAATGCACTTGATTACTTCCCTTTTATTTAATCGCGTGGCAGCGTTCACCTGGGATCAATAGAGAAGTGTCAAGTACTGAAAACTGGCAGTGTGTCACCCGAGAGGCAGGGGCGTCTTCTCTACGCGAGAATTGTTACAAACCGTAACTTTTAATTTCAATTTTAAATGTTTATATTTTAACACAACCGAGTTATCATTTCTCATATGTGTAATTATGGCATAATTCAAGGGAGGGAAGCATGGCAAAGATATGACACGAATCAAGGGAGGGAAGCTTTTTATAGGTATGTCACAACTTAAGGGAGGGAAACCTGGTAAATGTATTAACACAAATAAGCAGACAGAAGCGTTGCAAAGTTAGTGCAAATAAGGTTAAGGATTCTCTCTGATGGTATGGGCCAGGGGCGTCACTAAGGTTGGTGTCACCAAGTGTCTCCGAATCTGCCAGTGATAAATAACGGCAGCATGCAGTATGCTACGCTTTGGTATCACCCCTTGTGATGGTATAACTAAGATTGACAGATGTCTGGTTTTTACCAGAATGTGCAATACTATTTGCACTTGCCCAATGAAAAAATTGAAGCAATACCGGATATTTTATCTATACTTATAAAAGGCAAAAGCAATCACTCAGTACACTAATTCTCCAACTTCTCGTGTAGGCACAAGAAATTAAACTTTGGGAAGTTGTTGAGTACCTTCCCGCAATGGTAACAAGCGAAAAGAATATTTGCATTATCACTCACTGGGGACAGGGCCGTCTTAACGCATAGGCCCGTTGGGGCATTTGCCCGGGGGCCCACGAGCATAGGGGCCCCATTGGAATATGTTTATTTATATACATAAAGTATATTACAAATAAATTCAAAATATTACATTCATGGAAAAGAACTGACCCAAACTAAAGATGCAAAATACTTAGGAGTCTTAATAAATGAGAAACTATCATGGAATCCCCATGTCAATAAAGTTATTAAAAAATCAAACAAAACCTTAGGCTTTATAAAAAGGAACTTTAACAAATGTAATAGAGATATAAAACTAAAATGCTACCTCACTTTGGTGAGACCTGTACTAGAATATGCATCTTCTGTATGGGACCCATCCACCAAAGAAAACATTGATAAACTAGAACAAATTCAAAAAAGAGCTGCCAGATTCATTACTGGAGAATATTCGAAACTGACAAGAGTAACACCATTAGTTAAATCATTAAACCTTGAAACACTAGAGGATAGAAGAACCAAGAGCAAAGTAGTAATCATACATAAAGCAATTAATTCTAATTTAGAAATACAACACAAAGATAACTTAATACAACCCTCAGATAGACATAAGGATAAAAACACCTTTCTTATTCCGTATGCAAGAACAAACACATACAAGTTTTCCTTCTTCCCGTCCGGAATTAGGGCGTGGAATGGGTTGCCTGAAGAATCCAGGAAAACCAACACTTTATCAACATTTAAATCTCTAATAAAAATGCAGGACTAAACACAAACCATAGATAAGCGTAGGACGCAATAATCTTCTGTATAGAAGGAGCGTCTGTAAACAGATAAGATAAGATAAGATATATTAATTTTTTTATTCCTGCGAGGGGGGGGCACACTCTTTCTTTGCCCAGGGGCCCAACACTATTGCTTTGCCCGGGGTTCCAAAATGGTGTAAAGACGGCTCTGACTGGGGACCAGGGGCACAAATGTAGATTTTTCCCTATGTGAGCTATAACAAAGCTGACTCATCAATAATTCTCCTGCTTCCCGTGTAGTTGGAATCATGAAATTATGGGAAGTTGTTGAGTTCACTACCGCGATGGTAAGAGGCCAAGAGAATGTTTAAATTATCACTCACTGGGGGTCGGGGGCCCAAATGTAGATTTTTTTTTCGTATATAAGCTATATTAAAACTGACTCATCACTAATTCTCCAACTTCGCGTATAGGTACAGGCATGAAACTTTGGGAAGTTGTTGAGTACCCTCCCGCGATGGTAACAGGTGAAAAAATATTTAAATTATCAATCATTTGGGGCCGGGGGCCCAAATGTAATTTTTCATCAAATTATGAGCCATATGCAAATTAGTTTAAAATTTGTCTAGGGTTTAAATGGATGGATATTGACCAAACTAGGTACAAAAAAAACTGTATGACCCATAATAATATTATTAATATTATAAGTATAAGGGTAATTAACTCCTAATGTACATTACTTTTGGGCCGAAGGCGCAAATTTCTAAACTCGATTCGACCATTGTTGAGAACTATATCCATCATGATCCAGATTGCAATCAATAGGTTTTTTAAACTTTACATCAAATACCAATTGGGCCCGGGGGGGGGGATGACTTTATGACAATTTTTTTCTGATATAAGCTGTATAAAAATTATTGTGTTCAAGCGATCGCCTTGAAACTTAATGAAGTTGTTCAGTACGTTCCCACAAAAGTTTCTGGAACAATATTTTTTTTAAAAATACCACTTAAAAAGGGCTGGGGGCCCAAAATCTCATTTTCGTTACATCAGTTATATGAAAGGTATTTTAAACAGTGACAACTGGATCTTGACAAAACTTGAGGCATAAAAATTTGGTGCCCCATATTAAAATTATGTAAACTCCTTATGTCCCATCTTCCAGAAATTTGGTACGCGGGTCCTCAACACAAACGGAAATCCTACTTTTCCGCTACAGCGCGCTGGTATTTTGCGAGTTTTGAATATAAGAATGTTGCAAGTTGCTTTTGTGCCATCGACGAATTTAAATACAAGTGTCCGGTATTTTAGACTGCCATCTGTCAACTCTAGGTGTCACCTGGTTTGGTCCGCAACCCCTGCATCCTCCTAGTGACGCCTCTGATATCGGCCCAAACAAGAGGAGCGAAGCGTTGTAAAAGTGTATTTAAGGGCAGAGAAGCGTTGTACAGGTATGCACAAATAAAGTGAGTGGGGCGTTTATAAATTTTAATTCTGTTCTACAAGGCAAATCTTTCCATACGCTAGCATTAATTAAATTGTTTGTCAAATTATTTTCACATTACTCCCTTGTCTTTCCATTTTCGCTTTAACTTATCAATTCCTAACAAAGAGTGTCCATTATTCTCCTGCACCTTTCTCGTTATCTCCCCATTCTCTCTCCTTCTTTTTTCTCTGCACCTTTCTAGTTCTCTACTCTTACTTTACCTTGTTTTTTCTCTCTCTCCTCTCTCTCTCATACGTTCTTTCTCTGTACCGTTCTCGTGTGCTACTATTTCTTCTTCTTTACTTCTCTCTTCCACTTACGGTCTTTTAATCTCTGTTTCAACTATTTCTCTTGGTTAAAAATTCGATCACTACAAATCTAAATAGAAAAGCCGAAAGAAAGCTTCACCTTCTCTCCCTTTATACATATCTGCCAGTCTTACTATCAATTTCTGTCCGCATTATTTTATGTTCCACTTTCCGTCTCAAAAATGCAAATATATATTTTTTTAAAGATACATCGATAAATCGCATCCCTCAAATATGCCACCAAGAGGCCGAAACATCACATAATTCTAAGACATGTTTGGGAAGAGACACCATTTTCTCCTAGGAGCAAGCGTTGACCCAGTGCCTATAGTGTTTATTTGTGCGGGTGAGTATGTGGTGGCCTTATTTATTGAGGCTGTCTGAAGGTGTGGGAGTAGTCGCATGTGTATTTTGTGTGTTAGTAAATGTGTGTGTTGTATTAGAGAACTCAGTATTGGTCACTACATGCTTCACATTTATTGTGTCCAGTCGTATATGTGACCGTATCTGATGTCGAAGTTGCTATGGATACCATGATACCATCATAGTATTTGGAAACAATTCGCTTTAGATTTTTTAATGCCACTGAACTTGTGAAGTTTGTAACCTTGTGTAAATATTGTAACACTTTGTTGCAGAGTTACTTTGCGGTGGATGCCATGCAAATTATACGTTAATAAACCTAAACAAACTTTTCACCGATCGATCGATTTGCCGTAAAAAAATAATCTATGGTACTCTCACCTTCAGCTTCATTCAAATAGTTTGGACATTTTCCCTTTGGAAATGATTTTTTAAAATAATTAAAATGATTAGAAGTTTAACGCTTAGTCATTTCAATGAACTTTCTATAGTTACCTTTTTAAAAACTTTAAACATTGTGCAAAAAGCATTCGTCAGTGTTTTTAGATCTTTTTTTTAAAAAAATAACTTATACCCCAAATTCTTTTATCATTGGGGAAACATAAATTTTGAAACAGCTTGTTGCTAACATGGTCTGCTCGGTGTTCCATAACTTATTATTCCATCTCTCAGTGGACATATCCCGGCAGACGGCAAATAGAAAGTGGATGATGCATGGCAGACATTTGCATACTGCACAAAATCATGAATCCGAAAATGAACACGCGTATTTATTCACGTGCAGATAAAACATTCCCTACTCCTGCCTTTGAAAAAGAATGATTTAATTTTGAAATGGGCTTTCCAAAAATAGATTTTCGTTACCATTCGATCATATATCGATTAAAGTGTGATTTTTGTTGTATTATTATTAACCTGATATTAGATACTACCTTAACTTAACACAATTTCAAAATAACTAATATCAATACATAAATTATATACCTGGGAAATATATTCCAGACTCATCGGGGCCTTTCCCTGCCTCATCCAAATTCATAAAACATTTGGAGCATACGGGTATTTGATCAAATCAATGAACAACATTCTCGTCAAGTGCTCACAGGTCACTCAGGTATTTGCTATGTACCAAAACCTTTGTAACATTCTTTTGGCGGAGCGTTTATTAAAATATCAGGTATCTAAAGCCATTGTGACATTCTTTGGTTCAGTGTTGACAGTTAAGTAAAGTATCTAAAGCCATTGTGACATTCTTTGGTTCAGTGTTCACAGCTAAGTAAGTTATCTAAAGTCATTGTCATATTTCTTCGTTAACTTGTACATTGCTAACTGCTAAATTGTGTATAGCTAAATTTTTTGTTACATTATGTTTATAAAATGTTCATAGGTAAGTCAAGTTAATTGCCTTCACTCATTTCTATCCTCATTAAAGTTTCACTCATTTCTATGCTTATGAAACTTTCCATCATTTCTTTCCTAAAAAAAACATTACCTCCTTTCTATCCTCATAAAAGTCTCACTCATTTCTAGCATTAAAAAAAATACTTATATCTATCCTCACGAAACCTTCACTATTTATATCCTCATGAAACCTTCACTATTTCTATCCTCACGAAACCTTCACTATTTATATCCTCATGAAACCTTCACTATTTCTATCCTCACGAAACCTTCACTATTTATATCCTCATGAAACCTTCACTATTTATATCCTCATGAAACCTTCACTATTTATATCCTCATGAAACCTTCACTATTTCTATCCTCACGAAACCTTCACTATTTATATCCTCATGAAACCTTCACTATTTCTATCCTCACGAAACCTTCACTATTTATATCCTCATGAAACCTTCACTATTTCTATCCTCACGAAACCTTCACTATTTATATCCTCATGAAACCTTCACTATTTCTATCCTCACGAAACCTTCACTATTTCTATCCTCACGAAACCTTCACTATTTCTATCCTCACGAAACCTTCACTATTTCTATCCTCACGAAACCTTCACTATTTCTATCCTCAGGAAACCTTCACTATTTCTATCCTCACGAAACCTTCACTATTTCTATCCTCATAAGACATTCATCATTTCAAATAATTACGAGAATCATGTCTTTCAACTGAGACTCAAGTCAATAGAATTGCTACTTGTGCAGGTGTGGTTACTTCCCTTAATAACATATTTGAATTACATTTTTTTTAAAATCGCTTGGTCCCTTGAGATGTTTATAATTGGAGGAATGGTGGTTGCAATGTTATGTGAAGAACTTTAAGGTTATTCCTGGACCAGGACATTCATGAGCAGGAAATGGGTCACTGGTACGCAAACAATTGGCCACAGTTTTTGCCCCGGCCCTTTTGAAGTAGTTTTACGATGAGTTGAACGTTTTTATATTTCTTAAGCAAGTCCATGCCACATCTCTGGGGAAAAACATAGAGGAGAATCACTCTGGCGCAAGCTTAGAGCCTTTCAAAGAGGTGGATGGGAGCTTCATTACATCCGTAGTTGACACAGGCTATTCCGATCTACAGCATTAACAACATCAGCACGAGTGGAATGCAAATATCGAATCTGCAAATAATTGGCTAAAGATAATGAGGAATTATTTGTCATCAGTGTTTAATAGTCGTGGATTGTGAAAGAACTATTGGCAGTTGATGATTTTTATGGTTTGTGACAGCAGTTTGTTTAAAGTCATGCCAGTGACTGACAGAAGTATATGTAGTTTATGATATTCATGCCAGTGAATGACAGTGAATATGTCTACATTCACATTTTTCGGCTACATTTATTAAAAGTTGTTTATTTTTCGTATCTATTTTAAGTTTTAAGGATTTAAAATTTTATTCTAATCTTTAGTGCGCCGTGAACACGATTTCTTTTATAAATAATAGTTTTAAAATATCCCTTTTATCCCTTTTATCCCTTTTGGGTTACGGTGTAGGGCAAAGCAGTACAATGTCAATCCCTTTATTATGAATGACGTTTGAATAGCAATTTGACCCAATTTCATTGCAGTTGAATGAAGGAGAACGATTGCATTAGATTTTAGATTGTTGATATTGCAGAGTCATGGTATCGTATTGGTGCAGACTTGAGCTGAATTTTTGAGGAGTGGTATTTATTAAAGAGGGCATCTTGGCTATAGCAGTGTTCTGTTTTGTCGTATACGATTTAATCGAGCACTTTGACACAACAACAAATCGAATCTGGTCAATGAATCATATCCGTCCATCAATCCAACACAATTTTTTTTCAGGTGTGAATGTTTATACAAGATCAGGTCTTGCTCTTGTCTGTGTTAATTTAATTAGGGCACGATGGCTGACAGGTACAAGCTCGTGGCTATTTTAATTACCCTACTGACTCTTGGATTAACTTGTCAAGTTCATGGTCAGAGTTATGACATGACGATGGCCATCTTCAACGACAAACTGGGCAAAGAGGTCTACCACACGGAGGTCAGGCCCCTGGTTGACCAGTCTAAGGTCATCAACGTCTCTGTGGGGTTCGAACTCGTCTCTATTGTGGAAGTCAACGATGTGGCCCAAAGTTTTGTGTGCAACGGATTTATGTTCTTTATGTGGAAGGATGAGGTAAGGTGGATAATGGGTTTATGTTCTTTGTGTGGAAGGATGAGGTAAGGTGGAAAATGGGTTTATGTTCTTTGTGTGGAAGGATGAAGTAAGGTGGATAATGGGTTTATGTTCTTTGTGTGGAAGGATGAGGTAAGGTGGAAAATGGGTTTATGTTCTTTATGTGGAAGGATGAGGTAAGGTGGATAATGGGTTTATGTTCTTTGTGTGGAAGGATGAGGTAAGGTGGATAATGGGTTTATGTTCTTTGTGTGGAAGGATGAGGTAAGGTGGATAATGGGTTTATGTTCTTTGTGTGGAAGGATGAGGTAAGGTGGATAATGGGTTTATGTTCTTTGTGTGGAAGGATGATGTAAGGTGGATAATGGGTTTATGTTCTTTGTGTGGAAGGATGAGGTAAGGTGGATAATGGGTTTATGTTCTTTGTGTGGAAGGATGAGGTAAGGTGGATAATGGGTTTATGTTCTTTGTGTGGAAGGATGAAGTAAGGTGGATAATGGGTTTATGTTCTTTGTGTGGAAGGATGAGGTAAGGTGGATAATGGGTTTATGTTCTTTGTGTGGAAGGATGAGGTAAGGTGGATAATGGGTTTATGTTCTTTGTGTGGAAGGATGAAGTAAGGTGGATAATGGGTTTATGTTCTTTGTGTGGAAGGATGAGGTAAGATGGATAATGGGTTTATGTTCTTTGTGTGGAAGGATGAGGTAAGATGGCCAACGGATATTTGTTCTTTGTGTGGAAGGATGAGGTAAGATGGATAATTGGTTTATGTTCTTTGTGTGGAAGGATGAGGTAAGATGGCCAAGGATTTTTTTTTGTGTGTGGAAGGATGAGGTAAGATGGCCAACGGATTTATTTTCTTTGTGTGGAAGGATAAGGTAAGATGGCCAACTGATTTATGTTCTTTCTGTGGAAGGATGAGGTAAGGTGGATAATGGGTTAATGTTCTTTGTGTGGAAGGATGGGGTAAGATGGCCAACGGATATATTTTCTTCGTGTGGAAGGATGAGGTAAGGCTGATAATGGGTTTATGTTCTTTGTGTGGAAGGATGAGGTAAGATGGCCAACGGATGTATTTTCTTTGTGTGGGAGGATGAGGTAAGGTGGATAATGGGTTTATGTTCTTTGTATTGTAGGATGAGGTAAGCTGGCCACCTTATTGATGTTCCTTGCTTAGAGGGATTATGTAAGATTGCAAGTGTATTAACCTATGTAAAATGCCCATTGTTTTTATCTTCTTTGTTTGGAAGGACGACGTGAGTTGGCTGAGGGATTTATGGATTTTTTGTGGAAGAATTGTTTAAAATGACCAATGGATAAATTATGTTCTTGCGTGGAGGGTTTGTGTAAAATGACGAATGGATTCATGTGCTTTTGTGTGTTCAATTCGCCTAAAATAAAAAATGTTTTTCATTAATAAGAAACCTATTTAAAATACAGTGGCACCTCGAGATACGAAATTAATCCGTCCCGTGTAGGCTTTCGTATCTTGGATCTGTGATATCCCATTTTAAAATAAATAAATAAATAAATAAATAAATAATAAAACAAGGAAAACAGAATTAAATAAATGAAAAATAATATGTATACAAATGTGAACTTTTACCTTTCGAGTGAGGCGATGAATTATTCACGTCTCTGAAGCTATGACCAAAGAATTCACGAAAATATTCATGAATTAGTACACCAACACCAAAACAATTGTGTAACATATTGAACAAAAAATACATACTAGGCAATTTTGCACCTGAGTTGTTGTTTTTACCAATGAACCTTAGAGGGAACATTGGTTGTCAGCTGTGTTTTTTTCCATATCTTGGCACAAATAATTCTTCTAGTGGCCTTTCGTATTTTAGATCTTTCGTATTTTGAAGCATTCGTATCTAGAGTTGCCACTGTACTAAGTAATATACGTGAGACTTTAAATTTACGTTTAAAACCAACCCCTGAATTTGTATTCCAGCGCGTGGTCTGGGAGCCGTCTGGCTATGGTGGTCAGGAGGTCATCCATCCTTTGCCCGAGAACATCTGGCGCCCACGAGTTGTGCTCATGAATACACTGGGTGCCAGGGATCTGTTTGATGACGATAAGGCGTAAGAAACTATCGCAGAACTTTGTCTCCTGATACAGTTAATTATTATAGCGTTTAGTTCCTTTTAACTATCTCACCCTTTAGTCACGTGACACTTTTAACTATCTCATCCTTTAGTCACGTGACACTTTTAGCCATCTCATCCTTTAGTCACGTGACACATTTAACAATCTCATCTTTTAGTCACATTACACTTTATCCATCTCATCCTTTAATCACGTGACACTTTTAACCATCTCATCCTTTAGTCAGGTGACACTTTTATCCATGTCATCCTTTAATCACGTGACACTTTTAACCATCTCAACCTTTAGTCAGGTGACACTTTTATCCATGTCATCCTTTAATCACGTGACACTTTTAACCATCTCATCCTTTAGTCACATGACACTTTTAACCATCTCATCCTTTAGTCACATGACACTTTTAACCATCTCATCCTTTAGTCACATGACACTTTTATCCATCTCATTCTTTAGTCAGGTGACACTTTTATCCATGTCATCCCTTAATCACGTGACACTTTTAACCATCTCATCCTTTAGTCACATGACACATTTATCCATCTCATCCTTTAGTCACATGACACTTTTAGCCATCTCATCCTTTATTCACGTGACACTTTTAACAATCTCATCTTTTAGTCGCGTGACACTTTTAACTGCCTTCATGCACAAAGCTAGGTTTGAATTTAGCTGTCTTTAAGTCAGAAATTAGATGTCTTGACATATGATAGCCTACTAGGAGCCTTCAAGTGGGAATACAGTTATACATTAAATCCAAAAGCAAGAGATAATTTCCCCTGAAAAGTTACGTAATGTATATCAAATAACCAGAACCTGATCATTCGCTCATCTTTAATCTGCATCTTTTGCCCCTGAATTGAAATCGATCAAAATTTAATTATTTGTTCAGCAACACTTTGAACTAAGCTGATCTAATGTGCAAACATATAATTTCAGCCCAGTTTTTGTATACTATAATGGCAGAGTACAGTGGGTTCCCGGAAGTTTGTTCCCTACGTCCTGTGAGTTGGACATGACGAAATACCCGTTCGACGTCCAGAAATGTTTTATAACGGTAATTGAGGATTTTGTGACGCCTCTGTCTGTAACTACCAAACTGAGTCGCATACCTGAAAGTTCCCAGTTTAAAAAAAAATTAAATTAAAGAAATGGTTTTGTATTTTAACAATTTTAAAATTCATACTTGTCGGTTTTGGTTTTTTATTTCAGTTTGTAGTTTTAGTTTTTAGTTCCAACTTGCATTTTTCTTTTTTAATTTTAGTTTAGACTCGCAGTTGTGTTTTTTTTTATATCAAACTTTAACATTTTTGTTTTATTTAGTAATTGTGTTTTTTTTCCTAATAGGTTTGCAAACAAGAAAAAAATTAATATTAGAATGAAATAAAATATGTTAAATAAATCTGGGAAGGTATTGTTGATAGGACATCTATTGCATCTATTTAAAGATGGCTGCCATGACCTTGACCGTGACGGAGATGCAATTCAACACAGATTACTTCACATCAGAAGTCGGGACCACCTTCTACACCAACCACGGCGAATGGGAAATTGTAGATAAATACATCAGCATCTTTAACAACACTGCGACTGTCCAGTTCTCTTGTATCAAGGTACTAACTGAACTCAGTTCAGTGATATCCTGTTTCATGTCTTCTATATGTGCAGGTCAATTGTTATCATACCCTTGTCTGAATTACTGAATAGGTACATGCTTCTTCAATCTGGGGTAAAAATCAAGTTCAAGTTTGAATGTCAAAGTCTCAATCAGCAAACATTGACATACAAAATTGACATGTGTTTTTAGAATGTCATAGTTTCAGCCTGTCAAAGTTGTATTTTTTTTTAAATGAGGAATACTAAAGCTGTTGATTTTTTTTTACAATCGTAACCAGTCGAAGTATCCAAAACTGAATGATATAAATTGTTGTTGAAGTAGTGTGACGAACGCACAGTTGTGTTCTCTGTTTTCACTTCCAGATTCATTTGACCCTCAAGAGACGGCCATTTTTCATGTTGGTAAACATAGTCTTGCCTGTGATATTTCTCTCATTTCTCAACATCCTTGTCTTTGTCATTCCGGCTAATTCAGGGGAGAAAATTGGTTACGGTAAGTTGCTTCCCTTTCTCGGTACATTTTTATTGTTAATTTAAATTGAACAGTTCCCAATTTAAAAAAATAAATATATATATATATATATAAAATACAATTTTTTAAAAAATTAAAAAGTACCACTGGCCTTATATTTCAAGTCTAGTCATTGTATTTGTACGCGCATATTCATAGAATTTCTATGTGCATACCACCAGTCTATTCATTATATTTCTATGTTCATACCACCAGTCCAGTCCTTATATTTATATGTTCATACCATCAGTCCAGTCCTTATATTTCTATGTGCATACCACCAGTCCAGTCCTTATATTTATACGTTCATACCACCAGTCCAGTCCTTATATTTCTATGTTCATACCACCAGTCCAGTCCTTATATTTATATGTTCATACCACCAGTCCAGTCCTCATATTTCTATGTTCATACCACCAGTCCAGTCCTTATATTTATACTTTCATACCACCAGTCCAGTCCTCATATTTCTATGTGCATACCGCCAGTCCAGTCCTTATATTTATATGTTCATACCACCAGTCCAGTCCTCATATTTCTATGTGCATACCACCAGTCCAGTCCTTATATTTATATGTTCATACCACCAGTCCAGTCCTCATATTTCTATGTGCATACCACCAGTCCAGTCCTTATATTTATATGTTCATACCACCAGTCCAGTCCTCATATTTCTATGTGCATACCACCAGTCCAGTCCTTATATTTATATGTTCATACCACCAGTCCAGTCCTCATATTTCTATGTGCATACCACCAGTCCAGTCCTTATATTTCTATGTGCATACCACCAGTCCAGTCCTTATACTTATATGTTCATACCACCATTCCAGTCCTCATATTTATATGTTCATACCGCCACCAGGCATAACTGTCCTCTTGGCCCTGACTGTCTTCATGAGCATCATCGGGAGCATGTTACCGAGGTCATCCAATAAAATCCCCAAGGTCACTATCTACCTGTTCATTCTACTCATCCTTTCTATGCTGACAGTCATCGTCAGTATCATCATCGTCTATCTACATCACTTGGAAGAGGTCAGTACTTGATGACGTCATTCAATACTTTCTCAATGTTGTGTCCTGCTGATGGGTCTATAGTGGGGAGAAGGAGCAAGTTGCCATTGTTTGGGAAAACTTCTCACATGGGCTAAGAAACAATTTCTCCACGTAACGAAGTCCCCGGTCGGGGTGGGCGGGGTAAGATTCATGGGCGGGCGAAACATGTCCGTGGCTCACAAAAAATTTGGGCCCCCTCAAATATTACTATATAAAGTAGGGGTGTTAACGATTAATTTAAATTTAATCGTTAACTTTTGAAAAATTAACGATTAATTAATCGTTAATTTCGATTAAAGTAAAAACTTGAAATATATGGTGTCATAAGTATCATTTATAAACGTACTGGTCGAAAATCGAAATAACACTGGAATTTCTTCTTTATATGAAATATTTTAACCAACAACGCAAACAGACAAGTGTATTGACCTTATTCGGTTCAAGAGATGAGCTGTCTTATGGACAATATAACCAGCCGAGCTGAACAATCGTTCACATAGCTTTAGAGTGTCTCAGCTGAAGTTTCTGATACTGTAGTGGATGTTTGGTTTCCAGACGATATGTAAGCGAAGTGTTAGAGCCATGAGAGCAATGTTCCATTTAGGCAGCGTGGCTGCGCAGCTATTTCACCGAAGCCCGCAGAAGTTTAGAATCACCGCGCAGCAAATTTTGTAAAATATTGCGCAAAAATGACGTCGTGCAACTTTGCACACCATTTTTTTAAAGTTTGCACACTGACCAACGAAGCGTAGACTTAGAGGGAACATTGAATGGTGGGCAAACGATTTCTCTCAATGGGAACAATAACCTTTATCAAAATTTTGAGCATTCACGTCAGTCAATAGTTTAAAACCAAAATGTTCGTGTAACCGTTCCGGAAATTAGTTTATATTTATCGGCTGAAATATTTTATTTTTTGAGTTCCAGTACATTAATAAGTTGTGGGTCGATTAATCGTTAAAAAAATGTAATCGTTAAATTTTTTAACGATTATTAGAGATTAATCGATAATTTCCGCAGTCCTAATATAAAGTCTTGTGACCCCCACCCCCCCCACCCCCGTGCCTAAAAAAACCGTATTTGCTATTTGAAAATGATCATGTCTCAAATCACATTATTGTCATTTAAGTTTATATTTAATGGTGATGCTGCACTGCAATATCGTAACACGCATGACGCCATTTAAAGGGTCATTAAATAAACTGTAAGCAATCAAATATTGAAGTGGAATTTTTATTTATTAAAGTTGCAAGGTTTTGATGTGACGTCACAGTTCTTAAACACCCCCTGCCCCTCGTCACAAATGTGTGACACCTTCCCTTCTTTTTTTAGGTGCGTGACGTCATTGGTGGATGGCCCTCTGGGCTAAATTACTTAATGGTATAAAATAAAAAAATTTTATTGAATTTTTTTTTGCAATATGTAAGGTATGGGAATGGGCCTAAACCCCTTAGCACGCGCCTATTTATTGATAGACTTTGTATAACTTGTGCTTTCAGAAAGAAGTGAAACACCAAAAAGTAAAAGAGAACTACAGGAGCGCTGTCTCCAAGGTCAACAACTTGCGGCGTGCCATCTCCGTGCTTCAGGCGCCTAGGGATAAACAAGACCTCCCCAAAGGTCAAAGGTTGAGTTTCGCATCAGTGGCGGCCCTTGCCGAGCAGTCCGAGGCGCCTCCTCTGTCCAATGGCATGGGAAACAATGACGAGCGTGAACACGAGGAGGGGGCGGATGGCGTAACAACATTCAAACCGAAAGTTAACAAGTACAAAATAATCGGGAAGTACATTGACATACTGTCCCTGCTTGTGTTCCTGGCTGTTTGGTCGGCCGTGACCCTGGGCTTCATGGTGGACATCTCGACATAAAGTCTGCAATCATATCACCAGCTTTACATTAAAAGAAAAGTTTGTTTAAAGAAAATTCCGGGAAGCAAGAAGGACATCTTAACATAGCCTCTAAAAACGGTGTAGGCCTTAAATGTTCTTATTTTTTAAACTAAGTAGTAACAATATTTTGTTATAACATCGATCCAGAGGCGTCACTAGGGTGTGCGGACATCACCGGACGACACCATAACAATGGATGACACCAAATGTAAAATTCTGTATGTTCCCATTATTTGGCACTGACAGGCTCGGAGGAGGACTATTGGGTAAGTCGTGAGGGGGTGAAACTACCAGCTACCGCACTGCGTGACACCAACCCTAGCGACGCCTATGCTCGATCGATTATGTCATGACTAGAAAAGAAAACTCATTAAAATGCAAGACTTGATATAAACCATGGATAATCGTAGGGCGCAATAATCTTCTGTATAGAAGGAGCGTCTGTCACATATAAGAAAACTCAAACTCTTCTATTTACACGATATTACGTCACACAAGGAATCAGTCTTAAAGTGGGCCTACTCTAGTTAAACAATTCAACACTAGTATAGAAGGCAAGATATTTATTATACAAAATGCCACAACGTAGTGTGTCTGGTTATATTTGCTTTGCTTTAGCTGTTGATATCGGCTGTTGCTTGGTCATGCGATAAAAATATTTGTTGCACGTCAGTATTGTCCATATGTGCTTATGAATATTTAAATTAAAATCTCAGCAATCACAATAGCAATATGTGTATTGTTCATTTAGATGTATTTAAAAAAAAACAATAATAACTGAATAACACAATAACTATAACACTGCAAGTTGTATGATTTTAGAGTAACAATTTGTTCAATGTACGCCACTATGGGAGGTACAACACTAATTTAGTAGAATGGGATAAAGGGTAAAAAGTTACGATAAAATCATGCATGCGACTCGAAAAAAAAGAAAGAAAAAACTCATATTTTTTCAAATTGAGGTATTGCCATATCATAATGTTTAATTCATGAAGCAGCAGAGCCTTACCCTTTTATGTCGGTAAAAAAATCTGTTACGGTATACTACAGAACTCTCGAGATATTTACAATACATAACATCCAGAATTTCGATCGGTGTAATATCACGTGACAGCTCTGTCCGACAGGTCGCTGTGACCGACTTCCTGGAAATATTCCTTTATGCTAAATGTTATGTCAATATAATTGTTATATTTTCTATTATTTCATAGGTGTCCAAAAAAAAGGGGGGGGGGTCAAATTATAGCGATTTTAGAGAATTTTAAACTTTCTTATTCCTTTATTAGAAATTTGGATACGTAATGAACAAGTTATGGAATGAAGATGTTTATTTTATACTTCGTACGTTACAAGAAATAAAATATTTAAAAAATCTTTTTTTTTAAAACGACACGCTTTTATTTTAATTACATATAGAAAGTGCACTAAAAAGAAGAAAATAAAATTTATTTTTCAATCCGTTAACCTATCGACTGCGTGGGGCGCCCATCACAACTCATTTCTTTTTGGAAATACTCTTTTGCATATAGATAATTTTTTCAAATTAATATGATAGTAGCATGTATATGATCAAAGTTGTGAAACTTTTAATGTTTATTAATATTCATATAAATTTGTATTTATGTTTCGCAGTCTTGTACATGATAGCGAGTTGTGATGAGGGTCCCACGCTTTTATGTGCAGTCGATAGGTTCACGGAATGAAAAATTTTATTTTCTTCTTTTTAGTGCACTTTCTCGTGGTCGGACCCTGCGAGACAAGTATGTTCAACAGATACTAATTTTAGAAAGCAGCGCACCAAATTACTGCACAAATGCATCAAAAGGTGTGCAAATTAAATGTGCGCTGTAAAAAAAAATTATATGACGTCATTGCTTTCGCTGATAGTTTAATTTTGTAAAAAGGGAACAATGTAAAAAGTTATACAAATACTTTGTGTACATTTCAGAAAGTTTAATATTTCGTATTGATCAAACAAGGACAAGTTAGTTGGGATTTTCAAAATAAATAGATTTCAGCTGAACACTTCCGTCATTTTTTACGGGTGATACGCCGCGGGTCTCTCCAGAGTTCCTTCTTTTCATTCACTCACAGTCGTTTGCCCAAACCCACCCCATTTTGACAACTGTGTCTTTCAGGAAGTCTTCACCCGTCACTAAATCATTAGCGGCGTATGCTACGCCGCGGGTCAGCTAGTAATCAATACTGTTAGTTATGTCTCATATATAAGGGATTTATAGTCAAAAACTTTGTTTTTACGGGTTTGTTTTATTAAAAATATTTTTTACCTCTATTTATTTTACCAAACACCTCACAAGCGCCCGCCCAACGTTTTAAAAACATTGTGATGTGGTCACGGGTGAACTCACGGATGTCAACAAAAGCAGACGGTACAGATGCTTATATATAGACTATAGATAAACTAAAAAGTTCAATAATTTAATAACGGTATAATCGTTCGATCTGAAATTTTGATACAATGCATTGTCATCCAAGATCTATCTGTGATAAAATTTTCAGATCTCTAGGACCATCAGAAGTGGTTCAATTTTACGTTGGCAGATTTGAAAAAATCTTGGACAAACAAACCAACAAACAGGAACGAAAGCGAGTTAATACAAACGTGGTAAAAAGCGTGTAATAAAATGGCTTGATACATAGGCTAACTAGAGCCGAAATGTTGAGTAAAACATTGTGAGGAAAAAATATTTTTTAAACTTTAAGGACATCGATACCACATACATTTCCTTTTCCGAGTTGGCCAAATTAAACAATTTTTCAAAATCGATTTTTGTCATCGGACGCCTTCGAATTCCGTGCACCAAACAGCACATAATAAAAATATGTAAAAAATACTTTTTAAAAACTAGTCTTATATTAGAAATGCAGTAAAAAGTACAAAATAAAATTAAAATTTGAAATTTACAATCAGAAGAGACCTTTAGTTCCAAATTTATGAAAATGTAAAAGTTTAAAATGAGACAGGAACGTTAAATCGTAGGTGAAATCGATTATCTCGTTTTTCGCCATGACTACAAGACTAGGGTGCTCAGTTTAAACTTAGTCTATCAATATCTATGTTAGCAAGCTAACTATAATGACAAATAAACTAAAACATTTCAATCAGAATCACTTGGAGATGGAGACGAAGCGAGCTCAATAACAATTGTTTATTCTTTCTATACAGAGGATAACATTTTTACATACGTTTAAATAAATCGATCACTGGAACGGTAGGTGTTCAGATATTCATAAAAAATATTGAACAAGTTTATTTCTTTAACCAGTTTTGATGGCACTTCGAAAACGTGTTGTTACATAGTTTCTTCAAAGGCGCTCCCAGTCTAATGAGATCTGCTTGTGCTACTACAAATGTCCTCACAGTCTAATGAGATCTGCTTGTGCTACTACAAATGTCCTCCCAGTCTAATGACATCTGCTTGTGTTAATCAACGATTTGTTCAATCCTAGAATTCAAAGAAATGCCAACCAGGAGAACTTAGTGCAACAGAAAAATCCAGAAATCATATGATTACAATGATTTTTCATCAAATGATTTTTTCATAGGTTAAAAAAATACTACCAATATATAGTTTTAATATAAATATAGATGAAAATGTATGTATATTTCCCCACACATTTCTCCAAAACACCTTGTTGAATGCTGGAAAGCAAAGAAATGCCAACCAGCAGAACTCAACGCCACAGAAAAATCTAGAAAGTATATGGCTGCACATATCATAACAATAAAATCATCAATTTATTCGACCCTGGCTTTAAAATTATAACTGTATTTGATTCCAGAATAAAAACAATAAATGTTTTTACTCATAACATTAAAAACATGAATATAGTTGATCCCGACATAAAAACATAAATCCTTATGATCCTAAAAATAAAAACATAAATGTATTTGATACTCAGCATTAAAAACATAAACATTAATGTATTTGATCTCAGCATTAAAAATTAAATTTATTTGATCACCACATTAAATTTATGTGATACCAGCATTAAAAACATAAATGTATTTGATCCTAACATTAAAAAATTCTAAATGCATTTAATCCTAACATAAAAACCCATTGATTAATGTTATCCAATATTAAAAATTTACAAGCATTTGATCGCCAAAATTAACACTTATTTGTATTTATCCCAAATTTAAAACAAATTGATCCCAAAATTCACAAAAAATATATAGTTGATCCCATTATTAAACAAATAAATAAATTTGATCTGAACATTAAAAACATATATTTATATGATGCATACTTTAAAAACCTAAATTAAGAAGTCTTAATTTATTTAATCTCAAAATGGAAAACATTAATGTGTTTGATCCCAGAATTAAACACTCAAAAGAAATCGATCTTAACTTAAGAAAATAAACATTCCAATGCACTAAAAAGGAAACGTTACATTTTCTCACGTCTACAACAATCCAAGCGTGTGCGCCAAGCATGGGAAATCCATGGTATGAATACTTAGAATGAAACACCACGTGGACTCATAATTATAAGAATTATGTGTCAATCTCTGTCAACATACAACAATGCGTCAAGCATATACAGTGTGTCTCCGAAGCACAATGATTGAGAGTACACAAGAAATGTTACTGTACGACAAATCTTCAGGGAAATGACACTCCCAATGAACGATCGTGAAGACATGCAGGATATTAATCTCGACAACCAATTTACTGGTTCTCACTCTCACGCTTTTATTTGTGTAGACATGAAAATTTATTTGTTCCTTTTGATTGCTTTGGAATAAAAGTGTGTTTTTAAAAATACTTTTATTAAATACCCATTTTCTATTGTTTCAATTTTTAACAATTACAATTTGTAATAAAAGCTCACTCTGTACAGAATGATACAATTGTTTTTAAAATGTATTATTTCCCTTTGAAAACCAATAGGTAAATAGTAATAAAAAAAATGCAAATAACTTTACAGCCGACAGAGCAGGTGGAAGAGTATTTTGGAATATTGTATTGTCCACGGAGAAACAGGAGTCTGCCAAATTACATTGCTCGATCGAGCAATGCTAAGCGCGTCAAAATAACGTTGCAAGAATTTGACGCTAACACACAGACAGACACAAAGAATAGCAAGTTAAATAAAAGTGTGTCAAAAACATAAATCTCTTTGATCCAAGCTTAAAAAACATAAATGTTCGTATAGAAAAAATAAAAAAAACCATACATTTATTTATTCTCTGCATTAAAGGTGTGAAGTAACTTGATCCAAGCCATAAGATCATAAATGTATTTTATTGCAACATTAAAAAAATAATGTATTCAATTTCAGTGATGAAAAACATGAATGTCTTGATAGTAAAATTTACAAAAACAGCTATTTTAATTTTATTCCCAGCATTAAAAACGTAAATGTATTTGGTTCCAGCATTAAAAACATTCATTTATTGGTCCCATCATTATAATCATAAATATATTTTACTCCAGCTATAAAAACATAAATGGATTTGATCCCATTATTTAACTGTCCTACATGTTCATTCTATATGATCTTCATTTAATTGTCATTGACCATACAAATTTATTGTAAAATACCCTGACCAAGATAATCCATGACAACTGAAATTTTAATTGAAGTGAGTTATGCGTATTATAAACTGTATACAAAAGTTTTACCAAATTTAGCATATAACAACAACAAAATAGATTATAAAATTTGAATAATACTTATCAACTTTATCTTTAAAGTTTTGTATTTTAAATTCTACTAAAATAAATTTGTGTTTAAATAGTTATTACAAATGTTCCCTCTAAGGTTCGTTGCTCCGTGTGCAAAGTAAAAAAAAACTCGTGTGCAAAGTTGCACAGCATCAATTTTTATGCAATAATTTATAATTTTTGATAAGCGGTAATTTAAAACAGCTGCGAGGCATCAGTCAGATGTCTGGGAGGCCGTGCAGCCGCGCAGCTTAGAGGGAACAATGGTTGTTACTATTAAAAAATATGTTAATGTTAATGTTACTTGCGAGATTTGTAAGTTTCTGTTTAGTAAATGTTAAATTTTTCATACAATTTATAACTGAGCATTAAATTTACTTGTTACTTGTTACATTATATTTTAAATAAATTTTGAATATGTTTGGAAAATAAAAATGTACATAATGCTTTTGTAACAGAAGAGGCTTATCCATACAAAAATATATGTATTATATGTTAATAATTATTAAACCATATTAAAAAAGAAAACTATTTTTATTTTACATATATATGATTAATATTTCAAATGAAACATTCACCCTTTGTAGAGATTTAAAATTATATGCTCATAAACATTGCATTACTGTATTTATACACAAAATTTTATTTATCATGTTAAAAAAGAAATCCTATCTCTTGTAAGAATAGAGTGCTAAAATTTTTTAATAATTAAAATAAATTTGTTTCTGGAAAAAAAATACAACTACGACTTATAAATATTTGGTCATTTAAATTGCGTTTTATTCTTATTATTCCTGATCTCACTTAGTCATGTTTTTAATTTACTCACTTCCATTGTTTTCAAAGAGGTATTATAAACTTACATGATGTTAGGACCCTGTCAATTTATAATGTTAATCTTCAACCATGTATTAGAATTCCAAGTAAGATTATTAAATTATATTATTTACTTCACAATTTATTAATAAATTGTTTTAAATATATTTTATCTATTCTTTCAAAAAACCATCACTTTGACATAAAAACAACTTTCATTTCTGCTCCACTTTTAATGTCATAGCTTGATTCCTATTAGCTTTCTTTTGAGTAGGACTTTTAAGTAATTTTAAATTTCAATTTTGCTACTTCTGAAATAAAAAAGATTACTTTAACTTAAAACTTAAACTATAAATTTATTATTATTTCTTGTGACTAAATAAATTGATATTGATGAGACCTACTGCCTAAATAATATATTGACTTTTGGTTAAAACGCACGTACATAGCCAATCCAATACAAATACAATTAAACTGTCTTCTTTAAAACTTTACCTTTTTAGGTACTTGATTAAAAATTACTTACTTAAACTTACCCTTTTAAATACTTTTATTCGAATCCAATCCTATTAATTTAAAACTTTCGGTGGAATCATTACTTATCATTCAACATGTAAATCTGCCTCAACTGTACGCTACATTTTGTTTGTATAATTTCATTACACATACACACACGCACAGACAAAACAGACAAAAATTTTGTCTTTAAAATCTCATGATTTCAATTGACAAACTAAAATCACTTTTTTATGCAGAGTTTTAATATGCTGATGCCACTTTGTTAAATTTTTTAGTTGTTTTTGTTGTTCTTCTTCTCTTGCTTATTTTCTTCTTATTATTATTATTACTATCTAGCCTTATTATTTATTACATTAATTAGTAAATTCAATGTGCTAGCTATCAACGTCAAAATAGTTTATAGTGTAAACATTGTATGCCTAAATTTACAACAACATAGATGCATTTAACACCCTCGATAAAAGTTAAAGGTATAGTTTATTTTAATAATTTCAAAACGTACTGAAAAGTTAGTGTTGCATTGAATAATAATCATTTAGTTATTTGATTTGAACGTTAACCCATGGCAGCAATAAATACTCAGTCACTCTTCTCTCTCACTATGACTTATTATACCCAGCAATACTCAGTCACTCTTCTCTCTCACTATGACTTATTATACCCAGCAATACTCAGTCACTCTTCTCTCTCACTATGACTTATTATTTTTTCTCCAACTCTCTGGCCTTTCGTCGGGGTCTTTTCTCCTTCTCTCTGCCCCTTCTCTCACTCTCTTCCTCTCGCCATATAAAACATATGCTTTATTATTAAATCTATATTCGTCAATAAAATAGTGCGTTCCATGGGTTGTTTCATTGTATTCTTCATAGTTTAAACTGCACCTTAAATTGATAAGCTAAGAGATTTATGTCATATGGTGAGGTTCGCTCTGCAAGGAACACCTAGATGTAAAGCTCATCAAACCATGACTGCATTTCTTGGCATTCCGTGCAACTTTACTCTTGCATAGAACAAAGAAATAGAACGACTGGAAATGTGTGAATGAATAAACGTCTTCCTAGCCCATTTTTCTCAGTATAATTATAATTTTACACAATATATATATATACACATATATACACACATATATATATATTTATATTTTAGGGCTGCGGAATGTAACGATTAATTTCTCGAATAATCGTTAAAACATTGAACGATTAAAATTTGTTTAACGATTAAGTGACCCACCACGTATAAATGTACTGGAAGTAAAAAAGTAAAATATTTCGGCGGATAAATATAAACTAATTTCCGGACGATTACACGAACATTTTGGTTTTAAACTTTTGACTGACTTGAATGTTCAAAATGTTGATAAAGGTTATTGTTTCCATTGAGAGAAATCGTTTGCCTACCATGCAATGTTCCCTCTAAGTCTAAGCTTTGTTGGTCCGTGTGCAAAGTTAAAAAAAACAACTCGTGTGCAAAGTTGCACAACGTCCATTTTTTTTTGCAATATTTTACAAAATTTGCTGCGCGGTGATTCTAAACTCCTGCGTGGCGTCGGTCAAATATCTGCGCAGCCGCGCTACTTAAAAGGAACATTGCTACCATGGTTCTCACATTTTGCTTACATTTCACCTGCAAACCAAACATCCACTACAGTATTAGAAACTTCAGCTGAGACAATCTATAAGACCCGCTCATCACTTGAACCAAATAATGTAAATGCACTTGTCTGTTTGCGTTATTGGTTAAAAGATGTCATATAAAGAAGACATTCCAGTGTTATCTCGATTTTCGACAAGTATTTTAATACATTTTACCTATGACACCATAAACTTCAATTTTTGGCTTTAATCAAAAGTTAACGATTAAATTTAAATTAATCGTTAACAGCCCTAATATATATATAATAAAAAATAAACTAAAATAATTTTAAAATCTCTTAATTAGTCCTGGTAGCCAAACATGAAACACGTGATCATCGAAGTAATTCAAGTCTTGTATTTCAAACATATACTTTCATAATACTAAAGCTGGGTGAAGAGTTACTTTGAAATTATTGCTGCATGATAAAAGATAAATTAAGTCTTCTCCATCCCCTCTCCCATCACTCTTTCCGTGAAGCCAAATTAACAAAATTAATTAAAAATAAGAAGACAGGTAATTGTTCATTAAAATTCTTTTTTGCAAAACAAATAATTATTTCCGATTGGTAGACTAATTAAGGTTTTCATTTTTATTAACTTGTCTAAAAATATAAACAGAACAATGTAAAAAACAACAACAGCAACAAAAAACCAACAAACATTAGCAACAACCATCTTGTGTGCCTTCATTGTGACCAATTTACATAATGCCATGATTGGTGAGCTAATTCATCACTCACTTCAACATACTACGGTCCACTGAGTGGACACAATCAGCAAGTTGGCGTGAATGTTACCTGGACATGACAGGAGGAGAATTTAAAAAAACGGATTGTGTGTGGCGTATGGCATGGGATGGGCAAGTAAGTTTAGTAAGACAGATAATATGCGAGTCGATCAAGGGGAAGGGAAGTAATTCATTTTTAACTCCCTTTGGCCTAATCCTTGCAGGAGTTCATCCCTGTCACAATTTCATTCAGAGCCACGATATTATGGTCCATTCGTGTCCTTTCATCGAATTGTTTACGCTTGACGACACCACGGGCAGGTGATTGTTGCTGGGAGAAAGATTGCTGAGCAGCACAAAGACTTTAATTTTAAGATTTGTTAACAAGGGGAGAAAAGCCTGATCTGGAATTAGAGTTATTATTCTCTGAAGGCGAACGGACTTGGTCAGACATGGTGACCTGTTGAGATGTTGTTAGTAGCAGCAGCTGATGCGCACATCCTCCACTGAGTCAAAAATAGATTCTTTAAGTGACTTTAAAACATGGCAATAGTAATATTGATAATAGATTATATATGCTTAAAAATGACGTCGTTATTTTGAATATTTGCATTAAGCGTTTTTCCTGTTCGCGTTGGTAAGTGCTGCCCGAACCAAACTTAGTAGGTGCCTTGAATTACAGCCCAGCTAAATAAACAGGAACATTAACATCCAGGTTGGGGTGGGGGGGCGCACCCTTCTGTCCACCATCCCCACCCCCCCAGTGCCTGCTTAGGTGTTGTTATTTGTAGTTTGAAGATGCAGTCCCTATGGTGAGAGACGTGTTGTGTTTACATTTTATGAGAAGGCAATGACTTGACCTGGTATGAAACACGTGGTGTGTGAGGTGAACTGTAAGCGTGCCTGGTCAAGGACTGAGAGAATAGCTGGCTATAAATGTACGGTTCATGAGGCAACCGGGGTGGATTGCAGTGGATGGCAGACGAGCTGTTTAGATAGTTAATTGCACAGTTGATCACAGTGAATTGTATATAGTGATTAAAGACAGTTGTTAACCAGACCACAGTGTGTTAAAGCCTTGTCACTTGACCAGCCACAAGTTCTATTACACCTATCATGAGACGCATACAGTTTCTCAGTTTCCATAAGTAACATATCTGGAGACTCTCACGAGGGAATGCTGAGAAATGAGGTATGTTTAAAACAATAATCATTCATCAAATTGTCTTATTTTGTTTATTACACGTGGCCTAGAATATGCCCGTAACATAGAAACAACAAGCCTGTCACATCTGATTAACATAATTTTGTGACGTAAGGTCACGTGTACAAGAGACGCGGGAAGAAAGGAGCATTTCTATTGGTTGAAAGCGTTGGGCGAACAGTTGTGTGTAGACTTCCGACAGGGAAGCATGTATAATGAATAACTCAAGATTTCCACGTTATATTACCTCAAATGATTCTTATGTGTACAATATATATGTATATTAAAGTTGTTTTGGATAAACGAATTCTTCAGTGAATTATTGTGCACAAGATTAATTACTGTGAGAACGCCTACATAAAAGAGAAATATAAAGTTATCGTTACAAAGCCCAGAACATCTGCCTGCTGAACGTTGTTTGTTTGAACTTACTGTGTAATTTGAATTTGTCGGACCAACGCTCTGATCCTAGCGACCAACTCTCTACATATTTAGATGATTATTATCTTCAACTTCAACACATTTATTGCTTTAGAGCTGTATAAGCAAATATCTAAGAATTTATTCTAACAAAATTTATAAACACAACCATTCATTTAGCTTTTGTGTGACAATTTTTCTTTTGCAGATAAAATTATTTCAGAAGTTTTTTTAAGTTTATGTTTACATGAAACTTCAGTCTAAAAAATTTTTTATTTCACAAATGACAGATAGGAACGTGTGACGTTCATACCTTAAGTAGTCATTATTCATAGAAAAATATGTTTCTATTTATGGTTTATGATGACGTGTCTTTATGTTACTATCTCCCCTTGTTTATAGTGAGTTGTCTGTGTGTAACAACATTAACTTTTTATTATAAGACCTGCATGGCTAGAGAAAACTTACGCCATATTTATAATCCCCCCGACATACAAGAACTCTTGACAACAACACATATTAACCATAACTCAAACGTGTTTACATTTTTAAAAAATTACCAAATAATAAGTTTATTATGGACTTTTTTCCGGGAGGCAAATCATGGCAAAACATAAAATGACAAAATATCGTCGTGTCAAACCTTTTGTTGACGAGAGTAAGTAGATCAACAAGAATTGTGCATATTACATCATCGGAGCGATCAAAGCAACGGGTAAGCACAAATTAATAAACTTAAATACACACCCTAATCAGGCGCGCAAAATAAAAGTGTGCATTAATAATGACGAACAATTACAATTCACAAGCATAATGCGCCTGCATATTTCTTTCCTTTCATCCAATAACCAGACCTTAGACACATTGAAAACATTTTTTAAACTAGTAATATTAAAGTTGGTTCATTTTAAGCATCAATAGCCTCGTCATGCACTCACGCTTCGAACTTTCAAGTGGCACCATAACTCAAAGAATATGACATGTACATAATAAGCCTGTATATACTCGTTCTATAGCCCGTTCGTGCATAAGCCGACCCCCCCCCCACACTCTTTTGCAAGAGAAAAGTATTAAAAGGGTGTAACCGGCTCGCAAGCCGACCCCCCAACTTTTCCCCCTAGATTTTATTTCCAATAAAGGTCGGCTTTAGAACGAGTGTACAAGGTACATGTAGATAGATCAAAACACTTTCAGAAAAGAATGAACTCAAATGATTGTCAAAGTTCACAGTCAATGTACTGTTCCCAGCTCACAACACACTTTGTACACATAACACGGCTGCGGCTGGATCATCACAAGTTTTATACAATGCAATATGGTCACACGTCATTGATTTGTCAATGTATTTTAATTAAATTACCGACAACCTGCCAGTCATACACGAATTTAAATAATAAATATTAAAGTAAAATTTCACCAAAAAAAAAGGCTTATCTGCCTGTCAGCCTATATGAAATATTATATAACATAATAAGAAACAAATCTGTATTTCATCAAATAAATCAATAGTCTTGCCTACTTGGCACATTGACATGGTAATAAACATACAATTTCGGCTTGGCATTCATTTATAATATCGAGGCCTGCATTTGCAGAATCCAGGTATGAGACACACACAAATATAAGAAATAATAAAATTTAAAAAAACACCATACCTTACACACTCACAATTGTGACGTTAATTCAGAAACTCCCTCTCTCATATGTCTCGTGTTGGAAATTGAAGAGGGTGACGAGTAATACTGTTTATGAAACTAATGTTAAACAAGCGATGGTAACATAGATGATAAATGAAGTGATACATATATAGTATGATGACGTTGTATTAGAGTATACTACATGGTATATCAAGGCAGATTTGTTTTCAATTCAATATGAATCAAAGTAAAAATGTTGCATAACTCTAGATGCATGTGATTTTGTGTTGTAAAAAAACGACATAGTTTAAAGTGCACTGTAACCGTGGGTCTCAGTCTAATGATCATGGGGTTGAATCTCGATAGTTTGTGAAATAGAAAAAGAAAATAAGGAAAAGGGGTGGGGGGTAGGGATCAAATACAAAATGAATCTGAAATAAATGTATTATATTATTTTATACAGATAAAGTGTGAAATAAACTTGTTTTATATAAGGAGGACCAGAAGTACCCAGTTATTCAGGAGGACATTTCCCAAGATACAACTGACAAACACCCAGTAGTCGTTTGATACTTTTAATTTTTTTTTCATGCCGGCTATTTGTTGAATTTCTTAGCTATGTTATTTAACAGATTGGCTTAGGCCTTGGGTTGGGGGAAATGTTTATATTTATAATTACGGCTGCGGAAATTAACGATTAATTTCTCGATTAATCGTCCAATCACTTACAAATTATTGGAGGTCAAAAAGTTAAAAAAATAAAATAAAAAAATAGCGGCCGCAATAACAAATTTCCTGACGAGTACACGAACATTTTGGTTTTAAACTATTGACTGGCGGAAATGTTCAAAATGTTGATACAGTTTATTGTATCCATTGTGAGAAATCGTTTGCCTACCAACTACCATGGTTCTAACACTTCGCCTACTTATCAAACCAAATGAAAAGCGTATTAAGCTAATGGCAGTAATGGAGTCTGACTCAGAGACAGAAAATGACGACAGCTCTTCTGATGAATTACTGTGTTACAAAATGGAGATGAAAGTTCCTGAATCCATTAACCCTCTACAATGGTGGAAACTTAATGAACACGGATATCCAATGTCATTCCTTGCCAAGACCGTTTGTGCATACCAGTCACCTCAGTTCCATGTGAATGATTGTTCAGCTCGGCTGGTTATATTGTCAATTAGACCCGCTCATCACTTGAAACAAATAATGTCAACACACTTGTCTTTTTGCGTAAATGGTTCAAGGATTACATATAAAGGAGACATTCCAATGTTATTTAGATTTTCAACAAGAACGTTTAATAATTGTTACTTACGACATCATAAATTTAAATGTTTGACTTTAATGTAAATCATGTAAATTGACGATTAATTAGGATTAGGATTAGCCTGTGCCAACTGCCCCGATGCCAAGTCGTTGTTACGCCTCTGTGCGTGCGCACCAACATATTTTTAGCACAGATACCATAACCGTCCTCTATCACCGAAAGCTTACTCCCTCTTTGTATATGGACAATTATTGTTTAATGGAAGCTTTCATTCTTACCCACAATGTATTACTAGATAGAGAATTATATATAATGGTGACAAGTGATGGGTTGTTTGGGGGGGGGGTAGGGGGGCTTGGTATAGATTGTTCCTCTCTATATACATAATGGCGGGACTGTCCTTTGAATAGATCTTTTACTCAACAACATTAAATTGTGATTTTACAAACATGAATTTGTTATTTAAACTAACCCAGGGCCCAGTGCTTAATACTCTTACAATCTTAGGAATTAGTGACCTTAAGAACACTCGTTTTACAAACACGCTCATGCTCCAAACACACACGTGTTACAAACACGCATGTTAAAAACACACAAGTGTTACAAACACGTACATGTTACAAAACACATATGTTACAAACAAACAAGTAAATTAAAGTTAAACGATCTTGCAATCATACCTTCAGGCTGACACACAGCCCCCCCCCACCCTAAAGTCTAGTTGAAATGAAAACATCATAATGTGACCATGTCAAAGGGCAGATTGAACAGGTGGATGACATGTCATCGTTAGGTCTGATAGATTAGCCCCCCCCTCCCAGGCAATTAAACCATCGAGCCCCCTATCACCCTAGTGTTTGGTGGGGGGGATAATGTTAACAAATTATTTAAAATGTCAAGAACAGTCATTTTTCTTTTGTGATTGACACATAGAAAATTAGTTTAATGGTAAATAAATTGTAATTATATAAATTGATGTAGTTTTAAAGCGAAAGAATAAATCAATAAATAATTCATTATCAAAAGTTGAGTCACTTTGCACTAAAAAAAGGGACACAAATAAATTGAATTAATTTACCATTATGAAAGTGGAAGAAAGCTACAACACCTAATAGAAGTAAGTCTTTACAACTTTCTTTATCTACTTCTCTCTACAAAATTTTTTTGGCACATCTAATTGGTTACAAGTTCAATTGTCCAGTTGAGGAAAATAAAAAAAATAGTAACAAATTTTTTTTTCCTGTGATGTGTATCCTTAGCTAAGTCATATAACAGGCGGAAATTTAATGGCTGGAGTTGGTTTGTAGATTCTACTCTCGTAGAAGTTGAATGTGAATGTTTGTGATGAATTTATTAACATTTCAGGTCAAATAGTCTATTAGGACTGCATTTTTTGTTTCAATAAGCATAAAAATAGATATGTGATTAAAATAAAACACATATTCATAAAGATGAAAGAACTCTTGATACACGATTCAAATAAAGTCCATTTCATATTCTATGTTCAAATACACGTTTTCACACCATGACTAATATACGTTTTTTAAAGGAGTCTATAAATTACTTTTCGTCATGTTTTCTATTTTAGTTGACTGTTTGTAGATTGGAGTCTGTTGATACTTGAAATAAAACAACTTTAAACTTCAACTTCATCATTACGCACTGCAGTCAGGACTTGAGACTCTCCCAGTTTGAGAATCCTTGAAAGCGCCATCAAAAAAATGTATTTACTAAGGATGAAAATAAAAGATCTCCAGTCCATTGAAATACTGATACTGACAAAGAGGGCAGTCAAAAGTCAGGTGCGCCCCCCCTCCCCCCATCGCTGTGGGGATTTGGGGAGATATTTTTGTCTATTGTTTGCAGCGTCAGTTTACACTTTACACTATGAAGCTTTGTGATAAAACATTTGTTTGTGGCGCCCCCTGGTGAGTGGAGGGTAGGGGTGACCACCCCCAGGTAACGTGTGTCTGTGAAGAGTCCCGTGGTGCCTAATTCCAAACATCGTCTGTATCCCAGCGGGCGTCTTGTCTTGTCTGTAGTAGGGGCGAGTTTCAGGGGAACTGGTTTCAGAGGAGCGCCTTACATGCGCACAATGGGGAAAGGATTCGGTGTACACAGTGGGTACTTGGTTTCTTTAGGTTCAAACGTTCATCTGGAAATGTAAAAGAAACAAATCAGCTGTGTTACTGTTACATGGAATGTGATGCTAGGTGGGGGCATTTAATGATGGCCACGATAAAACAAAACAGGATCATGGCAAGTCTAAAGAAATTCAGTTTAGCGGTACAAATGCAGGTCCATGGGGGCTTTTCACGCTTTAGGGAGGGGGAGAAGGGGGGCGTCATACGGCAAACAGCCCCCGACTCAATACTATGTACACAGGACATTTAATTACATCAAATGTGTATGTAACTAAACCTTTTCATTAATACTAGGGGGCTGGGAGGTGCTAGGCCCCACGATATTAGGTTCACCTCTATGGGCTGGGAGGTGCTAGGCCCCACGATATTAGGTTCACCTCTATAACAAAAATGATGTGTATATAATCCTTTAAAATATTTGCCCTGTGTAATCCGGGCAATATTTCTTCAACCGTTTAGAGAAAGGAAAATGGAGGGGGTTAAAATATTCAGCAGCTTAATCCAGTTAGCGTGATAAACAAAATGTCTCCAACTTGTCTTCACACCTTTTAGGTGAACAAAATACATAATATAGATATGGCAGTGAACAAATTAGGCAATACGGCATCATGATATAGTGCTATACGTCTTCTCTTTTCGAATCATTTTAAGTGTTAAGCCATCCGTTGACATATAGGGGCCAACAGTCAAACTTTAGAGTCTAACAGACAAAGCCCTCTCCCGAAGGTGAGTGTTTGGGTCCAAGGCCAGACTCAAGTACCAAAGACGGCTTTTAATGAGTGTGTAACCCTGTAGTGCGGTGGTTTGTATCTGATGGTAACCGGGGGGGGGGATTCTTCAAACGGACAAAAAATGGACCATCTACTCAACTAACAACGGGACTTTAAAATAGCACACAAGCTGGGCGACTATACTTTAATAAAGGGTTTGTTTTTTCAGTGTGGGGCTAGGATAGGATAGGTTACCGTTCTTGACTATTTCATCTTGATTTCCGTGTTATTTGTAAGGTAGTGGACAATTGACCGCATTAATAGTTAATTTTAATTCCTTTAGAAAGAAATACGGAGCGATTTATTTCTAGAACTAAAAAAAATTAAATCTTGAGGCTAAAATAAATCAAATATAATTAAAATTTCGAGCATTGGGTGTCCAAAAGTGGTTTGTTCAACTAATAGTACCTGCCACAGGTCTGACTTTCTATACATAATACAACCACAGGTAATAGTACCTGCCACAGGTCTGACTTTCTATATATAATACAGTCACAGCTAATAGTACCTGCTACAGGTCTGCCATACTATACCTACAGTCACAGCTAATAGTACCTGCTACAGACAGGTCTGCTACACTATACATACAGCCACAGCTAATAGTACCTGCTACAGGTCTGACTTTCAATACATAATACAACCACAGGTAATAGTACCTGCTACAGGTCTGCCATACTATACATACAGCCACAGCTAATAGTACCTGCTACAGGTCGCCATTCCATACATACAGTAACAGCTAATAGTACCTGCTACAGGTCTGCTACACTATACATACAGCCACAGCTAATAGTACCTGCTACAGGTCTGACTTTCTATACATAATACAGTCACAGCTAATAGTACCTGCTACAGGTCTGCTACACTATACATACAGCCACAGCTAATAGTACCTGGTACATAATCTATACCAGTGCTTCTCAAACTTTTTAGCATGGTGGACCGGCAGAAATTTTTCCATTGCGCCAGGGACCGGTGCACTATTTACCCTGTAGTGACGTGGTAGCGAAGTATAATTTATTTATTTCATTTTATGTGCTCATTGCGGAAAAAATGACATTTTCTATAAGGTAGCATTAATGGTTGCAAATGGAGGATTATAATTATATTTTTCTGGCAGTTCTTGATTACTTCTGCGGAATGGGGGGTGGCGGTTAGCTCACCGACCGGCACCGGTCCACGGACCATCCCTTTGAAAAGCATTGTTCTATACAACCTCCACCATGCAAGTGATGCAGCCTTATATAGCAGATATTATTGACATGATTCTAAGTTCCAAGTATGCATCTTTCCAATAAGCACTAATAATTAATTTGAATAACTTTGCGAAAAGGCTAACGTCAAATCCCCAGCAGGGAGTGGATGGGGTCAGTGTCAGCCCTCACCTTCAACACGGAGACGTCTAGTTCGCTGCCCCCGTGACCGCTGTCGCTGGTCTCCACAGACGAGCTGCTGCATAGATCAGTGTCGTGGCTGGCTGATCCTGGCCTGGGCTGAGGGAAAGAGACGAGTATTACATTACAATCTAAGAAAAGTGTTAAAATATTGTCTGAGACGAGTGTTATATTATAATCTAAGACAAGTGTTAAAATATTATCTGAGACGAGTGTTATATTATAATCTGAGACAATTGTTATATTATAATCTGAGACAATTGTTATATTATAATCTGAGACAATTGTTATATTATAATCTGAGACGAGTGTTATATTATAATCTGAGACAATTGTTATAGTATAATCTGAGACGAGTGTTATATTATAATCTGAGACAATTGTTATATTATAATCTGAGACAATTGTTATATTATAATCTGAGACGAGTGTTATATTATAATCTGAGACGAGTGTTATATTATAATCTGAGACGAGTGTTATATTATAATCTGAGACGAGTGTTATATTATAATCTGAGACGAGTGTTATATTATAATCTGAGACGAGTGTTATATTATAATCTGAGACGAGTGTTATATTATAATCTGAGACGAGTGTTATATTATAATCTGAGACAATTGTTATATTATAATCTGAGACAATTGTTATATTATAATCTGAGACAATTGTTATATTATAATCTGAGACAATTGTTATATTATAATCTGAGACAATTGTTATATTATAATCTGAGACAATTGTTATATTATAATCTGAGACAATTGTTATATTATAATCTGAGACAATTGTTATATTATAATCTGAGACAATTGTTATATAATAATCTGAGACAATTGTTATATAATAATCTGAGACAATTGTTATATAATAATCTGAGACAATTGTTATATTAGAATCTGAGACAATTGTTATATTATAATCTGAGACAATTGTTATATTATAATCTAAAGATACCAGACAACTTTGTTATAGTAGATGATAACTCTCAGTCTGCGGTATAAGTTATTAAAAAAAGGGCAAGAAATGAGTGAATAATTTAATTAAGTGGAATTAAACATGAAAACAGACTCAAAAATAGTTTGGCCATTAGCCTTACTTGGCGAATAGTCAGTCAGCAGTAATCACAACGTATAACATAACAGTGAAGTGGTGAAAACATTTATAGCAACAGAAGTGAAATGCTGATTCTCCCCTTTATCAACCTGAAGATAGTCTCCCCTTTATCAACCTGAAGATAGTCTCCCCTTTATCAACCTGAAGATAGTCTCCCCTTTATCAACCTGAAGATAGTCTCCCCTTTATCAACCTGAAGATAGTCTCCCCTTTATCAACCTGAAGATAGTCTCCCCTTTATCAACCTGAAGATTGTCTCCCCTTTATCAACCTGAAGATAGTCTCCCCTTTATCAACCTGAAGTTAGTATCCCTTTTATCAACCTGAAGTTAGTCTCCCCTTTATCAAATAGAAGTTAGTATCCCCTTTATCAAATTGAAGTTAGTCTCCGCTTTATCAAATTAAAGTTTGTCTCCCCTTTATCAAATTGAAGTTAGTATCCCCTTTATCAAATTGAAGTTAGTCTCCGCTTTATCAAATTAAAGTTTGTCTCCCCTTTATCAAATTGAAGTTAGTATCCCCTTTATCAAATTGAAGTTAGTCTCCGCTTTATCAAATTAAAGTTTGTCTCCCCTTTATCAAAATGAAGTTAGTATCCCCTTTATCAAATTGAAGTTAGTCTCCGCTTTATCAAATTAAAGTTTATCTCCCCTTTATCAAATTGAAGTTAGTATCCCCTTTATCAAATTGAAGTTAGTATCCCCTTTATCAAATTGAAGTTAGTCTCCGCTTTATCAAATTGAAGTTAGTCTCCCCTTTATCAACCTGAACTTAGTCTCCCCTTTATCAACCTGAACTTAGTCTCCCACTTCATCAACCGGATGGTAGTCTCCCCCTTCATCGACCTGAAGTTAGTCTCCCCCTTTATCGACCTGAAGTTAGTCTCCCCCTTTAACAACCGGATGGTATTCTCTCGCTTTATCAACCAGATTGTAGTGTCCCCTTATTTATATTGATGTTTGTGTAACATCAGACCTTTGTTATTATTGACCACAGGGATTTCTTGGTAACAAGCATTTCAAGACAGTGGCGTATCTAATAATAGTGCTGCATGGGGGTGTCAAAATTTTGCGTGTCCTACTTCCACAAACTGAGAAACGTTCAGAAGCGGACCGAAAAATCAACATTTAAAAAAATATTAAAATTTCGCCCCCACACCCAACAACGTGTCGAGTATATGTTTCTAAAAAGCTTAAATGCCAGGACATGGAAGGTATGTGAATAAACAACAACCACGGTTAACCTACCTGTCTGTCAACAAAGATGAGCCTCTTGTTCCCTCTCATGGACCTCACCAGGGCGTTGTGCTTCTGTAGAGCGACATCCACCACCTGGTCCCCAGGCTCCGCATCCTCCAGCGTCTGGGCGTCCACCCTGCCGGCGCTGGTGCCAAAAGTGTTTGTTCTAGAACCATTCATATTAAAGTACATCGGCGGCAGTGTCCAGGAGTCTGACGTCACCGACGTGTCCGACTCACGCACGGCGCTGTCAAAAGTCACGCACTTCTTCCCGAACTTTGTCTGGCTGCCCAGCCGCTGGTGCTGGAAGGGCGCCGAGTGGGTGTCGTGTGACGGGCGGGGCACGAGGGCTTTCTCGAGGAACTCATCCCCGCCCCCTTCCGTGACGTACACGGCCGTCTCCTTGGAGACCTGGTCGAAGGTGTGCTTGTGCGCGTGCTTGTTGGCCGTGAACTTCCGCTTGTCCAGGTACTTGATGAAGCAGAGCGTGGCCAGGACGACCACGGCGACGAAGAGCGTGACGCACACCATGATGATGACGATGGTCGTGTACGACTCTTTCAGCCGCGGGCCGGACCTCTGCTCCACCACGTCCACCCGGAGCAGGGCCTGCGTGGCTCTCTGGTCCACCCCGTTGTCGTGGACGCTGATGACGATGTTGTAGGTCTGAACGTCCGCGGTCGAGAGGGGCGAGATGAGCGTGACCAACCCCGTGTCCTCGTTAATCCAGAACAGCCTGGACACGGAGGTGTTGGGGGCGGACAGCGAGTAGGAAAGCCGGCCGTTCTCCCCGCCGTCGGCGTCGCGGGCGATGACCTTGACCACCTCGTGGCCGGGAGACACGTCGAGGTTGAGGGTGACGCTCTGGTTATCGGAACCCGGGAAGTCGATGATCGGGGAGTTGTCGTTTTCATCGATCACCTCGACATGTATCTCCACGGAAGAATTCCTCGGCGGTTTACCCTGGTCGAAGGCGCTCGCTACGAAGTTGTACCGGCGGATGTTCTCAAAGTCCAGTTGCTGGGTTAAGGTGATGGTGCCGTCGGTGAGGGATATAGCGAAGGGTGCCTCTGGCTGAAGAGGGGACAGCACCAGCAGGTACTCAACGGAGCCGCCGGGACCGGAATCTGGGTCTGAGGCGGTGACCACACCCACCGCCGATTTCACTTTAGCCCCCTCTGAGATTTGAAACTTGTAGGACGCGTTTTGAAAAGTCGGCCAGTTGTCGTTCACGTCTTCTATATCCACGATAACAGTTGCCACGGCAGACAAGGGAGAGAAGCTCTCATCGAACGTGTAAACCTCGAACTGGTATCTGCTGGTGATCTCCCTGTCGAGGTTCCTGACGGCCGTGGTGATTGCGCCACTCGAGTCACCGATTCGAAATTCAGTCACGTCCGGAGGCAGGGAGTAGCGGAGCCGGGCGTTGGGTCCCTCGTCAGCGTCAGTGGCGTAGACGTTCCCGACCAGCGTGCCGGCCTCCTGGTTTTCCTTGACCCTCATCATGTAAACTTGCCTGTTGAACACGGGAGGGTTGTCGTTCACGTCCTCAACCCTGACCGCGAGGACCGTTAAGCTCGAGAGGGGCGGTTTGCCGTTATCCGTGCAGACGATAGAGATCTCGTACCTGGCCACGATCTCGCGGTCCAGTGGCCTCTCCAACGAGATGGTGTACTCGTTGGTGGAGATCTTGGACAGAGAAAAGTGGTCGTGCGAGGTTGTGCAGCTGGTCACTCCGTCGTCGCCCGAGTCACTGTCGATGACGTCCACGATGGCGATGATGGTTCCCAGGGGCGAATCCTCGGGCACCGCGGCGGCCGTGTTGTTGTCCTCGTCCACCTTCACCTTGGTGATCTGGATGCTCGGCGGGTCGTTGACCGTGTCCCTGACCGTCACGACCACGTCGGTCATAGACCACGGTTGATTTGCGCCGTTGTCGTGCGCCTTCACCTTAAAAGTGTAATTGGATCCACCTTCGCTGACCAATGACCTTCTGAGGGTTAGGTCCCCGGTGTCGGAATCTATCTGGAAAGTTTCCCGGATCCTGTCATCTACGTCCCAAGGGAACTCGTAGGTGACGCGACCATTCTCACCCTCGTCGGGGTCAGTGGCGGAGACGCGTAGAACCAGTGTCCCGGGAGGAGAGGTCTCATTGACGGTCTGTTCGTATCTGGCCCTGACGAACTTCGGGGTGTTGTCATTCTCGTCCTTCACGGTGATGTCCAACGGAAGCTTGACCGTGTGGTCACCGTCAGTGGCCACCAAGTACAAGTAGTAGGCGTTGGTCGTCTCGCGGTCGAGCCCGCCAATCAGGCATAAGTAGAGCGTGAAATCGTAAGAGCCCCCCGACGTGTTCCACTTCTGCACCACGAGATCGAACATGTTGAGCCCCTCCCCTTGAAGGTAGTAATCCTGGACCCGGTACTTGGGCCCGTCACCGTCGAAGGCGGAGTTGAGCTTGACGGTTCTGTTGATGTGGTCGCCCTCTGAGAACGTCAGCGGCGGGTTTGAGACCAAGAAGATCGGGACCTGGTCGTTGATGTCGATGACGTTCACGACCACGGAGATCCTCCGATAGGACGCCAGCGGCGACATGACGGCGACCGAAGGGCTCACCGAGCAGAAGTCGACCGTCTTGTCGCAAAGCGTCTCCCTGTCCAGCACGACTTTGGTCCTCAGGTCCCCCGTGGTTGAGTTGATGGTGAAGAGGTCGTTGAGGGACAGGAGGGTGAAGGTCGTGCCTGAGTGGGCGGAGACGTTGGCGCTGGAGGCTATGCTGCCCACCCAGGTCAGGGCCGGCTGCTCTTCCGTTACGTTAAAGTAGACAGCCTGCGCCCGGGAGGCTGTGACCAGAGTTAGAAGGTAGACAACAAGAAAACAGAGTCTGGACATCATTTCTGTTGGTGTTTCTTGGGGGTAAGAGATGAACATCATGACATGTCTTTCTTACGGTATGTCTGTGGGGGTGAGCAGATTCGACATTTAAGTAATTCAGACAAATGAAATGGCTTAAACGGTAAGAACACAGTGAAAACGAAATAACAACAGAGATTTAAAAAATAAAATAAACAAAACACAAGAAATAAGGCATCGCAGAACTCCAGAATAGAAAGCAGTAACCCACCTATAGGGTTATGGCCACCCAGGGCGGGACAAGACTTGCCGTACCCATGAAATAATTCAGCAATGGGAAGAAAATTCCGCCCCTGGTGGACCACCCCACCCCATCCCCTCAAAGTCAATGATGAAATGACCCCTGGAATACGATGTCAGTTTGACCTGTATGCTCTCTCTCGACTCAATTTCGCATTTCAATCGTCCCTTGTCGGTAGCGCTGTGATCGAACGCTCCCCCCCCCCTATCCCCTGAGGGTATTCACTTCAATCCAATTATAATTGGGCTGATCCGCCGTAATAAGATATCTCCACTTATATTATCACACAAATTCAATCAACAAAACACGATAATTGTGCCTACAATGTATTAGGAAAACAAATTTGTTTCCACAGTTAATATTCTGTTAACTCAATTGGTATTAAAACGTTTACAATTTACAGGAGTCGAATAACGAAATAATTCGATTGCATTATGATCAAAAGTGTTGAGGAAATGGCCAGTTATGAAAATCTAAAATAAATACATTTAATTTATCTATTAACGTTTCTTTTAATGGTGGTAAATACATTTTAAACAAGCGTCAACGCTTTCCCATTTACCGCATCAAAAAACTTCAAGCGATAAGCTTTTTAGTGTTATGTTTGGATGTCTTACTTGGTGGAGTCGGTAGCTGCGGGCCAGGCAGATTTTGGAAATGTTAGTTGTTAGCGTGCCCACAGAGAAACACTGTGTTTTCATGTCAAGTAAAACGACGCGGAAAGAGAGGAGACATAGAGCGGTGCTTGCTAGAGGGGGTGGGAATATTACATTAATGTTAATAATATTTTTTTGAAAATCGATATACATAATTCCCGTCGTCTGTATGGTTATAATGTAATGCCTTTCTAATTTTAGAAATCAGCGCACCAAATTACTGCACCAAAAAGAACACTTTTCGAACGTTCCGCATAAAATTGTTCAATATGATAATAAATGAATCAAATAAAAATAAATGAAAGTTCTGTATTACATTATTTTTTAATCTGATGTGTATTTATTTTGAAAACTTCCCTCATTTTTGACGGGTGATAAGCTAGTGTTACTATAATGTTCTACATTTTGATGTGGTGTGGCGTTGTATTTTTTCGGCCTTGTGGGACGTGGCGGCGGATATTGGAGAATGCTTAGGGACATTTAATGGAGATTTTTTTTTCCTATGGCCAATTCTTCACAGCCATAAAGGATTAATTATAACGGATTCGTTCCATGCAAAGATCGCTATCTGGCGGCGCTTGGATCCGGGCCATCCAGTTGACGGGAGGGCCCGTGTCGTCATCAAAGCATCAAATTTGAGAGAGCCCCACCCCTCCTCCCTCGGTATTAGATTGCCTCCCTTTCGATCTCCGAGGAGATAACTTGGGGCCATGGCCAGAGATCGAGGGGACACAACTGCATGGGAGTTTGAGTTATTCAAATACAGAAATGATTGTTTGTGGTTCTCAAATTACCGTATATTCCGGCGTATAAGACGACTTTTTAACCCCTAAAAATCTTCTCAAAACTCGGGAGTTGTTTTATACGCCGGGTATCGTCTTATCGTATTTGTGCCTGTTCATACAGTACAGCCCCAGTACTGTAATACAGTACAGTATAAAAATGGCTACCAGTTCAGACCCCACCATGTCTTCATCAGTAAAAGGAAAGAGATATGAACGCAGTTTCAAACTTTAAAAAGTATGTTGGAATAGGGATGGTCTTATACGGCGAAAATAGCTTAAAACCTATATTTTAACAGGAAAAGTAGGGGTCGTCTTATACGCCGGAAAATACGGCACGTTGCAAACAAATTCAGTTTTTTTTTCTTTCTTTCTTTGTAATTTAAATGTCGCTTATAAAAGGAGTTCATCGGTGACCTATATCAAATACGTTTTTCAGGGTTCCATGAAAAACGACAAGTGACAAAACGACAAGGAGACAATACGACTAGGTGACAAAACGACAAGGTCTCATAGAAACAACGTAGATTACTGTAGAACCCCTAATGAAGTCCCCGTGACTATGTCACTTTGAACATAGACTAAGGATGTCAGTCTCAATAGCTCAGCGGCTAAAACAAAAAACACTCTTCAGTCAAAATCATTGCCTTTTTTTCCTTCGTCCCAGTTTGAACAATTTTTGTCACCATGTCGTTTTTTCGTTTCGTTACTTGTCGTTTTGTCAGTTGTTGTTTTGTCACCTAGTCGTTTTGTCACTTGTCGTTTTGTCTGGTTACCGTTTTTCAGAATTAGTCCTGTAATGGTAATAGGTGAAATGCGAAGAACTCGAAATGAAGACATTCTTTCAATAGGCAGGTTGAAAAATTCCAAATGGCTAACGACAGGTTAAGTGTGACCTTCGTTAATTTTTTTTTAACAAGCATTGAAGTCTACGGCTGTCAAGTGTGTTGCACAACACGGATTCACCCCGGCGAGTGATAATGACAACGCCATACAGAAACGCTTTTGTTGTCCATGAAACACTCAATATACTTCGGCTTTGTAAAGACTAGGATTGCTATGTTGTGCTTTCATTTAGTCATTTACGTGTTAGGCGGATCTAGAAGAACAATGGCGTAGTAAAGGTAAATGTGTACATTACACTCATCCGATGAAAACTTTGCAGGAGAAGAAAAAGTAAAATAACAAGGCACACTTACGAGCCTTGACCTTTCGACAGTACACATGATCGAGTGAGCACATGAGTGAACGAGCACGTCAAATAGACATGAGATTTCACTCTATAAAAATAAAGTTATGCTAACAGATCTTGCTACACGTAACTCTCACACACGTAATATTTGTTTAGTTATTCAATCAAACGTGCCCCGTGACCGGAAGCAAGCTGAGAATCCCTGAGGTTTGCGGACTAGAATAACCTCCCCTTCGGCATCCCTCGTTCGGACAGCGCCACTTACAGGCGAATGCATCGGCCATAATTTAAACTAATAATTGGGATGCAGGGGTCTCTTGATGCTATCGGGTGAAATATGACCTGCCGAGTGGAGGAATTAGAAAACATGCCAGAAAAAAAAGTCTTCTCGGACGGGATCCCCAACGGCCCTGGAGAGCAGTCCCCGACTTTCATTGGGTTGCGAGAATTGCTGGATTTATTGCTCGTTGTGTTATTCCCCTAGTGAGAATTGATGCTGGAATGGGAAATAAATAAATCAAGAACAGAACAGAACGGGATAACGGCGTGGGTCTCAAACTGTAAAGATCTTTCGACGACAAGGAAGGATTCTAAAAATGATTTCTCTCGTGGGATAACGACATAATCTCAAACTGGAACGAGCTTTGGACGAGAGTGAAAGAATCTTAGAACTACATCTCTCGTCACAATAACAGAAAGTTCTAGAACTTTCTTTGTTGAGAAAGAATAACATCAAGTCAGAGCCGAGGGCGGTTGGCAGGAAGGAGGCGGTACGCCATGGATGAGACTTTTGTTTCTTTATATGGGGGGGGGGCGTGTTTTATTATTAATGTAAAGCTTTTTTTTCCTAGAAACGAGATGATTAAATTCTCGTCACTGGTTAGAACTTGGGAGGTGGCGTGTGTGAAGTAACAGTAGGAATAACGTTAAAGGACACAACATTGCACAACACTACAGGCTCATGAATATGTTTTTATTGTGCGTACCTTCACTCAAGCCGTGCACACATTCAAGTAGTGGTAATTGTTAAAACGAATTTTATTAACAAACTACAAACTGGGATTAAAAGAGAGCAAGGAGTTGACGAGTGCAAGCGGAATGTCTTGGGCACAAAGAAATACCAACTGTCCAACATATGCTATGAAAGAGTAATGTTTTTTCTCGGCTCGTGTTATGTTCCGGTTATTCATCGAATCGGTAATATTTTATTAATAAAGTAAGGATTTCGAGTTCAGCTAGGAACTGAAAGCAAGCTAGAGGCGGTGGTAACTAGTATTATCTATAAAGTAAATGCAATAAGTTTACTATTGTGTTCATAGTAGTCCCCCTGCCCCTAGGTACCCGACTGCAATCGTCGCTATGGTGTATAGCCACTGCTGGAGCACACTTGGTCCTTAAAGTGTCCGGGAAAAGATCCGGGCGATAAGCCACTCGGTACTTGGTTGTAATAACAGCCACCGGACGATGACGGCCGAACAAAGCGGCGGTCGGCGTGCGGTCCCTTGTGACCACCGGGGGGTTTTACGGCGTGGCCAACTAGGAACGGCCAAATATTTAGCGATAGCCCCGGGGCCAGGAATGACAGGGTTTCCACCACCGGCAATCGGGCCTGTCATCGCTGACTTGCGGGGCCCACCTTCGTGTAATTGGACAAGTTGACTTTTAGATTTTTGGAATCCTGACTGAGGAAGAAAAGTCGCTTACATTAAGGGTTAAACTGGTGGCCTGACTTGTAGTTTACATTTACATTTGGGCGCTTTGGAAAAGACAAATAACAGGTTTGATAACATGGACTTTGATTGCGTTGACACATCGGACAGCGGGTTCACAACATGCAAGGTCATACAAATTCCAAAGATTTAGATTTACAGCAACCTTAAATCTACAATTACATACGATTCAAATGACGGATAAAAAAATCTGAACTAACAGCTGTCAAATGAATGGATCGGGAGAGGAAAAAAAATTGTGTGCACATAAATTTTGATTTGTTTAATACCGAGAGGAAGAATGGTTTGTAGCATCTGTGAAAATGTCCTGAGTTAATGTGTAAACGCAGCACATGACAAGGGGGTAAACGCAGCACATGACAAGGGGGGTAACTTGGTAACTACAAGTGCTGACGGGACGAATCGAATGGTTTCAGATGTCAGCGTGTGACCTGTACATGGTCACGAAATTTCGAACCTACTTGTGGTTAACCAATGTAGTAAAAAAACCACGTAATTAAAGCAGAAGAAAAAACGTAATAACATTCGACAAGGTAATAAAATCGTTTAATAAATTGTTAGTATATTCTCGTGGCCTAAATCTATAGACGTAAACCTCAAACAATGGCGGCTAAAAAAAATGGCCTAACAACAGCGTCGGCGATACGTGAAATTATCATTAGCGAAAGTTACTGTCAAAAAACTCCTCACGTAAATAAATTATATTTAAACAAATTAAAATAATCATTCATTGTTAAACTAACGTTCAATTATTTTCCTGGTACGCTACCTTAAGTATCTTCATGATTAAGAAGTATATAATAATAATTGCTTACACTTACATCGCATATTTATTTTATTTGTTTTTTTTTCAATTTTCCACAAAACAAAAGAAAATTTCACACCCCAAAGCTCTTGTGATATTTCAGATATCCGAAGTAGCAAAGATATCGTGAACTTATTTTTTTAAATATCTTTTTTCAAATGTTAACATTAAATTGATGTTTACTTTAGAAATAGACCGTCCAAAATTCAAGAAAAGTTCAAAGTATACACGAAATTTAGATGATTTATTCCTATTAAACTAATTTTAAAATATTTCCTTAATTCTATAATGAATGCCACCAACCATTTCTTAGTTATTGTAACGCAATGCAGCTGAGTTGTAAGGTTAAATAAGTTGCTTTATAATCCGAAGACAGTACAGGGAAAGTGGTGAGCAAAGGTGCGCCGTACTAGTCTAAGAGTAAAGGCATGCTAGAGTTGTGCCTAAGGCATGCTAGAGTTGTGCCTAAGGCATGCTAGAGTTGTGCCTATCATATTACATCAAACTAGTGCTGGGCATTCGATGGTCAGTCCAGGGGATGTAAAAGTCATTACTGCAGTACATAGCAGGGGTCAGTCTGCTTGTCTGGCCCCGAGCGCCAGACATCACTCGACGTTGTCACGTCTGTATGATTTGATGAGCAGATTCGGCTCTACACCTGATAACGTGTGGATGGGATTTCAGCGTGGGGAGTGTGGGGGGCGAGGTAATTATGTGGGCAGGAGAAGCATGACGAGGACAGAATAAAATAAAAACATACAAAGCGTTGCAAGAAATGCACTGAGCATTCACATTGTGGAGTGCAGGACGAGGCGAAATAAAAGAAACAATAGACCATAGATATACTTCATTATAACATTGAAAATAAATATATATAGCTTGAGGAGCAGAATGTTAAAAGAACTGTTAACAGAAACACATAATAAATACAAAAAGCAGAGAATAAATATTATAGATATATACACATACAACATAGCGAAATAAAGAGACTTAAATTGAGAGTATATGAGAGAGACGGGGGATAGAGAGCTTATTATTATAAAGATAACAAACGAGTACAAAACAAAGAGTGACACGTCATGCGTATATGAGTGATGGAGAATAGATCATGGAGGAAGTGACAGAATAACATGGTCAAAGGCACGGAGTGCCACGGAGTAGAGATAATATCGCAATTGAACTGGGGGATAGACAGATTATAGAGCAGGAAGAGAGAGAGGGAGAGAGAGAGAGAGAGAGAGAAAGAGAGAGAAAGAGTATAGATCAAGGAAGAAAATAATAAAAAAATAAAGAGTGTACAAATGAGGGTTAGAGAGAGTATGGAACAGGTGGATTTAGCACAGTCAAAAAACGACTCTTTTGTATCACGGCTGTAGCAGGTGAAGCAATGTCAGATAGCTGACTAACAGTCTGTGAGCCTTTTTAAAAACCTAGAGCTGGCTTATTTATTGTCTATTTTATGTAGGCCTGCATTTAATGACTAGCGATTCTGCAACCGAGGGACCCTGTAATGGTCGCGTTAGTTATGCATACGCAAGTTTATTATGTATTGCAATATTATTTACTATAGATAGTTCAATCTCTGTGGTTATCTTTTTTTTTCTTCTTCTTTGCCTCTTATTTGGTAAAACAAAAAACCAGGGTACGTCCTAGAAATAAGGGCTTGAGTAGTATATTTAACATGCACAAGTATTGCATGGTCAATCTACACAACAGCACAAGTATTGGTCAATCTGTAACACACCAGCTATACGACCTCTTGTGGTCTACTTAACTTACAATTAATTACCATTTAACGGACTTTCAGTGACAGACACGGCAGAGTCAAGTTCTTGAAATGGTAGAGGAAAAATATTTGTCACCACGAAACAATGAAAGGAATTCAAGGAAAATGAAAGGAATTCAGGGAAAAATGACATTTGTTGTAAATTTTCGAGCCAATTCTCAGGCCATTGGTGCCCTTTTCAATATTTAAATAAATTGTGAGCCCTCGATTTTATTCAATAGGCGTGCGGATTTTTAAACAAAAAATTTTCAAGCTCCTAAACCAAGAGGGAGAGCGTTTATGGTACAAAGAAGGGCACCGAACGGTTGTGTTTGGTACAACACCGCTGTAATGAGAATGGTGGGTAAAGATTATTGTCCGCGTACATTTTCATAGTTGCAATTCTTTACACCGAGTTCACCACAGAAGCAGTAAAAAAGACTCATTAAGTTCCAATAACATACTCCACCCGCCCCAAATGATTTCAAGTTGACTTTCCCATTCCTCTTTTCCGTTGTGTTCCATTGGCAGGGGAGAAAATGTAATGCGTATCATCTTAAAGTGAGTTATGGCCGCTGACAAGAAACAACAAGCGGTTTAGACAAGGTTTGTTTACACACAATCTTTCCCCTGAGACAAATGAACAAGTGATCACTGGGGAAAAGGAGGGGAGCAGGCGGTATTTTAAAACAATAACGTGTATGAACTAAAAACAAACAAAAATAATATATCTTACAATTACTGCAGGGGAAAAACGAAGCGCGAATAAGACTGAGTAACTGAGTACAAAAAAATAAGAAAAATAATATATACTTGATTGATCCCCAAACGGAGGAGGGGAAAAAAGTTCTCGGGAAAGCTACACATCTGATACTCTCTATTAGAAAACTTCACCTGAGAAGAACATTCTTGGGAAATTAAGGGAAGAAAAGAATATTTATATTTTAAAAATATTAAAATCATCAAAATACGTGTCATTGACATGCCAGCTAGCAGGGTCAACACATGTAATAGTTACTATATAAAGATGTCATAAGCTCAAAAATGTTTTTGGGGCAAGGGGGGTGGGTGGGACAACGAAATCACTTCTCGTGCATGATGCAATGCAGGAATTATCATGAGCTATGCCAACTATTTTGAGTTAATTATAATCTTTTGATCCTCTCTTCCCATCGCTGACTGTCACAGTATGGATTAGGGTAACTGTTACAGTGAAAGTTGGGGGGGGTGGGGGTGGGAGACGACTATGGTGAAAGACCACGGGCTTACAATTATTCATGGGCCCAGTACAGTGAAGGACCACGGGCTTACAATTCATGGGGCCCAGTGGAAGGGACAAGCCGAGCAGGAGGAACACAAACACGTGATGATGAGGCGGGGGGGCACAGATTGGCGTCAAATCTTCGTGTCAACATAGCGGGACGGAATGTCCAGATCGCCACCTCCGGGGGACGTTCTCAGGTGGGGCTGAAGAGGAGGGCATGGCGGCGCCTGGAGCGGACGGTGCGGATGGTTAACCACGGCCCCCCTTTCCTACAGATTAACTGGCAGCGCCTATGTTCTTCTTATTATGCGGATGGTCGGAAAATACTACAACAAACGATATATCACATACAACAATGATACCAAAAGGCAACAACGAATAATCTAAGGCACTAACGTGAACACTTTCAATTTCTTAAGACGGCACTATCACCATTGAGATCCAATGAGCACCGGGAATGCGCCCTTCGCCACTCTCTCTCTCTGTGCTTTAGGAATGGGTCATGGGAAGCAATTAAAATTAAAACTTAACACAGTGTCATTAGTGAAACTGTCACTGAGTGTACCAGTTGATGACACGCCGATGCAGTATTCTGTCCCCAGTCATTGAACTCGCTTGTATAACGTAATAGTTAAATAATTAACATTTTCATTCTCCCGTGAGTAACCGCAGTGGCGTAGTAGAGAGTGGGTTACATGTGTCCCTGTTCGCCGAGGTACAGGGGCGCCAAAATGGGGCTTCCAACGTCACATCATAATCAGTGAAGAAGTGTAAGAGATGCGATAAACGGAGGGGAGGGGCGACTATTTGATTGTCCCCGGGCGCACAGTATCCCAGCTACGCCTATGTGTCGTGATCTTCTGAAGTGATCGTATCTACACATCATTTACTAGAGACTTGAGCATTGTATAAGTCGACCGAAAAAAAGTTCAAAGCCTTGTGAGTAATAAAACAACTTCCAATTAAAAGAATTCTCCCCTTTGAGATTATTAGCGAAGTTATCAATTTACTATGTGGGATTAACGAAAGACTAGAGGTAAGCTAGAAATCAACGGTTCCCGGCTTATTTAGCACGAAACACAGATTACTTGTGATATGCCTGTTGAGCTCTTGAAGAGAAGGGCAGCGTCTCAGGGTACAACAATAATGACAATAGGGTCATGAGTCACAGACCAAGAACTAAGTTTACCATCAGATCTATGTGTAGAGAAATGTGGGCACTATGACCAGATCTATGTGTGAGAGAATGTGGGCACTGTGACCAGATCTATGTGTGAGAGAATGTGGGCACTATGACCAGATCTATGTGTGAGAGAATGTGGGCACTATGACCAGATCTATGTGTGAGAGAATGTGGGCACTCTGACCAGATGTATGTGTGAGAGAATGTGGGCACTATGACCAGATCTATGTGTGAGAGAATGTGGGCACTGTGACCAGATGTATCTGTGGGAGAATGTGGGCACTATGACCAGATCTATGTGTGAGAGAATGTGGGCACTGTGACCAGATCTATGTGTGAGAGAATGTGGGCACTCTGACCAGATGTATCTGTGGAAGAATGTGGGCACTGTGACCAGATCTATGTGTGGGAGAATGTGGGCACTATGACCAGATGTATCTGTGGGAGAATGTGGGCACTGTGACCAGATCTATGTGTGGGAGAATGTGGGCACTATGACCAGATCTATGTGTGAGAGAATGTGGGCACTGTGACCAGATCTATGTGTGAGAGAATGTGGGCACTGTGACCAGATCTATGTGTGAGAGAATGTGGGCACTATGACCAGATCTATGTGTGAGAGAATGTGGGCACTGTGACCAGATGTATGTGTGAGAGAATGTGGGCACTGTGACCAGATCTATGTGTGAGAGAATGTGGGCACTGTGACCAGATCTATGTGTGAGAGAATGTGGGCACTGTGACCAGATCTATGTGTGAGAGAATGTGGGCACTATGACCAGATCTATGTGTGGGAGAATGTGGGCACTATGACCAGATGTATCTGTGTGAGAATGTGGGCACTCTGACCAGATCTATGTGTGGGAGAATGTGGGCACTGTGACCAGATCTATGTGTGAGAGAATGTGGGCACTGTGACCAGATCTATGTGTGAGAGAATGTGGGCACTATGACCAGATGTATCTGTGGAAGAATGTGGGCACTGTGACCAGATCTATGTGTGGGAGAATGTGGGCACTATGACCAGATGTATCTGTGGAAGAATGTGGGCACTGTGACCAGATCTATGTGTGGGAGAATGTGGGCACTCTGACCAGATGTATCTGTGGGAGAATGTGGGCACTGTGACCAGATCTATGTGCTGGAGAATGTGGGCACTCTGACCAGATGTATATGTGTGAGAATGTGGGCACTGTGACCAGATGTATATGTGTGAGAATGTGGGCACTGTGACCAGATCTATGTGTGAGAGAATGTGGGCACTATGACCAGATCTATGTGTGGGAGAATGTGGGCACTCTGACCAGATGTATCTGTGTGAGAATGTGGGCACTATGACCAGATCTATGTGTGGGAGAATGTGGGCACTGTGACCAGATCTATGTGTGGGAGAATGTGGGCACTCTGACCAGATGTATCTGTGTGAGAATGTGGGCACTATGACCAGATCTATGTGTGTGAGAATGTGGGCACTGTGACCAGATGTATCTGTGTGAGAATGTGGGCACTATGACCAGATGTATCTGTGTGAGAATGTGGGCACTCTGACCAGATCTATGCACGAGAGAATATGGGCACTATGACCTTGAATTACAAACTTCCTGAAAAACTGAGCATCTAGTACCCCGATAAAAGCATCTACCTTCCTTTGAAACATTTTTAAATTCTGTGACTGACTACGCTTAGAAAATCTCGCGACAGCGAAGCGAGCTTTGTCCCTATTCTCTATCGATTCCCCATCTGCTTGCCACCTTGTCATTGGCAGTTTATTAAATTATGATGGAATATTCAGTAGCCAGCGGTTGGGGCATTGTCATTTTTTGGCGATTCTTGGTTTGGCTTGAAACTTTTATTATTGACATATTGGAGAAAAACTAATGGGGGTGGGGGCTGGGGAGGAAATAAATCAATAAAATCACATGATGCTATAGATTAGGCAAATGTAAATCAATTCAAAGTTTCCCATTCATTTAAACCCCGTGGGGCCGTCCAAAAATGACGCTACGCACCTGGGGGGGAGGGGGGTCACAACATTTGTGACGAGGGGGAGGGGGTGTTTGAGAAATGTGACGTCATATAAAAAATTGCAACTTTAAATAAGAGTTCCACTGAAATATTTGATTTCTTGCAATTTATTTTATGACGTTGTACATTGCGTCACGCGTGTTACGATATTAGAGTGTAACATTACAGTCATTACACTAAATACATACTTAAATGACAAAAAAATGATTTGAAAATACTCTTTTTTCAAACAGAAAATACAGCTTTTATTGGGGGGGGGGCAAAGCTTTCTGACGTCATATTGGAGAGGGGGGATCTAAGTTTTTGTGACGACGCGTGATTGGGGGGCGGGGGGGGAATCGGCCAAAGTCACATGACGTCATTTATGGGCGGCCCCTATTTACAATATAGGTGAGAGTATATTAGTTTATCCAGATCTAATATATAACAGTGAGCTCCTGGTGTGGCAGGTACAGAATGATGCGAACCTTTGACGGTGAAGTCAGGCGTCAGGGAATGAAGCGCAGCGTTCCTAAAGTGAGAAAATGAAAACCTGTAAACGGTATACGAGGCGATAGAAAGGTTGACGTTAAAGTTTCTGGTTTAAGTATATATATAAGATCGAAGCCTGGTGCTGGTACATGTCATACAAGGCGATGGGACGTTTCAGACGATGCAAAAACGAACAATGGGAGTGAGAGAAAGGAAATCCTGCAGGACTGGATGGTTTGTTGGGGTTTAGGAGCGGAAGATGCAGGAGTGAGAAACAGTGAGGGTTGGCGAAATCAGAACATGGGGTATGTTGAAATGACAGATGCGTGAAATTAAATAGAATGGGTCCAATATATTACAAGAGACTAATGTGTATTAAAAACAGAATGAATGACGCATCAAAATGGAAATAATTTGTAATAATATAATAAAAAAGGGAAGTGGGACGATCAGAAATGAGGGCTCGACATGAAAAGATAATGAAAAGAGGAGTTCGTGAAGGAAATGAATTATTAATTAAGCGAAGATAAAGACTGAAGAAGAGAGAGAGGAGTCAATAAATATAGAGGAAACGTGGCTAATATAAAAAAAAATTAAAGGGAGAGAGGAGGACAGACGATACACGATAAAGTGAAGACAAGTTCAACAGAACAAAACGGTTCTCGTACCTGTATGTACGCAAGCGTCACTACTAGATTCCTTGGTGCGCCTCTAGCTCCCACAGTACCGTGGCACTAGTTGTCAGCACTGATATGTTTACAAGATCTGTGGCAGTGTTTACTTGCAGGTACTTCCGAAGTATCGGCTGCAGTTCGATAATCCCGTGCCGTGCGACAGCTGGTAAAAGGAAATCCACAGAACTGTATCTAAATCCAAAAATGTTGGGAATAGCGGAAATTGATAGATAATTCTATTAACTAAATCTTGAAAAAATTCCTGTTTTTAATTCACAATTTTAATTTGACAAATTAGTAACAAAAATATTTTTTTTTATAAATCAAGAATTTCAACTTTATTTAGAAACCGATTAGCGCATTAGAAATGCCCTATTTGAAAATTAATTTTTTATGACGATTTCTTCCATCAGTCAGAAGGCATATCTAAAATCCGAATGAATCTTTGGATCAATGATACGTCCAACATGTATTTGATCCTTCTATGAATCTATCCATGAAATTACGCTGCACAGATTCTTGTTTCAAAACGTTACTTGTATGACAACAACAAAGAATATAACAGATTCCTCAACTTCTAAACACGACGTCCATCAATTGAGTCCAGTTACAACTGCAACCCTGGAATAGGACGGGCATGCAAGTGTGACCAACATCACAACCCCCCCCCCATCCCCCCGCCGCAACTTTTTTTCTCTCTGTTTGTTGGAAACGCGGAACCCACCAATCGGCTTCAAGGAGGGGCGGGCCAAAGTCCTGCCTGGTGTGTGTGGAGACATTTCGCTACATGACCCGGGGATCCGCTCGCATGCGAGCCCGGTGGAGTTGTTAAAAACCAGGATTAGCCACCGAGCCGAAAAACTTGTGTTTGAACGAGGTGTAGAGATTAACAGAAACACGGCCTGGGTTAATAGTTTTCCTCGTACAGTCAAGTTTGTATAGGATCAGGGACATGGATGTTGACTAAAAATATGATCCATTACCTCCCCTCCCAGCCAACAAAAAAGCCATCGCACCCAAAATTCAGTTTTGCATGATGTGGTGAAAATTGATGTGTAAAATATTCATTTTTATTGTTAATCCAGAGGTTCTCTAGTTAAAATAGGCCAACATGGGTTGTCCAGTTAAATAGGCCAACATGGGGTGTCCAGTTAAAATAGGCCAACATGGGGTGTCCAGTTAAAATAGGCCAGCATGGGGTGTCCAGTTAAAATAGGCCAGCATGGGGTGTCCAGTTAAAATAGGCCAGCATGGGGTGTCCAGTTAAAATAGGCCAGCATGGGGTGTCCAGTTAAAATAGGCCAGCATGGGGTGTCCAGTTAAAATAGGCCAACATGGGGTGTCCAGTTAAAATAGGCCAACATGGGGTGTCCAGTTAAAATAAGCCAACATGGAGTGTCCAGTTAAAATAGGCCACCACGGGGTGTCCAGTTAAAATAGGCCAACATGGGGTGTCCAGTTAAAATAGGCCAACATGGGTGTCCAGTTAAAATAGGCCAACATGGGGTGTCCAGTTAAAATAGGCCAGAATGGGGTGTCCAGTTAAAATAGGCCAACATGGGGTGTCCAGTTAAAATAGGACAGCATGGGGTGTCCAGTTAAAATAGGCCAACATGGGTTGTCCAGTTAAAATAAGTCAACATGGGGTGTCCAGTTAAAATAGGCCAACATGGGTTGTCCAGTTAAAATAGGCCAACATGGGTTGTCCAGTTAAAATAGGCCAACATGGGGTGTCCAGTTAAAATAGGCCAGCATGGGGTGTCCAGATAAAATAGGCCAACATGGGGTGTCCAGTTAAAATAGGCCAACATGGGGTGTCCAGTTAAAATAGGCCAGCATGGGGTGTCCAGTTAAAATAGGCCAGCATGGGGTGTCCAGTTAAAATAGGCCAACATGGGGTGTCCAGTTAAAATAGGCCAACATGGGGTGTCCAGTTAAAATAGGCCAGCATGGGGTGTCCAGTTAAAATAGGCCAACATGGGGTGTCCAGTTAAAATAGGCCAACATGGGGTGTCCAGTTAAAATAGGCCAACATGGGGTGTCCAGTTAAAATAGGCCAACATGGGGTGTCCAGTTAAAATAGGCCAACATGGGGTGTCCAGTTAAAATAGGCCAGCATGGGGTGTCCAGTTAAAATAGGCCAACATGGGGTGTCCAGTTAAAATAGGCCAGCATGGGGTGTCCAGTTAAAATAGGCCAACATGGGGTGTCCAGTTGATTCGGGGAAAATGAATTCAAAATAGTCGGCCCCAAGGAACCTCGGATTTATACAGTTTTAAAACCGTGACTCTAGATGGCCGTCACGTTTTGAGCTCAGTAAGTTCAGTAAGAGACAATGTTCCCTTTAAGCTGTTGGGCCGCGCAGATATCTTACCGACGCCGCGCAGAAGTTTTGAATTACCGCGGAGCAAATTTTGTAAAATATTGCGCAAAAAATAGATGCTGTGCAACTTTGCACACGAGTTGTCTTGTTGTTTTTTTTTAAATTTACTTAGCACACGGACCAACGAACTTAAGAGTGAGCATAGTAGCATTGCTATCTATGGCCCATACTATCTTCACAATGGCGAATTGGTGACTGGCATTTCTTTAATCAGTGGCTAAGATTAGCTTGATCAGAGCAAATGTTTTTATTAGGACTTATAGTTATAGATCTCAATGCTTTTTCCAATGTGTAAGAGATTTACCATGGTAATTGATAATAAATGCGGGGGGGGGGATGGGTGGGTTGGTGTAGACACAAACTGTCACACTTTCTTACACCCCCCTCTGGAGCGTGACTTTATGGGCGGTCCCTAAATATCCAGTCATGTATGTACATGCGATAATGATTTTGGTAGATGATGGCTGACTTTTTAACCTATAAGTTCAATATCAACGTGTAACCAAAAAACATTAATTTTTTTTTAAAAATAACCCTTTAAGTGTCACACTATACCTTATTTTAAAACAGTCGTACACTTTCCAGGGATATATATAGACCCCATTACCTCGTAAATTTCCATTTAAATTGTAAAACAATTTCCGAAAGTTTGAGGAAACATCCCTGAATTTATAAAATTGCTATTCACAATATTGATATCTCTTCATCTTCCAAATATCCAAGAGTGAAGGCCGACTAACGAATGGCGATGCAATACCTAAAGCTCATTTCCCGGCTTGGGCAGTTATAAAGTCAGAAGTGAACTTATCTAAGGAGACGTATTTATTGAGCTTCAGCAACGTAACAGTAACACACTGTGTATGGTTGGGTATCTCCTTTTACTAGAACAAGAATGTACTAGTGTTAAGTAGAATTATAATCTTGAGGGAAAAAAAGAGAAAAATGTGTGTGTGTGGGGAATAGTTCCAAACAAACAAAAATCAATAAAACACTAAATAAAATAACATTAACATTGAATAAATTAGAATGTACCGATTTGTGAGCCGGCATCGATTGGTTTCGACTAGCGGTTAATATTAGAACCACATATGACGTATGAGTTTCTGTTTAAATGGTAAACCCCAGGCAAATTAAGACAATTTTCTATGTCTATGATTTTATCCAGACAAAATGAATCGCTTTAAATCACCCCCAATCCACAAGTAAAACAATAACATACCACGGCCAGATGACACTGACAAACCATGTGACAATTCTGACCTACTAACTAAGGCCACACATTTGTGTTGGAAGTTGGAACCAATAATAAAAATCACGGCCAGATGACATTGACCAAGCACGTGACAATTCAAACCTACTTAGGCCGAACATTTGTGTTAGAAGCAATAATAACAACAAAATAAGAATTTTTATTCTTTCGTTATAATACTCGTTTTATTTGTGTACTATTTGTTCGTTGAGGAAGGCTCTTTGCCGAAACGTTCCCTGTTGTGTTACGTCTTGTCAGGCTAACTAATATCCTGTTTATATGTTATAAATTTACTAATAATAACAATACGGGCAAATTACATTGACCAAGCACGGGACAATTCGGACCTACTTAGGCCGCACATTTGTGTTAGAACCAATAGTAACAACACGGGCAAATGACACTGACCTACCACGTGACAATTCGAACCTACTTAGGCCGAAAATTTGTGTTGGAAGCAATAATAACAACACGAGCAAATGACACTGACCAACCACGTGACATATCTGACCTACTATGGCCACACATTTGTGTTGGAACCAATCTCCACGGCAAGAACCAGATTCCCCTGGAGATAACCACGCGTATTGTCATCGCTGCCGCCCGCGGCTCCGGGGTGGCGATCTCCCATCTCCACTGGCCGCTCGGACTATTGTGGACGCCCCTGATGAGTTTAGCCACGACAGCCTTTAATATATAATATACACGCCCGTCCCCCACTAGCACAACGGAAGGTTCATTTCCACCTGGGACACGAAGACCATCAATGAAAATAGCCCACGTCTCACCTAGACTCTGATGTGACTGTTGGAATCTAAATGGATCAGAAGATTTCTGCTGCGTTACTCATAAAGGAAGTTAGTACTTGGGGTGGGGGTGCTATGATCACTGGAGCATGCCTACCATGTGGTGGAGATGTCGGTGAAGAATATGTATAGTTTTATCCATCAGACTGAAATAGTTTTCTTTACAAGGAAACAGACCTCATAAAATAAGAAAGGCTCTAATATAAAATTAAGACTAGTGCCCATGGGCGTAGGGAAGGGGGGGGCAAGGGGGGCAAATGCCCCCCCCCTACATTTGAGAAAAAAAGTTTTTAATTTATTAAATGCATGAAATAAATGTTGTATTTTAGCTATTACAGCACTAATTTGTAAGTCTTATTAATTTCTAAGGCTTTTTTCAACCCTTATTTTATACTGAACTTGAATTTAATTGAAAATTGTACCTGTATGGCATTGTCAGTTAAAATTTTTAAAAAGTGGGATTTTTTTGCCCCCCCCCCTGGAAAAATTCCTAGCGACGCCCATGCCACTAGTGCCGAATAGCGCGGCTGGCATCTTTGACAGCTCGATACTCTTGGACAGAGGAATGAAATTTGCTTTTAGTTAAAATATTTTCCCCCATTTTATCTGTCTCATTATTCATCTTAATATAAGATTGACACGGGAATTCATCGCCCAGCCCCGTCCTGCTGACGTCACTGCGCGCTCAAAGTCGCTTACTCAGGATTGTTTATTAAAATTGGTATTTTGTTTAACTATATTACCATGCCTCAAGTTCACCCACTCAAGGCAGTGAATAGAATTGTATTTATATGAGGTTTAAAGTTTCCGCGCACCCCCCCCCAAGCGATCTATTTATAGTGAGCCTCAGAGAAAAAGTCACAATTACCACCAGCCACTCAATGCTCAGCAAAATGTCAACTGTACGCTCAATATTAAATTACATTGAAATATTTTTTTAATTGGTTGTAAAATTTAGATTATGGTTTTAAACACAAAATCTAAACGATTTATTTGCCTTTTTCTGGGATGGGCGCGTGAAGTTGTGAGGGGGTGTAATCCTCCACAAAAAGACCCCCCGAGGAATCACTGTCTTCTGTGGTTCAACTACAACAGTTCTTGAACCGTCTCCCATAACTCATCTTGAGAAGGGAGAAGAAAAGCCAGTGAAAGTTTGACGTTTCCCGCCCAAACGTTGCTTCTTTTTAAACGCCTTTACCGCGTCTGTACCGGCCGCCTTTTGATTACAGGGTGTGATCGCCGATAAGTAAATGACTTCGACGACAGCTCCCGGTTACAGCTTTCGCCTAATGTCGCCCCGAGAGATGGCTAAATTCTCCCTGAATTGAATTCTTTTATTGCTTACTGCACTCGCGATGCGCTCTGATGAGTTTTCAGCCCTCGCTCAGTCGTCGGGAGGAACATTATAACGATTAAGCCCACGAGCTCTATTTGGGGTACGGCGCTTTGATCTATAAAATACTCCCTTCGAGGGACCTTATCCCGCGGTCTGTTAAACCCTCCCGTGGGATATGTGAAGTTACTTTGTTTATCCTATCGTTTAGGGAACACTGAAGTGTTCAGAACATTGAGCTATATGAGAAATCCGGGGGCTGTAGAGGAATTGTGTAAGGCAAAACTATAACAGGATTCTGGCTTACCACCGAAGGTAACATACTGATAAGAAATGTTAGGATTGGAAGTAATGTCACGATATGGGCTTGTTGGAAATAAAAAGGGGGGGGGTAAAATCGGGTTTATATTTTAATAGGAAATATTTGCCTTTTTGTTTGTTTGTTTAGAAAGTTCATTTAACAGCGAAAGCTAAACATGGATAAAATGAAACTGAAGCCTACAGGCACAGAGGTGTGTGAGTGTGATTGTTTGAGCCTGAGTGTGTGTGAGTGAGAGAGAGAGAATTTGAGTGAAGGGGGCGGTGTGCGGCAGCTAAGCATTATGCAAATTTGTTCAACTTTTGTCGGCGGTGGCTGGAGGTGGAGGGGTACTAGAAAATCTGAACATTTTGCGTGACGTAACATATTGAACTGCAACTGGCTGCTTATTGCAAACAATTATGCACTATTAACTTGGAATATCATTATTGTAAAACATAGGGCGAATAGTTAGTAAACACTGCCACACAACAGTGGCTCCCAGGTTTTATTTCTCGTTACTTATGAATCGAATTGATTAAAGTTGTTTTAGCACACGCCCCCTTCCCAATATCCCCACAATAAATTTAAATATAGCTGCTCGTAAATTGTACCTTAAGGGTTGGAAACCTGAAACCACCCTACTAACCTGTAATAAAAGTATAGTTGAATGGCACACACAACACAACAGAATACATAAGAGAAATGTCTTTATGAACAATTTCACCACTTACTCGACCCTAAGCATATTTTTATAACTCTAAAGCTTTTGTCACAGTGATGGACGATACAGCCTACATATAGGAATATTGTTTTTCTACACAAATTCATATTTTTTCCATCCCTCCATCAGCAAAACTTAAATAGCTATATACACAAAGCACATACCATCATACATGTACACAATGCACATACCATCATACATGTTATTTTAAAACACAACATAATCAACATACAAAATAGTAATAAAATAGGCTATTGATAAAAAATATATGTACAGTAAGTTTATTACACATGTAAGGCATCAAAGTGCTTGCTTACACTACTTTCATTTTCAAAAATTCCATTATAATCCTTTTTGTATTACATATATTGAAAGAAAGCTCATAACATCAATGGGACTAAACTTAAAAGCAAGATTAATAAAATTTGCTGTGGCTTTAAATCACTCGCAAATTTTGTAGACCACACTAGATGTATAAATAGCCCTCAGGGTGCATGGTATTTAAAGTCAAGAAACACTCACTCGTGTGCTCAATAATAAAGTCACGCTGACTAAATTTACTTCACTAATGACTATTGACTTTGTACCTATATATATATATATATATATATTAGGGCTGCGGAAATTATCGATTAATCTCTCGATTAATCGTTAAAATTTTAATCAATTAAATATCGATCAAAATAATTTTAATCGATAAAAATTCGATTAAAATTTAAGAAAATATTTATAAATTGTTTTTTTTATTTTAGTAATAAATTATAAATTATTAATAATTGATAATAATTTATATATATTTTTTACGTACAAACATCTCCCGCGTAATATTAAAATTTATTTTATTAATCTATGTTGACCGGCAGACGTCAATTATAAAATGTCTCACAGCCAGAGCCGCCTTTACACCATTTTTGGCCCCCGGGCAAAAAAATAGTGTTGGGCCCTTCCCCCGCAGGAATAAAAAATGAATATAAATAATATATATAAATAAACATATTCCCATGGGGCCCATATGCTCGTGGGCCCCCGGGCAAATGCCCAATTGGCCTATGCGTTAAGACGGCCCTGCTGACAGCATCAGCGCAGTTAAATTTAAACATATAACTAGAAAGTTGAGCAAATATTTTGTTTTTAAGCTAACTGCGGATGGCAAAGTCGAAGATGGTGAAAACATTTACTGTGTCCACTGCCATAAACAATTCTCTTTTAAAGGATCAAATACATCGCTGACGTACCACCTTCAGCACAAATCAATTATCAACACATTGTCATGAAATTTAGTTCAAAATATTCTTAAATTTTCAATGTCCATGAGAAATGTTCAGTTTAATGACGTCATAGATTTCTATTTTTGGTTTTAATCGAAATTATCGATTAATTAATCGATAATTTTTCAAAAGTTAACGATTAAATTTAAATTAATCGATAACAGCCCTAATATATATATATATATATATATATATATTAGGGGTCTACCGATATATCGGCCAGCCGATATATCGGCACCGATATCTGGATATCGGCAATATCGGTATCGGTAGCCTGTAAAGGTCCCGATATTGACGTCACCGATATTTCATAATAAGTGACATTTTGACCCCCCCCCAAAAAACGGAAACAAAAAAACTATCATTTAGGTTTACAATATCTCGACAAATTAATATATCGACCCCGATACCAGTATTGAAATAGTCAAAAGAGTCCTAGTATTAATATGTGCAGCCACGATACAGTGTGCCATGTGCTTTGATATTGTTTAGGTATCGGCCGATTTTCGTATACTCAGAAATACTGTGTAAATAGTGCCGATGCCAAGTATACCGTAATTGCTCTAATAAATGGATAACATGTAAACATTATGTTCACGTAATTGCTCTAATAGCAAAGATGCACGCAGAATCGCAGATGTCTAAAACATTTCGTTTCGTATGGAATAACAAAATGTACCGTGTGAAGACGTGTTGTCATTGGCAACCATTCAAGCTTCAGCCTCATTTTCACTATATTACTATTGTACTTTGTTCTCATTGTTTCATTCATAAAAGGTGGCCGTGTGCAAAAGCCATTAAACTATTGGTTAGAATTAATAATTATGAGTCAAGGTTGAAGTTTCAAAAGGAGTACCTAATATGCTTGTACATTTTTATAAAGGACGGTTCGTTTTGTTATGAGTCCTATGTAGGTCATGAACTGGAACTTGTAAACACATCGGAAACTTCGTTTCGGGAAAAAAAATCGGTATTTCGGCAAAACTGGATATCGGTAGACCCCTTAATTATAAAATATAAATAATTACGAGTGATAAATTTAAGAATGGCGTCATCAAATATGACCGCTGTTATTTTTGTCCTAACAAATACTCATATCGGCACTCATATCGGAGAAAAAATATCGGTAATATCGGCAAAAATACTTATCGGTAGACCCCTAATATAAAATATAAATAATTAGGAGTGATGAATTTAAGAATGATCGATGTCATCAAATAAGACCGCCGGTTTTTGTCCTAACAAATATTCATATCGGAAAAAAAAATATCGGTAATATCGGCGAAAATGCCTATCGGTAGTCCCCTAATATTAAAGATAAATAATTACGAGTGATAGATTTAAGAATGACGTCATCAAATATGACCGCTGGTTTTTGTCCTAACAAATACCCTATCGGCACTCATATCGGAAAAAAATATCGGTAATATCGGCAAAAATGCGTATCGGTAGTCCCCTAATATTAAAGATAAATAATTACGAGTGATAAATTTAAGAATGACGTCATCAAATATGACCGCTGGTTTTTGTCATAACAAATACTCATATCGGCACTCATATCGGCAAAAAAAATATCGGTAATATCGGTATCGGCAATATCGGCAAAAAGGCATATCGGTAGACCCCTAATATATATATATATATATATATATATATATATATATATATATATATATATATATACATATACATATATATATACATATATATATACATATATATATATACATATATATATATATTTATATATATATATACACACATATATATATATATACACACATATATATATACACACATATATATATACACACACACATATATATATATATATATATACATGTAAATAAATTAACCAACAACTTGTCAATGTAAAATGCTAAGGTTTAGTTTAGGATTACATATTATTAGTAACAAGTATTAAATAATTTCAAAAACTTAATTTCACAACAAAAACTCTTTCTATGACCGCAGTTTTTAAATGGTAAATAAAAATTATTATTTTTTAAATACATCTAGCCTACTTATTTTGTGACACAACATCACATCACCTAATGTTATATAAACCAACTTTAAATGATTGATTATAAAGTACTTTATTTTGTATGAGCTACTTATTGTTTGGTCCAAATATTGTTTATTATTATTTGATTTAAAAGTATAATAATCTATATGGGTGCTAAATTAGAACTAGGCCTACACTTAACTACAATTTTTAAGTTAAGTGTGGGATTTCAGATATTGCAGTCTACTGACATTCTAGATGATATATGGGAGCAATACCCATGACTATGACAGGATGTACATGGAAAATAGATTAGGTGATTAGTATAAAAATTATTTAGCCTAATTCACAATTTTACATATATATCAGTAGAATCTTTTTTTGCACTTGTGGTTTTAATTGTAACTGTTAATACTTCCTTCCTCTTCAGAGTCTTCTTATATCTTGTACAATAGTTATGGTCTAAGTGGTAGCGCACTTGACTATCGAACCGAGGCAGATCCCGAGCCCAGGTACTGGCAAGGCCTCTACTCTGGGGCATTGTGCTGGCCACACATTCCCCTGCTCGTTATTGGTGGCTAAAAACTTGTGAACGCTACATCACTTTCCCCATAGTCCGTCATGGACTGGAAAGGGGGTCCAAAAAAAAAGTTATATCTTTACTTATTTATTATTTTTCAAATGTAAATTTAATTTTAATACTTGTGTTCATTTATATGTACTAATGAATCATGAACGGATTACCGTTTCCCGAAATGTCTACTTATGTATTTTAAAAATTAGTCTATTAATTAAAAATAATAAATCTTAAACTGTAATTCATTGTTTTGATCACACAATTCGTTTGTGTATCTTGTATTTTAAATTCTAAAACTACAACAACCTACCAAACAATATCTGGATTTGTAAAGAAGTTAAAAGGCGAATGCCAAGCATGACGACTTATTATCAGAATTAATAATGAATTATCTAATGAAAATTGAATAGACTGAATAGATGAATAGTATAATGTACTTCTAAAATGTAATTGAAAATTGAGCATGCAGGTCCGGTCCATACTAATACTAATAGTTACTAATACTAAGTGTAACTAATACTACTAAGTAACTGTAATACTAATGCAACTAACGATTTTTTTCAGTGGATTAATCATAATTTAAAATAAAACAAACAATGCTTGTATTATATCTTATAAACGATAACATAACTATGGCTTAGTAAAAATAAAGATTTGGGTCAAATCAAAGTAAAGTTAGTCAGGTTTAAATAAAGTCAAACTCAAAGTCAACTAAAGTCTTCGTTATATTAAGTTATGACTAGTACTAGTACTATTGAATAGTATTAGTATTAGTATTAGTCGTTATATTATTATTGACACAATGATAGTGTACTTTTTATTATTTTTTGTGTTTTTATTCAAAATACTATTAATATAATTACTCAATTCTTGTAATAACTCTAAGTAAACTTTGCCATTGCAATATATAATTATATTTATTCATTTTTGCGGAAATTGATCGGCAAATCCATTTCCGACAACCCACGCTTTTGTTTATGAAGGGAGGTGACTTATGAAGCATTGGCATTTTTTCGCTTCAAGTCCTTACACTGTACCAAGCATAACTAACGAGTACCAATGCCAATTTTAACGAAGTAAAGTTATTCAAATCAGAAAATGAATGTTGCAGGATTACATTGAAACCACAAACTCTTAATTCTCAGGGTTAATTTTTTTTATTAGTTTACCGTCACACAATTCAGTTCAAACGTATAGCACCGCCGGTTGAAATTCGAAATCGCTTCAAAAATGGTATCGATATGTTCGGAAAACCAAGTATAAAACTGTGATGACAAAGTGGGCTTTTTTTTTAGAAAACTGTGACGTACAACGCGAACTACCGATGTGGCCGAAAGTCCGACTGTAAAATCGCCATGACAGTTTTTGCGTGAATTTACGACAATTTAAGTACCTAAAGTTATAAAAAGGCAAGGTCTCACTCAGGCCCAGTGCAAGTAGTTGTAGTAGTTTAGGCTTAGTAGACTCAGTAGTTCCAAAACATTAGAAAGGGGAAAAAAAGGTATCCTGATTTAGTTAGGTCAAAATTGAGTGTTAACCGATATGTAAGTTTAAGAACCTACCTTTTTCCGTTTTTAAAAAAATGCTATCCTGTGACTGGTATTACTGCCATCATTTGTTTATATTTTGGCAGTCTCAACAAGGAAAAGAAAATGGATGGTCCAGATTTTTTAAACGTCACAAGCCAAAAAATAATAAGATGTAAATTTACGTTAGAAAAATATAAATCACATGCTTTTTTTTTAAAGAAGCAAATAAAAGCTATATTTCAAAGAATGCTCGAGATAATTGTTTATTATTTGAAGTTATTAAGATATATTTTGTATGCTATCAGTACAAACAGAAATATCTTCACGAATAAATATTTCAAATTTTTTTTTGTGGCGCGACAACGAATGGCATGATTAAATATCATCCAATCAAAATTTACATAACCACATGTTTATCCCTTTGTCGATAATGCAATAAAAATATAGGTTAATAACTTTATTATTTGTTCGTTTAATTCATCTGAAGGCTAAATACTAATTAAAGAAAATGTGTATGTAGTTTCAAGTGATGTAGTATCGTTTCATGAAATTAATTATGGCAGTTGTAATTAATTTCTTACATATTATTAAAATATATTTTTTAAATAAACAAAAACAATCATAAAAAATAAACAAGGAAGCAAACAAAAAATTACTAATTACTTTTATCTTATCCCAACTGTTTACAGACGCTCCTTCTATACAGAAGATTATTGCGTCCTACGCTTATCTATGGTTTGTGTTTAGTCCTGCATTTTTATTAGAGATTTAAATGTTGATAAAGTGTTGGTTTTCCTGGATTCTTCAGGCAACCCATTCCACGCCCGAATTCCGGACGGGAAGAAGGAAAACTTGTATGTGTTTGTTCTTGCATACGGAATAAGAAAGGTGTTTTTATCCTTATGTCTATCTGAGGGTTGTACTTTTAAAAAACGAACTAGCACAAATAATATTTCTATTGTTGAGGCATTCCTAAATATTTTTTATTCTTCTTATATAAACCATTTCAAAATTATATAAATGACGAACTGTCAATATGTTCTTGCATAATGCTGAACAAAATGTAAAAGTAAAATAATATTTTAAAAAATAGAGAATAGTAACATTAGATATTAAAAGCATGTAAAATGCTGAACTTCAAGAATTAATTGCTGCGAAATTGAAAAATAAAGCATACTAGTATTGTAAATTGTACAATTACATGATACAATTAGACGTCTACAGATAAGATGGCTGTACTGTAAAGAAGGTATTCAATAGTTTTCATTTAGTTACAGCAAGCTATCAAGGCTTGATTTTTCTTTTCTTGCTTAAAACATAATTTATGCTGTTAGCACCGAGAGACGTGGAGGTGACAAGTACCAACTGACATCTTAACAAGATTTCCGCACCTTATTTTTATAATTACACTTAAATACTGCTCTTGTCAACCCTACACTTGGTTGGATGCCACTTCGTCAACCAGTGGATCTCAATAACCACGTTTCTCGGGGTCTAAAACCATTTGTAATTAAACATTTTTGAAAAAAACAAAAGGAAAAAAAACAATTTTATTCTTGGTAATGTTTAAAAATACAAAAATTCATATTTTAAATTCCAAAAATTTCTTTAAAGTGTTGTGTTGATAACTGCGTTGAATTTTTATATATTTTGAAAGAGACATTTTATATATCGTTTATGCTGCTTGTGAGTGAAATGATATTGATGAAATATGCAATTGATAATAATAATAATTGATAATTTATATAGCGCTGTATCACAGCAAGGAACCGGGCTCACACTGCTTTACATGGAGATCATAACATACATATAATAATTAATCATCATCTCTTCAAGACTATGATGCGTAATTTTTAAAAAAAGATGAAGTATATAATCTTCATCCCATTTTGATGTTTGTTCGTTGTGTGCCGTTAGTGTCATTTAAATTTTCGGTTGCACTGTCCGTCTCAAGTATATTCGCATGGGGACCTCACATACACATTGTAGTTTTTCTTCTGGCGTGTATAATTATATTTTTAAAAAAATAATAATTAAAAAAAAACTCATATGTTTTTTTTTAATTAATTTCCCAACCTTAGCCAACCCTGTTTTCTTCATACCCAAAACTTCACAAAATCTGAGAACCTTCGCTGCTAATTTGAAGAAATCCAGAGGATCTCCACTGACGTCAACACAATACAACCGTGCTTATCATGGACTCGCCCGTGGTTGACGGTTACGACTGCGGAGAAAAAGAAAAAAGGTGACATGACCTTGGGCATCACACCTCCAGAAGCTCGTCTCCATTGATGGGTCGCCCCCATTCACCAACCTCAGACAATACCCGCCCGCCGAACGTCAAGCTGTGTTTGGTGAGAGGAGCCTGGTGGTGTCAGCCGACTTGACAATGGCTCACTCAAAAAATACCCACAAGGACAACGCCACTGTCACAGTCGCAAATCCGTCACCCTCATACCCCCGGGGGTGGGGATAAGGTGGGGACGACGTGGGGCGCTCTGGATGGACAGGTCGTAATGGACATTCGGGGTCCAACAACAGAGGTGGCAAACAGGAGCAGACGGGGGCGCCAGGAGCCCCAATCTTAAGATTATGCAGTGACGAGAGAGCGGGGGAGAGAGAAGAGATGGGTGTTGAGGTGAGAGTGTTTGCGAAGGGGTTCAAATGTCAGAGGTGAGAGGAAGAGTTTTCCTAATGCCTGAAAGGAAGGCACATGAAAAGGGGTTTTAATTGTGTCACGTACCGGATTGACTTTTTGCCGCCTGACACAGCGCTGACAGCTTAGGAAGAGATTATCTCTCCATCAGAGTCAGGTATGCAGAATCGGCCCGCGAGACTGGTTGTACTGAAGTTTGCAAGCTTGATGTGTGCATATGTGCGTGTGCTGATGTGTGCATATGTGCGTGTGCTGATGTGTGCATGAGCCCATGTGTGTAAGTGTGCGTGTATGTGACATGTGTGTCGATGGGTGGTCGGGTGCAATTTTCGCTTTTACCCGCGAGGTTGCGCGGCCCCTCAGATATCTGACCGACGCCGCGCAGCAGTTTAGAAATGCCGCGCAGCAAAATTTGGATAAGGATAATACGAGTATATTATCAGTGTTTTTTGGAGCATTAAATTTAGCACCAAAAAATGGATGCTGTGCAACTTTGTACACGGGTTTATTCTCTTGCACACGGAAAAAGGAACCTTAGAGGGAACATTGGTCGTATTTGGTGGGTTGGTTTTTAATGCGCACAGGTGAGAGTTTAAATGACACATGCCTTGATCAGGATGTAAGTTATAAGTGGGCTGGGACTACAATTAGGCTGGGTAGGAAAATGGTTATATAAAAAGGGTATGCGTGAGCCTGACAGGACGCAATAAAACAAGGGGGGAAAATGGGCAAAAGGGGTTTCGTCCGGGAACAAATACTAACAGAAGTAGAAGTACTAAAATAAAAGAAAACTTAGCTTCAGTGAATACATCAAGCAGAAAGAGATTTGATCAGAAATATTACGAAGGACGAAGTTCAGCAAAATGATCAACGGCCATGAGCAGACAACTCAGGACATGATGATTATAGTATAGGAATTAAAATATATACATTTGTGTGTTATCTATCCCGCCAGTCCACACGTAATTTGAAAATACAATATTCTGGGAATGAATGTACCGCGAGTTAAAGCATCGCTTTGGTGATACGACGTTAAGTCCATTTTAGCGCCAGAAGGACAGCATTATAGCGGAGGGAATGGTAGGGTAGTATGTATATAAGCAGAGGCGTCACTAGGGGGTTGCGGGGGGTGTGGACCGTACCGGGTGACACCAAAATGTAAAATTATGTATGTTTGCGTTTATATGCCAGTGGAAGGCACGGGGGAGGTCTATGGGGTAAGTCGTTAGGGGCTGACAACATGAGCTACCGCACTGAGTGACACCATAGAGACGCCTCTGTATATAAGATAGTATGTATGTGACCGCTATAAAATTAATAGTAGGTAACTGTGTCTTTTTTTTTATGTCTCTGTAAATAGAAGCGTCATTCTCGTCAAAAAAAAGTTGTAATTTTTGGAAATCGTACGAGTTTTCAATCGTGGAAAGTGCGGAAAATGAGCCTTTAACCCCATAGCCATACATATGCGAGTTTACAAACGACTTGTATTAATGTAATTTTTCTAAAGCGAAATTTTTGTTTAGAGGCGTGTACATTTGATGATTCTATGTTTTATTTACATCAAACAAACACATTCACTTAACGTTATCTATTATGGCATCTTGACATTCCATCAGGTCACCACGGTGTGGCAGCTTGAGTCAGCTCTAAGCTGGTAGAGAGAAAAGCTCCATTGAATGGGATCCTTCAATCGGATCAATGGGTTTATGTGAGTGAATCAGCTGTTTGACTACCAGGACACGAGTATGAGAGTGGAAGTTGTTTGTCACAATAATTTTAAAAGTGCAGATAGCAATGGACAGAAAGCAATGGGCAAGTAGCTATGGGCAGTTAGCTATGGCAGATAGAAATGGGCAGATAGCAATAGGCAGATCATAATGGGAGATCACCTGGAAAGGATGCCAACCTATAGGGCAGCAAAGACGATATAAAAGTAGAAACAGGGAGTTAAAAGACCAACAGCCATACTGAGAATAAGATGGATGTAATTCTGTTTAGAAAGACCTACACCTATTGGGCGTCCGGGCATGGGGGCGAAAGACCATGGATTGGTCGCAACAGAAGAGAGCCAACGAGCAGGTCTTATCTTATCTTATCTATACAGACGCTCCTTCTATGCAGAAGATAGTTGCGTCCACAGACCATGACAGATGATCTGTTGGCAAGTGATGCAGCATTCACAGGCCACGGCTTTGTGGGTTCCACGCATTACCCAGCCGCCTAACTACATGTAGTGTTAGGTACCCATTCGGAGCGGGGTGACTCAGGGACGCCCTAGGCCCCGGGAACAAACCCATTGCCTTCACACGGATTCGAACCCGTGACCGTCGGTACGACAGTCCAGTGCGCTGCCACTCGACCACCGTTTGTTGTCGAAAGGAAGGATAGTGAGCCATGGAAAAAAAAACTTAACAAGAAGTTCAGACAAAAAATTAATGGCCATCGGGAGCAATTATTGTCACTCAAAGCCTGTGGCTAGTCAACACCAGTGCCCCACCAAAAAAAACAAAAACAACAATAACAAACCCACCGGCAAGCAGAATGGACAACAAAACAATATATAACATCAGAGATTCTAGCATACAGTCTCCAGAAACTTCAATGAGATATTTGAGCTTTACCAGAAGTTTCGTCACCAGCAGCAGGTGACACACTCGCGCAGAACTATTCCGACACTCCTTGACATTCTCAATTACCCACAATTCCAGCATACTTGTTGGTTGGTTAATGTACCGCATTCCACGACAATAATTAACAGCCTCGTTTAACCCAGAAATTAAACGCCCCCTTTCAATCACAACATGGCACTCTGGAACGTGCCAGCGAATATTGTGACGTCCGACTTCGATATAGTTAAAAGTATCGATTCTAAGGGTAATTGATTTGGATATCCACTTAAATTTCAAAAATTGAGAACCAGAATTTTGCAAAACAAATCTATAAAAGTTTTTTAAAAAATGATATTTAAAAACCACGTTTTTATAAGTGGACTAAAAAGAAGAAAATATTTTAAAACTTATAACTTCAAGTACTTTCATTTAATATGACTAAAAACGTGGGGCGGGTGTTTGGTATAAAAATTAAAGATTTATACTTTAGAAGGCAAAAGAGAGATCTATAAGTGAGAGAATGGGTGAACTGCATATGTTAAACCTCATAAGCACCCGCCCCACGTTTTAGTCATATTAAAGTAAAGTACTTGAACTTATAAGTTTTAAATTATTTTCTACTTTTTAGTCCACTTATAAAAACGTGGTTTTTAAAAATCATTTTTTTTTACTTTTATTTATTTTCTTCTTTTTTGTCCACTAATAAAAACGTGTTTTTTAAAATCTTTTTTTAAAACTCTATTTATTTTACCTAACACCTCATCAGCGCCCGCCCAACGGCAATGAGGTCACGGGGAGAACTCGACACGTGAAATTGAACTACAGCAGACGGATACAGATGCTTATATAGAGATAAACTAAACAATGCAATAATTTAATTGCGGTACATTCGATCGATCTGAAATTTCGATATAATGCATTGTCATCCAAGATCTATCCGTTTTAAAATTTTGAGCTCTCTAGGACCATTAGAAGTGGTTTAATTTTACGTTGGCAAATTTGAAAAATTGCGGACAGACAGACAGACAGACACGAAAGCAAGTTAATAAAAACGTGGTAAAAAACGTTGCTTTACTTTGAGGTGGGGAAGAAGTTTTTATAAATAATTTTTTTAAAATAATTTTTTTGTATGGGGGGGGGGTATTAAGACTAGCTTGAATTTTGAGAGTATTCAAAGAGCAAAAGAGTTGTGCCAAAAAGTCAATAGTTGCTTGTTGATTTTTAGAAATTGCAAGAAAAATTCGTGGTCTTGTGGGATAGTTTATCTAGATCAGGGGTGGCCAGACCTCTAGCAGCTGAGAGCCATTTTCAAATATAAAAAGATTGCTTAGAGCCGCATTGAAGCACTCAGGGCCATTAAACCTAACTTGGAAATCTTCCAGTAATCTTTTTAACTTATCTTTCATAAATTGTACGCGAGCCGCAATGGCAATGAGAATGTGTGCACAGAAGAGCCGCATGCGGCTCGCGAGCCGCGGTTTGGCCACCGTTGGTCTAGATACACGAGACAATGTGAGGCATTATAAGAATACAGCCACCGTTGGTCTAGATACACGAGACAATGTGAGGCATTATAAGAATCCAGCCACCGTTGGTCTAGATACACGAGACAATGTGAGGCATTATAAGAATACAGCCACCGTTGGTCTAGATACACGAGACAATGTGAGGCATTATAAGAATACAGATCAATGTTTGATGCAATTAAGATACAGACAACTGTTGGCTATAAAGGATTTTAAAAAAAATACGTGGACATGTTGAATATAAATTTATATAAATCTACGGTTTAACATAAAATATGAAGTAATCAGTGGTGAGTGGTCAGTGTTTGTCTTAAGCTCACATTGATCAACATTTTAATCCAATATTGAAAAGAAGTTTTAATAAAGATCAAAATATATCTGGGTCTAACAAATATTGTTTGAGAACTCCACTATTCACTCAGCCTCTTACTCTAACTTCTGGTGCAAGCGACCCGGGGACACATACCATATGACGAAATCCCAAACACAAACACAAACAGTTACGTTTTTATAGTTCTCTAAACGTAAAAGGTCAGTTATTTTAATAGGAACCCCATCTCCCGTCTGCCCGACCTACCCCATAGCCAAACTTACGTCCCCCCCCCGGTCCACCAGACTCCCACACCCCCCACTATGGGGTGTCAATACAAATAAAACAGACACACACAAGACGCTCGCATGGCAACATGAGAACCTGCTGGGAGCCAGAGGGCCCCGTTTCAAACAGTCGGACGTACATCGAGTGCGTGCGCACGTTAGGTCAGCAGACGGCAGAGTTCAAAGGGCTCAGCGCCACTTACCCCCCGGCACGGCCCCATGATTTCGGGGGTTCGGCCTGGAGAAATATTAGGTTAACCCCCCTAAGTTAGCAGAAGTGTCTCTCCGTCCGTCTAACCATTTTTTTCTAGGCAGTAATTAGATTATTGTAATTGGATCTTTTTTTAATTATTTTAATTTTTTTATGATGGGGGCTGGGGGGGGGGATTTTTTTCTTCTTATGGAGTTTCCATTCATTCTCTCTACTTTTTACACGCTTTTATTACACGCTTTTATTTAAGTCCCACTGTTTGTATGTTGTATCCGTCCATCGTTCCATCCCTCCGTCATACCTTGTAACGTAAAATTAAACCACTTCTGATGGTCCTAGAGATCTCAAAATTTTACCACATATAGATCTTGGATGACAATGCATTGTTTCAAAATTGCAGATCGATCGAATGTACCGAAATTAAATTAATGCATTTTTGTTTTTAGTTTATGTCTATATTATCCCTCACATCAGTGAACCATAACTCAATTCGCCCTAGAGGGATACAAGTAATTTCAATGTGTTGATGTTAGAAGTGGTTTGTAAAGAGTTTTCATTATATGTTTAAATAGAGCGAAGGCGTCAGGCGTGCTGGTCAATTCGTTAGCGTGATAAATTGCCGACCTGGTGGTCAGTGGTTCAATTTTCAGTTGGGAAAACTGTTTTATTATTTTTTTAATACATACATTTGTAATTAATAATCTATCTTTTTACCACTATCACATTTAAGCTATTGACAATGAAGTTTGACTAATTAAATTGAATTGATTATGTCGAAAGATTGATTTTAAAAATTTTGATACTAAAAAATAGAAAATAAAATATTTAAAAAATCTTTTTTTAAAACGGACACGCTTTTATTTACATATAGAAAGTGCACTAAAAAAAAGAAAATAAAATTTTTCTATGATAACAGGTGAAATGACTGAACCTATCCACTGCACATAAAAGCGTGGGGCGCTCATCACAACTCTCTATCATCGACAAGGCTGCGAAACATAAATACAAATTTGTATGAATATTAGTAAACATTAAAAGTTTCAAAACTTTTATCATAATTCATATACATGCTACTATCATAATCATATTAATTAGAAATATGTATCTATATGCAAAAGAATAGTTGCAAAGAGAAATGAGTTGTGATGGGCGCCCCACGCTTTAATCTGTAATGGATAGGTTCAGTCATTTCATCTGTTATCATAGAAAAATTTTATTTTCTTCTTTTTAGTGCACTTTCTATATGTAAATAGAAGCGTGTCCTTTAAAAAAAATAATTAATATTTTATTTTGATCTCTCATATTTTTGTTAAGATCTGAAATGCTATTTTTAAATCCCTTATATTAACTTCGCGGCCGTCTCATCATCTCATCATCTCTGTCTTGGGCGGGCGCGCGGAAAAAGAAAAGTAAAAAAGGACCCACTTCCAGTGATCCGATCGAGCTGAAATTTGGCACACGGACCCGACTCACCTAACAATACATCGTATCAAAATTTCAGATCGATCGATCGTACCGTAATTAAATTAATGCATTTTAGTTTATCCTTATATGAGGTATGTAATTCAAATTCACTGTTTGTTATTGTTTTTTTTTCCACGTGAAAGTTTGAGTAGACGCGTTGAGGCGGCACATCGAAGCACCGCGGCGCTTTATTTTTACATTTTACGTGTCACGCTGAGCTCGGTCAAGCGAATCGGTTACCAGACTTTTCCCCCCTCACAGGGTTATGAAGCAAACTTGAGTTAAGACAGATTCAGTCTGTAAATGTTTGAAAATAATCAATACTGTTAGTTATGTCTCATATATAAGGGATTTATAGTCACAAACTTTGTTTTTACGGGTTTGTTTTATTAAATCCCTTATATTAACTTCGCGGCCGTCTCTGTCATCATCTCATGGGCGGGCGGGAGGAAAAACAAAAAGTCAAAAATGACCCACTTTCCGTGATCGGATCGAGCTGAAATTCGGCACACGGACCCGCCTCACCTAACAATGCATTGTGTCAAAATTTCAGATCGATCGAATGTACCGTAATTAAATTAATGCATTTTTAGTTTATCCTTATATGAGGTATGTAATTCAAATTCACTGTTTATTGTTTTTTTCCCACGTGAAAGTTTGAGTTGACGCGTTGAGGCGCCCCATTGAAGCGCCGGGGCACTTTTGTTTACATTTTACATGTCACGCTGAGCTCGGTCAAGCGAATCGGTGACCAGACTTTTCCCCTCTCACAACAGGGTTATGGAGCAAACTTGAGTTAAGACAGATTCAGTCTGTAAATGTTTGAAAATAATCAATACTGTTAGTTATGTCTCATATATAAGGGATTTATAGTCAAATACTTTGTTTTTACGGGATTGTTTTATTACGGGTTTGTTTTATTAAATCCCTTATATTAACTTCGCGGCCGGTCATCTCTGTCGTCATCTCATGGGCGGGCGGGCGGAAAAACAAAAGTAACAAATGACCCATTTCCCGTGATCCGATCAAGCTGAAATTTGGCACACGGACTCGTCTAACCTAACAATGCATCGTATCAAAATTTCAGATCGATCGAACGTACCGTAATTAAATTAATGCATTTTTAGTTTATCCTAATATGAGGTATGTAATTCAAATTCACGGTTTGTTATTGTTTTTTTCCCACGTGAAAGTTTGAGTTGACGCTTTGAGGCGACCCATCGACGTACCCGCGTGCTTTTGTTGACATTTTACGTGTCAGCTGAGCTCGGTCAAGCGAATCGGTGACCAGACATTTCCCCCTCTACCACTACAGTGTTATGAAGCAAAGTTGAGTTACGACAGATTCAGTCTGTAAATATTTGTAAATACTTTAAGCTATGTCTCATATATAAGGGATTTATAGTCAAAAACTTTGTTTTTACAGGTTTGTTTTATTAAATCCCTTATATTAACTTCGCGGCCGTCTCATCATCTCTCTCTGTCTTGGGCTCTGCGGGCGGAAAAACAGAAGTCAAAAATGACCCACTTCCCATGATCCGATCGAACTGAAATTTGGCACACGGACCCGTCCAACCTAACAATGCATCGTATCAAAATTTCAGATCGATCGAACGTACCGTAATTAAATTAATGCATTTTTAGTTTATCCTTATATGAGGTATGTAATTTAAATTCACGGTTTGTTATTGTTTTTTTCCCACGTGAAATTTTGAGCTGACGCATTGAGGCGACCCAACGAAGCGACGGGCGCTTTTGTTTACATTTTACGTGTCCCTCTGAGCTCGGTCAAGCGAATCGATGACCAGACTTTTCCCCTCTGCCACTCCCACCCCCCCTAGGGTTATGAAGCAAACTTGAGTTAAGACAGATTCAGTCTGTAAATGTTTGAAAATAATCAATACTGTTAGTTATGTCTCATATATAAGGGATTTATAGTCAAAAACTTTGTTTTTACGGGTTTGTTTTATTAAATCCCTTCATAGTCTGGTTCCCTTTCATATTAAAATATATTTCATGCAATCTTCATATTTAAATATATTTCATGCAATCCTCATATTTTCTGTGTTATTAATTATTTCCCTTAACATACTTTGCAATCTTAAGACAAGGATGTTGGTCGGGCTGACTTTATTCTTTGAGCTCGAGAGGCAAAAGACTGAGAGGTCAGAGTTCAAGACACTTTCAACTGAGAGGTCAGAGTTCAAGACACTTTCAAGTTGGTTTGTTAACGGATGCCAATTAAAACACTGATCCCTCTTGTGTTGAGTTTCATCTTTCAAAATTATTTTTTTGGCCATGACCTCTAATCTTAACCCCAATATACCCTTAAACCCAGTTCTGGATTTACCTATTTGCTATACAAGCTATAGCTTAGGGCCCCCCGCCTTATTGGGGGCCCACCGGAATTATTATTTTTCATATTTGGCACTGACATATCTGGACTTCCAAAGTGCCCCCATATCTCAAATAGCTTAGGGCGTTATCAAGTCTAAATGCGGCACTGGTTAAACCTAACCTTATTCCTTCCTGCACTTAAAATTATTTTCCTCCTCTGAGATATCCTTATTTTGGTACAGTTGCTCAGTAACAATGGGCTTTGTTTCAACCTAAAGAATAGCGTATATCTTATCTTATCTGTTACAGACGCTCCTTCTATACAGAAGATCATTGCGTCCTACGTTTATTAATTTTTGTGTGTCTAGACTTGCATTTTTAATAGACTTTTAAATTTTGATAGTGTTCGTTTTCCTGGTTTCCTCAGGCAACCCAATTCACGTTCGAATTCCGGACTTACAAGTTGGCCTGTCTATATGAACATACAAAAAAGGTGGTTAATGTTTTCAAGGCTATCCATGCCTGTTACGATTGTAAAAGGATTGTTGGTTTGACCTTCCATTTCCTGATATGACCCAGCCTTATGATTGTGAAATAGATTTGTTGGTTTGACCTTCAATTCGCTGACAGGACCTATAGCCTTATGATTGTGATATAGATTTGTTTGTTTTACCTTCTATTCGCTGACAGGACCTATAGCCTTATGATTGTGATATAGATTTGTTGGTTTTACCTTCTATTCGCTGACAGGACCTATAGCCTTATGATTGTGATATAGATTTGTTGGTTTGACCTTCAATTCGCTGACAGGACCTATAGCCTTATGATTGTGATATAGATTTGTTGGTTTTACCTTCTATTCGCTGACAGGACCTATAGCCTTATGATTGTGATATAGATTTGTTGGTTTGACCTTCCATTCGCTGACAGGACCTATGACATGACGGCTATAGCCTTATGATTGTGATATAGATTTGTTGGTTTGACCTTCAATTCGCTGACAGGACCTATAGCCTTATGATTGTGATATAGATTTGTTGGTTTTACCTTCTATTCGCTGACAGGACCTATAGCCTTATGATTGTGATATAGATTTGTTGGTTTTACCTTCTATTCGCTGACAGGACCTATAGCCTTATGATTGTGATATAGATTTGTTGGTTTGACCTTCCATTCGCTGACAGGACCTATGACATGACGGCTATAGCTTTATGATTGTGATATAGATTTGTTGGTTTGACCTTCAATTCGCTGACATGACCTATGACATGACGGCTATAACCTTATGATTGTGATATAGATTTGTTGGTTTGACCTTCAATTCGCTGACATGACCTATGACATGACGGCTATAACCTTATGATTGTGATATAGATTTGTTGGTTTGACCTTTCTTTCACTTTCACTGTCACCATCCACTGGGCCACCGACTGACAGTCATGGCGTTGGTTTGTCCGTGTCACTTGCGACAGTTATTAACTGACTGCTAATTGTTGACCTCCGATCTCTCCCCGCCCCTGCCCCCAACCAAACCACATACCGCCCCCCTTACAACCGCAATGAAATATTTTTACTGCATTCGGAGATTGGTTGAAATGATGTGAGATGGAAATAATTACATTGTGCTTATATCTCTTTTTTCTCTCTCTCCCTCCCTCCCTTACTCTGTCCCTCCCTCCCTCCCTCCCTCCCTCTCTCTCTCTCTCTCTCTCTCTCTCTCTCTCTCTCTCTCTCTCTCTCTCTCACACACACACACACACACACACAAACACACACTCACACCCAAACAAAAGATGGAGAGAATTTGTGTCAGTTATAATAGATAAATTCCAGACGAGGACTCAAGACTCAAACATCATGTTGGTCCCTTTTAGTTCAGTGGAAAGGACAACTTATAACCCTGCTTGTTGGTAGTGTTCGCAATGGTTGGCGACTAGTTTCAGCAATTCTCATTTTTAAGTTTGCTTCAAATAATAAATAAAAAATGTAAAAAAAAACTTCATTGGAAATCCCAAACCACACGCTCTTAGCCTTTTCCTTGATGACAAAGTTTGTTTATATATACAGCATAATATAATAGAATGGTGTTTGTTTATATATACAGCATAATATAATATGGTGTTTGTTTATATATACAGCATAATATAATATGGTGTTTGTTTCAATATACAGCTTAATATAATATGTTGTTTGTTTATATACACAGCATAATATAACATGTTGTTTGTTTATATATACAGCATAATATAACATGTTGTTCGTTTATATATACAGCATAATATAATATGTTGTTTGTTTATATATACAGCATAATATAATCATGGGCGTCGCTAGGAATTTTTCCAGGGGGGGGGGCAAAAAAATCCCACTTTTTTTAAATTTTAACTGACAATGCCATACAGGTACAATTTTCAATTAAATTCAAGTTCAGTATAAAATAAGGGTTGAAAAAAGCCTTAGAAATTAATAAGACTTACAAATTAGTGTTGTAATAGCTAAAATACAACATTTATTAATGCATTTAATAAATTAAAAACTTTTTTTCTCAAATGTAAAGGGGGGGCAAATGCCCCCCTTGCCCCCACCCTTCCCTACGCCCATGAATATAATGTGTTGTTTGTTTATATATAGAGCATAATATAACATGTTGTTTGTTTATATATACAGCATAATATAACATGTTGTTTGTTTATATACACATCATCTCTATATATATAAGACGCATTTGTTGTCTGTCTGTTCCCTAATAACTCAAGATCCAGACAACCAAATAACGTGAAATTTGGTACACGTACACAAAATTATACCGGAAGGGTTATTAAACAGGTTTCGTTCTATATATATAAGATACTGGGGCCCGGGGGCCCAAAATGTAGTTTTTCCCTATATGAGCTATATAAAATAAAAATTATTGAAAATTAAGACGTAAAATAATGACGCAAATTAATAAACATTTTGGTGTCGAGATTAACAAGAAGGCGATTATCGCCATAAAATAATTTTTCTGTTGTTGTTGCTTTTGTTGTTGTAGTTGTTGTTTTGTTGTTGTTGCTTTGTTGTTGTTGCTTTTGTTGTTGTAGTTGTTGTTTTGTTGTTGTTGCTTTGTTGTTGTTGCTGTTGTTGTTGTAGTTGTTGTTTTGTTGTTGATGTTTTTGTTGTTGTTTTCTTTTTGTTGCTTTTGTGTTGTTTTTGCTGTTGTTGTTTTACACATCCCTTGCCCTGCGACGACAATGCCCTTCATGTTGTTGTTGCTTTGTTGTTGTTGCTGTTGTATTTGTTGTTTTGTTGTTGTTGCTTTGTTGTTGTTGCTGTTGTTGTTGTAGTTGTTGTTTTGTTGTTGTTGTTGTAGTTGTTTTGTTGTTGTTTTGTTTTTGTTTTGTTGTTGTTTTTGTTGTTGTTTTGTTTTTGTTGTTTTGTTGTTGTGTTTGTTGTTGTTTTGTTTTTGTTGTTTTGTTGTTTTTGTTGTTGTTTTGTTTTTGTTGTTTTGTTGTTGTTTTTGTTTTGTTGCTGTTGTTGTTAAACCCGGGCAGGAGCCGGGTACTTGCCCCTAGTAATATAATATGTTGTTTGTTTATATATACAGCATAATATAACATGTTGTTTGTTTATATATACATCATTATAATGTGTTGTTTGTTTATATATACAGCATAATATAACATGTTGTTTGTTTATATATAAAGGATAATATAACATGTTGTTTGTTTATATATACATCATAATATAACATGTTGTTTGTTTATATACACATCATAATATAATATGTTGTTTGTTTATATATACAGCATAATATAACATGTTGTTTGTTTATATATACAGCATAATATAACATGTTGTTTGTTTATATATACAGCATTATAATGTGTTGTTTGTTTATATATACAGAATAATATAACATGTTGTTTGTTTATATATACAGCATAATATAACGTGTTGTTTGTTTATATATACAGCATAATATAACATGTTGTTTGTTTATATATGCACCATAATAGAGGGGGTGGTGGTGTGGTGGCAAGAGTAAATTCAGCTATAAATAGGGCTGTACGGGATTAAAAGTTTGGATATCTGACCGCAGGCTGGATTAGGCCGGATTTATGCAGTGAGATCCGTCCGGAGCCGAAGCCGGATTTGTAAAAATGGCTGGAATCTGAATTTGCCGGAGCTGGAGACTAAAACCGGTAACCCCCAGTTATAAATGATTAAATCTAATTCCCTTGTATAAAGTAACCAAACTGGGATGTTTATATATAAAATAATGTGGTTACCTTCATGACGTCCCTTTTTCCCCGCTTTTACCCCACATACACACAATTAAAAACAGAAATGAAATAAATTAAAATGTTAGGTCATAAAATAAAGTAAACTATATTTATACTGTTAGAATCACCACCCCCACCCCTTTTCCCCCCTTCGATCCATTGTCAATATATCTAAGGCTTTACACTGCAGACTGTAGCCGATGTATTACAGAGCATTTGAGCTGAAATAATTTTAAATAATATGTAAACCGGGTACAATCTGACATGTAATCCACACGAAATGACATGTAAGCCACACATAATGTCATGTAATCCTAATACAATGATATGTAACCCACACACAATGACATGTAAGCCATACACGATAAACTACAAGGCACACACAATGACATGTAAACTCCTTACAATGGCATGTGACCCACACGCAATGACATGTAAGCCACACTCAATGATATGTAAGCCACACACAATGGCATGTAAGCCACACACAATGACAGGTGACCCAGATACAATCCGACATCGGTCAATATGCCATGCGTTAGTTTCCTACACTGATGATGGTATGGCACTTAAAAAATGTAGTTTTATTAGGATTCAACATAATTGCTTCCTTTCATTAGCAGTTATTTTTGACAGGCACTTTGCAATATTACTCATTTATAATATGGCTGTGCGCCATTTAGTCAAATTTTAAAATAAATACAAATTTAAATAAGTAATCTTTTACGCATATCAATTAACTATTTTCCTATTTGTAAATTGCTACAACAACAAAATAATAGTAATAATAACAATTAAAGATTTGTACTAACAGCTGTTGAAACCTGAATCGCCAAAAAGTTTTTCAAAAATTGTTATCCTGGTACATCTCCAAGGACTCAAACTATGCCGAAATTAACATTGCATTCCTTTCATACTAAAATTAACAACTTATTTCTGCATGTGAAAGGCAATTAGTCCCCCCTACCCCCACCCCAACCATCTAAACACACACACACACATACACACACACACACACACACACACACACACACGCGTAAACCAGGTAATTTTGTTTTAAAAAACATAAACCCCTCTCCCTCTTTCGCTTAGGGCATTTGGGTTTTCCGCTAGACTGTCCTTATCTGTAACACTTTGATGAAACGTTGATGACGGCTGGATCAAAAACATGTATTGAAAAGTTACATATTTCGATTAAATGTTCTTACAATTTACTCATGCGAGGCTGCATTAAAACATGTGATACCACCCAGAGGCGTCAATAGGGGGTGCAGGGGTGCAGACCGCACCTGATTACACTATCACAACGTAAAATTGTAAAATTCTGGAAGTCCCTGTTATTTGGCACATGCAGACTCGGAGGAGGTCTATGGGGTAAGTCGTGAAGGGGTGACACCATGAGCTACCGCACCGGGAGATACCAACCTTAGTGACGCCTCTGATACCAGCTGCGTGTTTAGTATAATACGCTAAGATTAAAGAAGTCAGTCTGTTGTGGTTTGTTTGATATCACATTTTTTCGGTTCAATGACTTGTGGATTCCAAAGAGAGTTGGCTCGCGATCCCAATGTTCCGTGAAGCCACGTGGGTCGGAAATGTACCATACAAGAGAGAAGGTAGATTTCTTAGATATGTAAAACCGGTTGCCTAGAAAGGCACCTCCTATGATTCCATTTTCGTCGACATGTAAAACCGTCCGCCCAGAAAGGCGTCTCCCGTGATTCTATTTTCATGGTTCTTACCAACATGCTTTCATTTTACCTTTTTTAAAATATTTTTTTTTAAATGCTATCAGTCAATCAAATTTGAGTATCACGATTCTGTCATGGCGGCTCTGCAGCTCACGTGACTTGGTAGAAAAATAGTTCAACTTTCGTCGGCTCGTGTGGAAAATTCATTGCCGCTCGGCATGGTTTATAGTCTGATGACAGGTTCCGGTGAACATGGTGGATCGTCATGGCTTTGGATGTCCGATAAAAGGAGAAAATGCCCGGGAGTCATTTGTCTTGGTGGAAAATCTATTATTTTAACGATCGCTGGCTGCGAAGAGGACGTGTTGGAAAAATGAGACGTTTGCAAATGCGTCGTTGTAGACGTGTGGTTTGACGAATATGTAAAAATTGTGTGGGAAGAAGATTTGTGGAGTTGTGATGAAGGAGGCTTTGTGGTGCGGGTAGATAGGGGGTGTGACGTGTGGTTGTGGTGGGGTGGAGGGGGGACAATGACATGAAGTCCATGATGTGTTGGATGATGGAGAAATAGCAGTGTGGATGTATATGTGGGGTGAAAAAATTTGTACAGTTTTTAATGTATATGTTTGGGTTGACTGGAATATAATTGAATGAAAGTATTTTAATCAATACTAGCCAATATACCCGCGTTTTTCCGTGGTGGCATTTGGAAAAAAGATCACACACGAACGTTTAATTAACAACGTACACAAATTGATTTATTAAATTATTCTTGATATTCACATGTTTATTTTGTAAGGAAACCCGGTGAACTTTGAACACCTCGTCACGTGGTTCTTTGTCATTTCATGGCGGAAAGCTATAAATGGAAATATCCGATGTAATGAGTTGGACCAATGTCATTAAGATATTCATCAACATCCGGGTGTTCTCATAGGACTTATCACAACAGATATTATTTAAAATTCTACGACTTAGTCCACTTAATACTGGACTTGACGGAGAACAAACCACGTGTTTACAACTTTAATATACTAAAAATTGTGCAAACTGTACTTCGTTATTAATGTTGACAAAAATTGAACGAAAAGTTTGTCTAAAAAAATAAGAGCCTTGGGCAATGAGCGAGATATGACGTTTACAAGACTAAAGGCCTGTTCACACGTATAAATTTTGATCAAAATTTGATAAATAACTATGTAAACTTGCGTCACGCGCACTATTTTATTTGGCGAGGTAATAATTTATTTTTACCTATTTGTATAAAGAGGTTGAAAGTAGTGACAAGACCAAGTTTTGATCAACATTTGTATGTGTGAACTGGCCTTAAGAAATTGCTGGATCCAAGCTACAGAAAATTATCTTCGGAGCTTTATTAGCGAATATGAAAAAACATTCGCTTGGATCTTCCTGCTGGAGATGCTGTGAGGTCAAGACAGAACTTCACTTGCTGAACACGTCACACCTGACTCAACTGTACACGCTGCTCAACTTCACAGAAGCCGATGCCTGTGTCAAACGTCCAATTAACACCCCGTAAAGCAGGGCGCGGAGATTACAGCCTTTACGTCAGATCCTCGGAGTTATAGACCACGTCGTCTGGTACAGCAGCCAACAGCGAGACACCGCAGCTGGCCAAAACATACCGTTCCGCTAACGACTCTCTAAACTGCGTGTGAAACCAGGGGGAACCGGTTGAAAAAACATTTCACCAAATTTTTCTTATTCCTCTTTACTATATTATTTTTATGCTGATCGCTCGCTTCCCGCCTAAACCCATATATCATGTATACCTCGCTGATTTCTCGCCCAATGTTCCCTTTAAGCTGGGCGGTTGTGCGGCCGCGCAGATATCTGACCGACGCCGCGCATCAGTTTAGAATTACCACGCAGCTAATTTTGTAACAGAAAAATGCACAGAAATGGATGATGTGCAACTTTGCATAGAGTTGTTTTACTTGGCACACGAGTTTTTGTACTTGGCACACGAGTTTTTGTACTTACCACACGAGTTTTTGTACTTGGCACACGACTTTTTGTACTTGGCACACGAGTTTTTGTACTTACCACACGAGTTTTTGTACTTTGCACACGAGTTTTTGTACTTGGCACACGAGTTTTTGTACTTGGCACACGAGTTTTTGTACTTGGCACACGAGTTTTTGTACTTGGCACACGAGTTTTTGTACTTACCACACGAGTTTTTGTACTTGGCACACGAGTTTTTGTACTTGGCACACGAGTTTTTGTACTTGGCACACGAGTTTTTGTACTTGGCACACGAGTTTTTGTACTTACCACACGAGTTTTTGTACTTGGCACACGAGTTTTTGTACTTGGCACACGAGTTTTTGTGCCTTGCGCACGGACCAACGAACCTTAGAGGGAACATTGATCTCGCCGTGAGCTAACATTGTGTAGCTAAAGAACCCATATATGCCCCCACCCTCCTACCCGACAGCACTATTATTTTATTTTAAGGATGAGCTTCCTGTGAGAAGTCGACCCCGCGTAGAGTGAGATGAAGCCTTAAAGCGACACCCGGATGTAGGTTTGCACTACGTCGTACTCGTCCCAACCCCCCGAAACCTATAAACTTTTAAAAAAAGGACGTGTCTGATGTGTCGTTGAGCTAATTTGTTGTTAGTGTCGAGCAGTAAAAAGAACGTCAAAGCTCGTACGGTCACATGTGACGATAATTAGAACAAATGTAATTTACAACTCTACGTTTTTTCTCCACGGTTCCCTCCCCCTAGCAACTTGAAGTTAAGTAATTAAATATAATTCGAACCAGATTGAGTTACCAGCACTTGCTTCATGCACATTCTGTGATCAGTCAAACGGGAGTTATTTCCCATAATGCAACCAATGCAACACATTCACTTCCTGAAGGCTGCCATCTCGCCGCCTGCACTTAGTTTAGTTTCAACTTGATTTTCTCGCCCTTGCTTAGACTACGCTGCGTCTCCTCTTCTCATGTTCAGTTTATTTTCGTGTCTGTGTTTGATTGGCAAATTGATTGATTCGGTGTGTTTCGCACCTCGCTTCATCCCCGTTGTGAAAGATGTTTGCTTGGTGTGTTCCCCTGTGTTTATGATGGCTCGTCTCACGTCCCTCGCTAGTTTTGATGGCTTGGCCCATCCGATCATAAAGTTTTAATAACAGCCGTGATGTGCTGACAAGTAGGAATGTGCCAGGCAAAAGTCTCCGAGTACTCACGTGGTACCACAGAAAGAATGAGTTTTTTTTAGCACATGTTCTGTTTCTCTGAGAGTTTTTTTTTCTCCAAAAGTCCAAACTTCGATAACAGTAGTTTGTCTTTCCGTGGATAACCAAATTTGTTTTTAAAACATTCAATGCAGTTATCTCTTCTAAACATTTTTAACCTCAAGCCTCGACACAATGAAATAATATTATTTTATTATTGTTTCCTTGCTTATGTAAAATACTATAAAGTTATTTTTTAAAAATAAGAGAAAAACATGCAAGGTTTTCAGTCGTTTGTATTACCTAAAGCAGGGGTGGGCGAACTACAGCCCGCGGGCCGCATGCGGCCAGCCAGAGTATTTTATGCGGCCGCAGAGATGTGCATGTTACGATCTTATGTCGTTGTTAATTTTTTTTAAATTATAATTTTCACTTTATTTTTTTAATTTAATTCCGAGTATTTCATTTGAATCTAGGGATATTTTATCAATTTTATGGCTTCAGAATCAATTACTTATAATTAGTCATTTAATTCTTAACATTCTTATTCAAAAGCGCTTTTCAGCTCAACCGGAAATGGTTTTTGTATACGATTTAAATTTGGAAGTTTTGTAAAAATTGTAATTTAAACGCGCATAGAGGCTGATTTTGCAACGAGTGTTGCGAAAAAAATAAATATTGAAGACGAATGTCGTGTTTTTAATGACGAATGAACCGCTAAATATTGCTTCACGAGCGTTGGGAGTAAAGCAGTCTGCTTGCTTTGACATGAATGTGTGAGCGTCTTTAAGGAGTACAACTTAATTAGACAACACCAAACAAAACATTTTAATTTCGGGCACAATTTAACGAACGAAGAGAGAAAAATGAATTTCTTCACCAAACAGTTTTCAATACAAGATGCTGCAACCGAAGTCAGTTTGGTGCTCTCTCATAATATCGCAAAACGGAACAAGTATTTTTCTGACAGCGAGTTCATCCAAGAATGCTTGTCAGATGCAGCAAGCATTATGTATTCACAAAAGAAAACAAAATTTGATAGCATTTCTTTATCAAGGAGAACTGAAGTCAGACGTGTTGAAAAAATGAGTGACAATTTGATGCACCAACTTCGAGGTGCAATCAAAGAATTTTTGTGGTACTCTCTTGCATTGAACGAAAATTGCGATCTCATTTGTTAGTATTTATTGTTTGAACAAACTCTTGTTTTGAGCTTACTGAAGAATTACTTAGTGTTGAGCCACTCAAAGACATAACTACAGACCAGGATTTATTCAATACTGTTGTTAAAAGAACTTGGTTGGTGTGTAGCAAGATGACAAGTGTAACAACAGATGGAGCGCGTGCTTTGACTTGGAATAACGTAGGTCTGGTAAAGTTGATTAAAAAATAAAATAAAAATCAAGCATGTTATTGACCCAGTTGTCATTGTGATAAACCTAATCAGTGCCAAGGCACTTAAACACATGCATTTCAAGGCACTGCTTGAAGATTTGGAAACTGAAGATTATGATATTTTTTACCACATCAGTTTCCGCTGGCTGACGCGAGTGTGGTATCTCAAGGAAGAAATAGTTAAATTCCTGAAGATGAAGGTTCTTTTTGTGTTTTTGTCACTACAATTGTTAATGAAGAGTGGAAGTCAGACCTCATGTTTGACATTGACATTATGGAAAAGTTGAATGAATTGAAAGTCAAACTTGAGGCAATAGCTTGTTGGCACATGAAATGTATGTGCATGTTAAATCATTTCAGGCAAAGCTCTCCCTGTTCTCCAGGCCAGCAGGTGAAATAGGTTTTATCATTTCCCTTTGCTGAAACATTATACCATTTCTGGTGAAACGGCTGACAAGTACAAGGCTCAGTTGGATGCATTGGCTGTGGAAGTTGAAATGAGGTTTCAAGAGCCTGGAACAATTCTTCAATATCTTCAGTTCGCCATTTAGTGCAGAAGCTGATTCAGCCCCAGAGAACAAACAGTTAGAGCTGCTTGACCTACAAGCAGATTATGACCTGAAGGAGAAGTTCTAGTCCGTTCTTCTGTTGGTGTTTTATTGATGCTTGCCAGCAGCGGCATTTTCACACTTAAAAAGCTTTGATACCAAACTTTTTTCACTATTTGGGTCCACATACAAATGTGAGCAAGCTTTTTCTTGTACGAAAATAAGTCTAAGAACAGATCAATGTTGACTGACTGCAATATGAATGCAGTCATGTGAATCACAACCAGTAGACTGGCTCCACAGTTAAATAAAAATATCAAAATTGTGAACAGTTACCTCATTAATTTTAATTGTACTCTATGGTCAGCTAGTATGTAAATTACGTTCCTACTTCTTCATAGTTATTATGACAGGTAACAGTAAACTTTATAGAACTAATAATAATAATGAATAGTAAAATCTTGTTATCAATTTAGAAACTGTTTTAGTTCGTTTTTTAAAATGTAATGCGCATGTGTAATAGAGTGTGAATGTGAATTAAAATAGACAAATACATGGTTATAATCATTACATCATACTTGTATATGTTGTACATTTTAATTGAAGTAGACACAATTTACATGCGGCCCTTCGATAGCAATAAAGTTTTCAATGCGGCCCTCCGTAGAAAAAGTTTGCCCACCCCTGACCTAAAGGCTTTAATTTTCTCTGTAATTAAACTTCAAATTCAATTAATATTTTTAGCATTAAATATATTTTTTTCGTACAGGATGTAACCACCAGCGTTTGATCGACACACTCTTTAATTGTTTACCTTTGTGGCTTTTCAGGCTTAAAATCGTGTCAGAATGTTTATGTCTGTATCGGTGCAGGAAAAGCTGCAAAAAATTTATTTTTAATCTGAAACACGTCGACACAATGCGCCACAAGAAAAGGTTCAAATTAACACTGATGCCCTTTCCTCCACCCTTGCACTTACCCTTCCTCCCCACACTTGCCCTTGCTCCAGACACTTGCCCTTCCTCCAGACACTTGCCCTTCCTCCGGACACTTGCCCTTCCTCCAAACACTTCCACTTCCTCCAGACACTTGCCCTTTCTCCCCACACTTACCCTTGCTCCAGAAACTTGTCCTTCCTCCAGACACTTTTCCTTCCTCCAGACACTCCCCTTTCCCCAGACACTTGCCCTTCCTCCAGACACTTGCCCTTCCTCCAGACACTTGCCCTTCCTCCAGACACTTGCCCTTCCTCCAGACACTTGCCCTTCCTCCAGACACTTTTCCTTCCTCCAGACACTTCCCTTTCTCCAGACACTTGTCCTTCTTGAGGCAGGCGGGCGGTGCCGAAAAAACTTTGGATCGATTTTTAACCCACTTCCTCTTAAGCTAGCGAGCTGAAATTTTCAGGCAGACTCGTACCGATGATACAAAATGCATGGAAATTGCAGATAAATCTAAAGTTTCGTAATTAAATTAATGAATTTTTAGATTCTCTTTATTTATCTCTATGTAACATGTTAACTTTTTTTGCTATAGTGTTGTGGTGCGTATTATATTGAACAACCTTTCCTGTCGCGCAATAAGGTGCGTATTTTATTGACAATACTTTTCATAAACATATTCCTGATCAGTGCGCATCATATCAAACATGTTTTACGACACATAACTACAATTTTGTATTTTTGGATTGTCTTGCGCTGCGTATTATAATGAACATTCTTTTAGTTATGTCTCGTACATAAAGGATTTATAGTCAAACACTTGTTTTTGACGGTTTTTTTTTATTTCCCCCAAAAGTTTTGATAAAATAAAGAGTTAGGATGGGGGATTTACTTTTTAAAAAAGGAAAAATTGGTGGTTCTAAATTTTAACAGCTGAAAATAATACAAGCATTGTGTTAAAATAGACAAATTCTGTTAAAATAACTAGACAAATGGTGTTCAAACACAAAAATAATATAAAAAATAAAAGGAAATGGAAAATATACACAACCTCTGCGCAACCATTTTACTTAGAAAAATAATCACCTAGACAAACTTTGTTTTACACAAAAATTCTTGGCAGGTAACGTGAGACTTGAAAGTTAAAATGTATGAAATAAATTTCTATGAACCTGGGCTGTTTATCACCCCAACCAGACCTCCCTTTCCCCAAATATTTAAAAACAACAACAAAAAAAAACAAAAAAACAACAAAAAACGTGTCATTGCCGCTATCACACCACCAGCATCCTACCAACCGTCCACAACAACCCCATGGACCCCCCCCCAACACTTCTCTAAACATCCACAAACGCCACCCTACCACCCCACACACCCACCCCTACCAACGGCATGCGCCATAACTCTTCCCAAGTTTGTGTATCGGATGTTTTCTCTGTCACTTTCGTTACGTTACGGTTATTAGTACAACTCCGCCGCACCGGGTCTTGCCGCGCCATCAAAGGGGGTCACGTCTGCAAGACGATACTCTCTAAGCAATAGTTTATGTCTTTGAGATTCCTAGCCCCCTACCCCCCCCCCAAACCTTTTCCGAGGGTTGTTTTTAACTACGTTTATAAAAAATAGAAGTGAATCCTGTATGCTGTCTGTCAGCCTGTCTGTCAGTCTATTCATCTGTCGATTTATCAATCTGTCCTTGTCGACTCGTCTCTCTGTCAGATTGCCATTTAAAAAAAAAGTTAGAGCAGTAGCATTTACCGCCCTCGATAAAATCCCGTTGTAAGATTTACTAATTAATAGAAGATGCTTTGGGAAAACATTTTACATACAGAAAATTTCTGTAATGTCTTCACTACCCGTAATGACCCATAGTGTACATGTCATTGTCGTGTGACAAGGCTGAAAGCCAATGTAAGATTGCATGTGACATGCGCGTGACTTTTACGTATCTCTACTGCGCTGAACCGAAACATGAACTCTAATTAAGTTATAATAACTAAACAGAGTGACCAGAGTTTGCAAGCACGGGAATTTTAAATATATATCATATAGATATATGTGTGTGTATTACTATTTATATTCTATACATTATACATACATGTATATTTTTAAGACACCAAAAAAAAAGGAATATGAAAAGTATTGGAAATGAACTTTCACTCTGATATTAAAAAAATAACCACACCTCCCCAACCACTTTTACAAAGTTTATTTTGCGACGGACTTTATGGTATAAACACGTTCTATAAAAAATTAGATAAAAAGTGGGTGGGTGGGGGGAGCTACTTGCTTTATTTTGACTTGGATACAGTTATGAAATTGACTGCCAATAAAATGTTTGGACTTGGATACAGTTATAGAATTGACAGCCAATAAAATGGTTAGACTTGGATACAGTTATAGAATTGACAGCCAATAAAATGTTTAGACTTGGATACAGTTATAGAATTGACAGCCAATAAAATGTTTAGACTTGGATACAGTTATAGAATTGACAGGCAATAAAATGTTTAGACTTGGATACAGTTATAGAATTGACAGGCAATAAAATGTTTAGACTTGGATACAGTTATAGAATTGACAGCCAATAAAATGTTTAGACTTGGATACAGTTATAGAATTGACAGGCAATAAAATGTTTAGACTTGGATACAGTTATAGAATTGACAGGCAATAAAATGTTTAGACTTGGATACAGTTATAGAATTGACAGCCAATAAAATGTTTAGACTTGGATACAGTTATAGAATTGACAGCCAATAAAATGTTTAGACTTGGATACAGTTATAGAATTGACAGCCAATAAAATGTTTAGACTTGGATACAGTTATAGAATTGACAGCTAATAAAATGTTTAGACTTGGATACAGTTATAGAATTGACAGCCAATTAAATGTTTAGACTCGGATACAGTTATAGAATAGACAGCCAATAAAATGTTTAGACTTGGATACAGTTATAGAATTGACGGCCGATAAAATGTTAAAACTTGGATACAGTTATAGAATTGACAGCCAATAAAATGTTTAGACTTGGATACAGTTATAGAATTGACAGCCAATAAAATGTTTAGACTTTAATACAGTTATAAAATTGACAGCCAATAAAATGTTTAGACTTGGATACAGTTATAGAATTGACAGCCAATAAAATGTTTAGACTTGGATACAGTTATAGAATTGACAGCCAATAAAATGTTTAGACTTGTATACAGTTATAGAATTGACAGCCAATAAAATGTTTAGACTCGGATACAGTTATAGAATTGACAGCCAATAAAATGTTTAGACTTTGATACAGTTATAGAATTGACAGCCAATAAAATGTTTAGACTTGGATACAGTTATAGAATTGACAGCCAATAAAATGTTTAGACTTGGATACAGTTATAGAATTGACAGCCAATAAAATGTTTAGACTTTAATACAGTTATAAAATTGACAGCCAATAAAATGTTTAGACTTGGATACAGTTATAGAATTGACAGCCAATAAAATGTTTAGACTTGGATACAGTTATAGAATTGACAGGCAATAAAATGTTTAGACTTGGATACAGTTATAGAATTGACAGCCAATAAAATGTTTAGACTCGGATACAGTTATAGAATTGACAGCCAATAAAATGTTTAGACTTAGATACAGTTATAGAATTGACAGCCAACAAAATGTTTAGACTCGAATACAGTTATAGAATTGACAGCCAATAAAATGTTTAGACTTGGATACAGTTATAGAATTGACAGCCGATAAAATGTTTAGACTCGGATACAGTTATAGAATTGACAGCCGATAAAATGTTTAGACTTGGATACAGTTATAGAATTGACAGCCAATAAAATTTTTAGACTTGGATACAGTTATAGAATTGACAGCCAATAAAATGTTTAGAACAGAAATCGCTGAAATACCGACGTAAGTGGACGCCGCGGGCAGAACTTTAACATGAGGCTGGTGGAGCGAGACGCCAGTTCTTACTGTCTTACTTAGCGATCAGCTTGTCAATCACGTGAAAACGTGACGTCAGTGGCAGTCATGGGGTTCAATTGTCATTGGAATTGTTGTTCGAACACAACAAATTCCGTTGCACCATCAATACATTTCGGAGCAAACCAGCCCCTACCTTTCGCTCACCGAATATCCACGTCGAAATGGCCCCCAGTGAAAAGGGCCCCCGATAACTGTGCGCTCGAAAAAATGGTGGAGCCATTTCGTCGCGTCGGGGAAGCTAATGTTGGAGGCTGAAATTTCTGGAGTCTTTTCGTCGGCGGTTATATTAAAGGGGGCAAACGTGTTGAGGGGTCAGGTAGACTTGGAACTATTTCCCGGTGGCCCTCAGGCATGAGCCTCTATTTAATAGACTATCATCTCTCGGACGGGCCAAATACGCTAATCTCACACCGACTAGTGGAAGCGGTGGCGTGAAATGGAGATCATGAGGCGGCCCTCTCCCTCCTTCCCTCCCTCTCCCTACTTCCCTCCCTCTCCCTCCTTCCCTCCCTCTCCCTCCCTCTCCCTCCTTCCCTCCCTCTCCCTCCTTCCCTCCCTATCCCCCCTTCCCTCCCTCTCCCTCCTTCCCTCCCTCTCCCTCCTTCCCTCCCTCTCCCTCCTTCCCTCCCTCTCCATCCTTCCCCCACCCAACTCACTAATCTCAATTGTTATTATGCTAATCTTGTAACAAAATAACACGGAATCTAAAAATCTGAAAGGGGGTTTAGCAATTTGTTGATAATTAAGTTTAACACCAAAAAAAAACACAGTAAAAGATTATTGAGATTAATGTACACGTCTCTTGATGGCTGTACTATGACAAACTGAAGGAAAAAAACTGCTTTAAAAACATCAATAATTAAATCAGTAATTGGGTTATCAAAAATATCAAAAATTAATATTCGTGTGCAAAGTAAAATGCTTATCTCAATGCTATAATATGATAACCAAAACCAGTGAAAGAAGATCTTAGTTAGACACATAATGGCTTGGTAGACTTTTAAACTTGAACTGAACTTGAACTATCCCTTAACCCGTCGTTGGGTCGTTGGGGCACCATCGTGAATTGCTCACTATCTCACGCCATTTGTCCCGGTCCTGTGCTGCCCTTTGAGAGTCGCTGAATGACAGGCCGGTCCACTCTTTGATATCGTCCTTCCATCTCTTCTTTTGTCTGCCTCTTTTCCTTTCTTCCTGGACTGTACCTTGCAATATAGTTTTTGCGAGACCTCCAGTTCTTGTCACGTGTCCGTACCATCGTAATTTCCTCTTCTTAAGGGAGGTGAGAAGGTCCTCGTAGGGGCCAATGACAGTACTTATTTTATCTTTCTGAAACATCTCATCTCTAGCGCATTGATTCTTCTTTGGAGGTCTGCAGTGAGCGTCCAAGCCTCACAACCATACAAGAAGACCGACATCGCCAGAGAGCGCATTAGCCGGATCTTTGTAGACTTTTACAATTATAAAAATAATTTTCAGAAAAAAAAACCAATTTGAATTGAAGAGTATGTGATTTTGGTGAGTGATGCGTGATGTGTGATGCGTGGTGTGCAGTGAGTGGTGTATGTTGTGTGACTTGCAACTTGCAACCTGATTTGAATTCGACACATTTATCTTATTTGAGTAATCCAGAAATCTCTGATTCTAATGACATGTAAAAAATTGTTCGAACATAACAAGTTGAAGTGTTAGGCAGCAGGATCCCACGGGGAGCCGCCCCAGCGACTTCTACCCCTGCCCCCCTCCCACACACACACCCTGATCTCCGAATGAACCAAAACAAACAACGCTGGTCGAGTCGTTGCGTATCTCCAAGGTCAGCCTCTATCTCGCCGACGCACGTGCGTAGGGCGAGACCACAGCGAAGTGAACAGGAAGTTCAGTTCTGCGCATGACGGCTCTTCTTATTAAGAGATATTTCCGCGCATTGTGGCATTTCGCTGGGGCTGTGTTGTCGTTAACGATCATTGAAAGAAAAGATGAAGCCGTAGATAACAGGAGGGGGGAGGGAGATGCTGGGCCCTGATCTAAGAATTACTGATGTATGTGGGAAGAGATACTCCTTGTCTCTAAAAAAATATTTTAAGGAGGGTATTTAAAAACGGTTTGTTTCGTAATCAGAGTTGGCAGTGCGACCATAAAAATACTTGTTTGCTGAGCTCACTGCAGGCAATAAATAGTTATCCTCCTCGGATTAGATGAAAAGATTGGCGTCTGCTCGGGGGCTTGTAAAATCCAGGAGCCATCGAATCTTTAAGATCAGCGGTCAACCTACTGCCGGTCTACATCAGGGGTCTGCTCATTTTATGGCTGCCTCTGTAAGGGAGGTCACATCATATTGTCGACTAAAACAGTCTAAATAATTGGCTTAATTGCGTTGTATGACGCAATAACTTTAGAGGACCTATACAAATAGGGAATGGAGGAGAGGGGAGGTCCATAAGTTTCATTTCTCAGGTTCGGGTGAGTTTTTATTCCAAAGACTTAATTAAGGAGGAGATAAAAATAGGAATGCTTAGTCTTTATGAACGAACATGTGAATATCAGAAAGCGGGATCGGATTGGGAAAAAGGATCCTAACGGGGAGCGAAATTTTCACACAAATGGTTTTAGCGTGTTTTTTTAAAATATTTATTTTTAAAATTTAGTTGCGTAATTTTGTTTTGTTTTAACAGGGACCTTAATCTATCTGTTAGCTAAAAGGGTGCCACGTTTTATAAGAGAAGGGACTCTCAATAGATGGAAATATACGACTTTTAGCTCAATGGTAATGGTGTCGGGAAATATTACAGTTAATGGGGTTTTCCCGATGCATACGTTTTTTTTACTAGTCTGTGGTGCGGTGCGCATTGTATTGAACACTATGACGTAACATGAGAAGTTGTGACGCGAGATAGAGTACGTGACGTAGGGACGGTTGATAGTCTATCGTCAGTTAGAAGATTGATGTCGTTGTGTGTGGAGGACATTGTTGGATGATATTAAACTTATGAATGTTCTGATGGTGTTGGAGTTACATTGAGTTTTAGCATGTCATTGTTGGTCATACAATTACCCAGAGCAACAACGTAACAAATGGGAATTAACAAACTTTTAAATTATTTTCACATGATGTAGTTTGGAAAATATTCTTGATCCACCTCAAAGACATGTGAATTATTTCCCATTGGGTGAGGCTTATATCTACCATGAACCTTGTCAGGAGCGGCCTTTGGGGGTGGCAGGAGTGGCAGCTAGGGCAATCGCCCCAGGACCCACGCTTAGGTGGGCCCCGCGTTTCAGACAAGAGACAATATTTTAGTAACAAAAGAGCCGGCAGATATTGCACTACTGGGTTTGCGCAAAAACTGATCTAATCTAGGGGGGCCCCGCGGGATCATTGTTGCACCAGGCCTCGCGCGTACCTAACGCCGCCTCTGAACCTTGTACCCCAGTTCCTCACAGCTGAGTTACTATTTTTCACCTACCAATTGTTGCGCGTGTTCGCTGGCGTTATTTTTGATTTATGATTGACGTTAACGCTACAAGGAGTCTGTAATTTTCATACTATTATTCATCGCTACTGTTTCTTGAAACTTAGTTCGGGGTTTTCTAAATCAGGAGAGCTGAGAGTTACATCCCTTAGTCTATTACTGAAATTAACAAGGTTATATCATGCAATCACATGGGTCATAATCTTCATGTACTAAAGTCATATTCGTAGATTACCAAGATCATATGATTCGTAAATTAGAAAGGTCAAAATTTCCCCTATCAATTAATGTTATATTCATAACCTTCAAAGCTTAAATTTTAACCTACCAAAGCGATTAACTTAACCTATAAGGAGCAGTCGATAAAGTACTGCACGCAATGTTTGACCATTTTTGACCCCCCTCCCCCCTGTCACAAACTGTCACAAAATTCGAGGACCCCCCCCCCTAAAGTACGTCACACTTTCGATCTTTTTTTAAATTAACACCTAATTAAAATATTTAATTTAGTACTTAAATTACAATTCACTATTGAACTGTATTAAAATATAAAATTTCCACTTAAAAGTAGGGATGTATTGGATTCAAAATTTTGAAATCCTGCCGGAGCTGAATTTGGCCGGACTTATGAAGTGAAATCCGGCTGGAGTCGAAATCAGATTTCTTAAAATGACCGGATTCCTGATTTGCCTGAGCCATTATGAATATATATATAAATTAGGAATCTACCGGCCAACCGGATTTATGAAGTGAAACCCGCCGGAGCCAGATTTGTTAAAAAATAGCCGGATTTCGGATTTGCCGGAGCTGGAGACGAAATCCCATACACCCCCACTTAAAAGAACTATCATATTATTAAAATGAATTTAATATTAGAATAGTAAATTGTCAACAGTTGTCACAGTTATTCAATGAAACAGTTTCTCAATCTAGATCGAATTTGAAAAAAAAATTGCAAAAATTAGCCTTGACAATTATATAATACACATCATTTATCTGCTACCCTTTCATTTACAGTTGGTGAGGTCAAGTTTTAGATAATGTTCCGATTATACATTCTATTGACACATGATAAGAAGTAGATTAGCGAAACTTGACCTCAACCAGTGATTAAATAATAAAAAAGAAATTAAAAAATTTGACTAAAAAAAACTAGATTGACAAATTATGTGACCAACTCTTGTGCTATATTGAATCTGTTCATTATGGTCCTAAGAATTATGTTTAATTCAAAAATATTCACTGGACATCATCGTACAACGGTGAAATGAAGTTTTCATCCATAGTTACGACTGGCATAAATCTTTCACCATCATCGTTTCCTGGTTGGATAATTGCAGACTGATCAACTCGTCCTCATATAGCCTCTCAACAGCCTCTGTATGTGCCTTTTTTTCTTCTGGCAATAACTGCCATAGGTTCTCTTTGCCTTCTAGAAGCGCTTCTCAAAGGACGGATGCGTTTTAAGTGAGTTAATTCTTGAACAGTTTGTGAATGTGGGCACATTCTCCTGAGCCAGAGCTCTGTGTTGTCCTTTATGTTTCTTCAACATTGTTTGTTAGGCAAAATATAAATGACCTACTTTGCAAAGTTGATCATATAAGCTGGTAATCATATGGTTGTACTTTGAAAACTCCTGTTGATCTTTGCATAATGTCATCTAATTTGAGAGTTTGTGCTTCAATCTTCTTCTTCTTCTTCTTCTTCGTTCTCAATTTGAGTATTGCGTGCCGACGAGTTTTGCGCCAATTGGCCCGTGGTCTCCGACTTCAGCCTGCTGTTTTTTCTGGATGTGCTTCCATAGCCTTTGGTCAGCCAAGACCATCTGCAAGGCAGCAGTTGATTTTTGGCAAGTGATGCAGCGTTCACATGCCACGGCTATAAGGGTTCCACGCATTACCTAGCCGCTTTTTATTTTCCCTAACTATGCTTTAGGTACCCACTCGAAGCTGGGTGGACTCGGGGACGCCCTAGGCCCCGGGAACAAATCCATGGCTTCCCATGGATTCGAACCCATGACCATCGGTACGCCAGTCGAGCGCGCTACCACTCGACCACCGTATCCCCTGTGCTTCAATCAAGGAAGGACATTTATGAGAATCTGCATCTGATCTTTCTGAAGCTTTGAGTCCATCAACTGTTTGGTTGATTGGGATTGGAGGAGGGAAGAATCTTGAAGGTAAAACGTTGAAATATGAGCTTCGTGCTTTGTCGCACCATTTCATGCCCTGATATTTAACAATTTGAGTGAAGTATTGGCTGGTGCGAACATGATTGTCAAACCATAACTGATCCTTATATTTGTAATATTAGTCCTGCTGTATCCAATTCAGATTTATGAACAACACATTCAGGAGATACGCATTTCATGCTATTTTGACATCAAACTAATTCTAATGTTTCACAAAATTTTTGAAAATTATTTTTAAAGCTATTTAAATCCTACTACTACTAAAAAAAATATAAATAAATTAGAAAAAAAATAATTGAAAAAATTAATGTGTGACATCACACATGGCCGGACCCCCCTCCCCCCTGTCACAAAGTGTCACACTTTCTTACACCCCCTCCCCCATAGGAGCGTGACGTACTTTATGGACGGCCCCTAACCAGAGAAAACATTTCGTAACCTACCATGGTAATTATCGTAACGTACCATAAGGTTAGATTCTTAAAGTTAGCAATATCAGACTCTTAACTTACTAATGATATATCCTGAGTCGGGCCCAATTGGTTTGCTATGTGCCTGCACCTTCCAAGATTAATGGTAATTCAATGCGACAAGTGAGACAAAAATTCCCATACAAGTTAATCTGAGAGATTCTGCGCCCCTCTTACATAAAACTCCCCTTCTCGATCATAGATTATGGCGATGGCCTATCCAACGATACGAATGTTTAAAGTCACACCCGAAGATGTCGGCGGACTACGAGCCTAACACTTATCTACGCTCTAAAGCTCGACTCCAGAGTGAGCAATAAAAAATTCTTGATGGAGACGGTCATTTTAGGGTTAAAAGCTTCTCGTTGATGTTGTGGAAATATTACGTTACAGCCGCTATCCTATAATAAAAGTTATATAAAAAATATAACAAAATAAAGTAAAACAAAACCCAGAAGTATTTTGCTACTGTGGGAAGAAGAGAGATTAGATTTATAACCATGATGCGCAGGGGATTTTACCGTGAAACATGGAAGCGGTTGTTTGGTTAAAAGGAAAAAAATACAAACAAAAACGCAGCGATGGGAGTTTAAAACACAGACAGGTTCAATTATATTGACAAACATGCCCACCACAAGGAAGTCATAAAACCCATATAAACTTTAAAGGTATGAGAAATGTTTTAAAACTTTATTCGCACGAACGGCAGCGTTAGACGCATGGAGGCTCTTAAAACATGGAGGCCATTTCTACATGGGGGACATTTCGACATGGGGGGGGGGCATTTCGACATGGGGGACATTTCGACATGGAGGATATTTCGACATGGAGGACATTTCGACATGGGGGACATTTCGACATGGAGGACATTTCGACCTTTTTCGTTTCCTATTTTATCAAAATCGTATGATTGTATTAAAATTAAACTTCACAACTAGGTTTTTTTTTCGTTTTCCGTGTATCAGTATATTATTCGACTGAACGAGTGAATTGTTAGAATTGAATTTTTCACAAATAACAAAATGATAATTTTAATGTCAAAGATTTACATTATAAGTTCAGTAAAGACTGCGAATGGCTTAAGGTTAAATAGTAGCTGTAAGTCGGCTTTACCGCTAAAGACAAGGCGATGTGAGAGGGAAAACAGCGACATAAATCTTCAAGGAGACTAAAAAAACCAACAACAAAAACTAATGACATTTACATGGAGGAAAACTAAATCAGGGGAGGTAAGCTAATTCAGGGGAGTAAACCAATGCAGGGGGTAAACCAATGCAGGGGGTTAGGAAAGATGGGGTATGTATGAAAGCTATTCACGAGTGTAACAATCAGCCAGAGAGTAAACCGATAGTCACAGTCATTAACACCACGGGAAGGGCGCGGGGAGGACGTTGGCGTGTGTGTTTGTGGGGGCGAGGCGGTTTAGGAATGGTGATTCCTGCATTGTTACAAGTTTAAGCTCAGAAAGCAGTTTTCAGACGTCCGTCACGAGCTGTTAAAAAGTTTAAGGCGCGTGTTACGTGGATGATTCATCAGTCTTGTATTAGAAAAATATACTGTTGTGACCACTGACCACCACGTCCCTGGTAGAAATTGTTTTGTTATTTTTCAACTCTGATAAAATCTATTAAAAAAATAATTTCAATACATGTATTATAAAAAGGGTTTTCAAAGTAAAAAAACGCAACAAACTATTAGTCATTAGTCTTCGATTAGCCTTGCAATTTCAGTCTCAATACTTTGTATGAACCTAAATATGTACACGATTTCATACACAAGGTTACGGCTACGTCTTCTCAGTTTATTACTATTATTTGACAGCGTACACACACACACACACACACATACACGCACACACTAATATTGGTGAAAGTTTATCATCTTTTATAAATGGTTCGACTCAGTTTTATTTTAGTAACTTGTTAGACCTGAGCATTCCGAAAACTGACGTCACAAATGGGCGATTACACATCTGAAATGTCGAGATTGAAAACTCGCCCCTTCTCTAACGGCCGGAATTGCACATCCGAATCAAGTCACAACAAAGCGCCAAGACTAATCTGTGGCACCCCCGGATATCAACGACTCTGTTGAAAATACAGTTGTCGGATTACCTATACCTACCCTCTTCAGCTCGGCCGGGCAAGCTGGCGGGTAATAGTGCTTGATGGGCAAACTACTAGGGAGATGAGCGTTATGAGATGACCATGGCTTTGGAGTCACCCTGTTTGACGTCATCGGTTTTAACCGGTTTGCTCGGGAGATGTTTTATTTCTCAAGTTCCTTTTACAACTTCTCTCTGGAAGATGGTATACTTTGGTGGGCCCTAACCAAACATTAGCCGTGTCGCAACCAGTAAGACTGTCGGCATCTAACGGAGAACATTAGCGTTTTCAAAGATCCATCCACCCATCCCTGTGTCACTACAGTCCATGTAGTGCTTGGACCTGCCTCAGCAACTCCTTCCAGTTAGTTATAATCGTTTGTCTTCTTCAAAGAAATGGGATCGAAATTTGGCAGCGGTGTTAACTCGTGCACGATTCCGGATCTGTATATGTCGTCAACGCTTCCGGATCTGTCGTCAACTTTTTCAAAACGCTCGTAAAAAGCAGAATTTTTTTTTAAGTCACAAACTAAGTAGTCACACTTAGACTCAGAACTTTTGTGTTAGTTGATCAAATTTTATATCTCACATTAAATCCCACAATCGATCACAATAAATATCAATAAAATTTCTGAGTTCTGAGTGTGACTTCTTAGTTTGCGGCTAAAAAAATATCTTCTGATTTTTCATGCGAGATTCTACATTCCTCACTGCAGCTGGGCATCATCTTTTTAAAAAAAAGTTTTTTTGTTCATTTTATTACTGACTAATCTCTTTAAACAGGTTTTCTTTGCATTTTTTAAAACACATATATCCTGACGAACTGTCATCATGACTGTGATGGGCGAGAATTGTACGTATTTAATACATCTTTTTAAATAGCACTTTCCTTATAATTAAATTAACTTTTAAAAAAATTATTAAAAAAAACGCCGTTTGATATAGTTCTGAAAATCTTCCATTTACACCGGAGACTTTTCCGGCCGTTCAAATCTGTTTCTCACAGCTGACGTCTAACACCGAAGGTCTCAATTTGAGGTACACACACTTCGGGCTATCAGGGGGAGGGGGGGGAGTTATGAGACTTACGACGAGCCCAGATCAACGCCAGTTTGCTTTTTCCGGATAGGATCAAGGTTTTCTGTCAACATAAGCAACTGACGCAGATATCACAACGCAGATAACATGAAATAGATATCATAACAAAGATATATCTTGACGGGTGTATCAGCGGTGCCTGAGGAAGTAGTTTGTATGGCTATCACGGAACTCGACATGCCTCGGAGAATGGTTCATTTCTGGTTTTTGTTAAGTGTCGGTGCGAACGGGTTTCTGAGGATTTCGTGAGGCAAGCATTTCTCTGAGACCTTATCTTATCTTATCTGTTTACAGACGCTCCTTCTATACAGAAGATTATTGCGTCCAACGCTTATCTATGGTTTGTGTTTAGTCCTGCATTTTTATTAGAGATTTAAATGTTGATAAAGTGTTGGTTTTCCTGGATTCTTCAGGCAACCCATTCCACGCCCGAATTCCGGACGAGAAGAAGGAAAACTTGTATGTGTTTGTTCTTGCATACGGAATAAGAAAGGTGTTTTTATCCTTATGTCTATCTGAGGGTTGTATTAAGTTATCTTTGTGTTGTATTTCTTACCGTGCACTTAACTCATGAGGCTCTGACGTTGGCTTATCTCAGACGTTGGTGTAGACTTAACTCATGAGGCTCTGACGTTGGCTTATCTCAGACGTTGGTGTAGACTTAACTCATGAGGCTCTGACGTTGGCTTATCTCAGACGTTGGTGTAGACTTAACTCATGAGGCTCTGACGTTGGCTTATCTCAGACGTTGGTGTAGACTTAACTCATGAGGCTCTGACGTTGGCTTATCTCAGACGTTGGTGTAGACTTAACTCATGAGGCTCTGACGTTGGCTTATCTCAGACGTTGGTGTAGACATATCAGAGGCAAAGGTGCGTTGTTATGAATGGCTCTTCTGAGGCCATGATAACAATTTTTGTATAGCCTTATGTGTGGACAACTTTGCAGATTTGATAAAATCTGCTAGTAAGAATTGCAATGAAATTTTTGTCAGTGTCTGGGTGCAAACTGTTCGGAGTATTAGGACACGTGTCTGACGGTCAAACTAAACGATGTGCACAAGGGAAAGTTGTTTTATTTTGTTACGGTCGGATAGACCAATGGGCAACTTGGTATTAGGTTCTAATGTCGAGAATATCAGCAATAGGATGTGGTGACGTCCACAAATGGCGCCGCGTCACGCGATTTTTGCCGATTTTTACCCCCCCCCCACATCGTCACATTTTGTCAAAAAAACGTATACCCTCCTCCAATATGATGTCACAAAGCTTTGACCCCCACCCAACAAAACAAAACAAAAAGAAAAAGCCGTATTTTCTAATTGAAAATTAGCATGTTGCAAATGACTTTTTTGTCATTTTATTATGTATTTAGTGTAAGTATCCTAATATAGAAACACGTCGTGTGAAATCATTGAAAACGTCATTAAATAAATAGCAAACAATCAAATATTTAGGTGTAACTCTTTTTTTTAAGGTTGCGCGTATTTGACGTAACGTCGCATTTCTTTAACACCTTCCTCTCTATCGTCACAAATGCGTGACCCCCTCACCCCTGTAGGCACGTGACATCACTTATGGACGGCCCCTTTCAATAAGTGATTGGAGCTGATGTAAGCCATGCAATTATTAAAAATTTATTAACTTTAAAAAAAATATTTACACTTATTTTAAAATAGACGCAATAGAACACAAAGAACCGTTGAATGTAAGGTCAGACGTCAATGAAAGGGAGACCAGATGGTGTTTTATTTTTTTTTATTTTATAACACAACATTGATCATCCTTATCCGGTCACGCGCATCTGTTTGAAGCAAGTAACATAAGTTCCATAAATAAAAACTAACCAAAGCTTGAGTTGGGAGCAGCGGTATGAACTGAAACAAAACGGCAATACATTCAATAAATCCGCATCGTGATTTAAGAGCAACACCCAAATAGTTAGACATTGAGAATACTAGTTGGTATTACCTGACAAAAAGACAGCTTTCCGAAGCCTATCCAAGCATTTTGAAATATTGATTGATTTTAAATTAAAAAAACAACATTTACAATACGTTTTAGTGCCTTTAAGTTTAAGCAAAATCATTGATAATAAAATGTAAATATGGTCTAACATTCGAAACCTCCCCAAAACTAAACGAAAGGAAATGCTCAACACGAGTCCCATAGTTCTTCAAGCTCGCAGAGTTATATCTGATGATCCCCCCGAACGTCTTCGGCTTATCATAACCGAGGACATGTCGAGGCTCGAAGGGCAGGTGAAGCATTGGAATGATAACGCTGTACGCAATCTCGCCGCAAGCTAAATGCTGGTGTCAGTCAGAGAAAATGGGCCCCTGAAAACTGATATGATTGCTGGTCCTGTTGTCTAAATAACTTGCTTGGGGTGGGGGTGGGGGTGGTTGTATCGGGAAACTTGTTTAACTTTTCGTGATATAACGGACGTAATGACGTAATGCCCCGGAGATTGTTCCCACGGAAGAGAAGAATGATATGCTTTCCAAAACTGCTTTTTATTTTTTAAAAATACATGTTTTCCACCGATGAAAACGATGTCTTTTCGTATTTTGCCTATCCTTAGCGTTATATATATATATATATATATATATATATATATATTGTGAAATCAAGCCTTTTCAAGTTATATGCTGTGGAAACATTCAAACGATCGGAGACAGACGATAGCCATCATTCTTAAATTGTTTTACCACAAAACTGATGACATAGAACTGCTATCTTATATTCCACTTGGTCCGCCAATGAACATCAGCGAAACTGAGGTCGGAAAAAAATTGACTCATACTCTTTTCTGATTTTAGTTCTAGGATGATAGAGAGCATCTTTTAAATTTACCCCCCCCCCTGCTCTGATATTAGAGTGGCGTTGACGATAGCTGTCTAATGCCACAAACCATTCTACTTTCCAGGGAGGACAGATCAGAGTCGACTGTGGTATATATCATTTCAGTTTTCTCTTCACGCGTTGTTGTCATAGTGTATAGATAAGTAAACATGGGATTTAGGACAATATCCTCAATTGAGATTAAAGATAATTATTTAGCATTTGAGTTAGCATGTTATTATTTTAATATATATATTTAGGGCTGCGGAAATTAACGATTAATTTCTCGATTAATCGTTAAAAATTTTTAACGATTAAATTTTTTTTAAACGATTAATCGACCCACCGCTTATAAATGTACTGGAAGTCAAAAAGTAAAGAATTTCGGGCGATAAATATAAACTAATTTCCGGACGATTACACGAATATTTTGGTTTTTAAATATTGACTTACGTGAATGTTCAAAATGTTGATAAAGGTTATTGTGTCCATTGAGAAAAATCGTTTGCCTACCATGCAATGTTCCCTCTACGTCTAAGATTCGTTGGTCCTTGTGCAAAGTTAAAAAAAAACTCGTGTGCTAAGTTGCACAATATTTTTTTACAGCGCATCTTTAATTTGCACACCTTTTGGTGCATTGGTGCAGTAAATTGGTGCGCTGCTTTCTAAAATTAGTAGCGTCACGGACAGACACTACAGAAGTGACATTGCCAATTATATTGTTTAATATATATATACTAGCGTATCACCCGTCAAAAATGACGGAAGTTTTCAGCTGAAATCTATTTATTTTGAAAAAATGCACTTTTTTTTAGTTCGCCTACAGCGCCGACCTTTTTCAAAAGCCCAACTAACTTGTCCTTGTTTGATAAATACGAAATATTAAACTTTCTGAAATGTACACAAAGTATTTTATAATAGGGGTTGTAGGGCGCCTATGGCGCCCCCTTTGTTTTTTGTTTTTTATTTTATAATTAACCATCATCAAATCCTCTTTTTACATTGTTCCCTTTTCCAAAATTAAAATATGAGCTAGAACCATGACGTCATATAATGTTTTTACAGCGCATCTTTAATTTGCACACCTTTTGATGCATTGGTGCAGTAATTTGGTGCGCTGCTTTCTAAAATTAGTAGCGTCACGGATAGACACTACAGACGTGACATTGCAAATTATATATATTTAATATATACATATGTTTTATTACGTTTGTTTAAATGAGCCAGACTCCGAGCACTGAAATTGCGTTGTTAGTAACACCTAAAATGATAATAGGATTAAAACGAAATAGACTGCGCCTAGAACAAGCTACTGTACTTGACCAAACTTTGAGTGCGCCTCACATCTGCAAGCAATCCTGAGTTGGCATCCAAAGTTTAAAGCCTAGATAATATGCTGCAGTTAATAGAGTATATTCTGGGTGTTAACATTTTTAATGTCACACAAGTTAGTTAGACCGAAAATGTTTGGAAATAAAATCATACAGTAACGTTTATATTCAACAATCAATTAAAAAATCAGTTATTCCCTAACTACTATTTCATCCGTATGAATCAATATGAACTATGAACTGCATTACTTATATAGTATTATATAGGGTTAAAATAAAAACCAAAAACAAACAAACAAATAAAATGGGAATTTTCGTTGAGGAATCTCCAGCAGCTTTCAAGAGTGCAATCCTACAGGAGGACGGCATCTTAGTGACTTTCCTAATAAAAAAAAATAATAATAAAAATAAAAAAATATAAAAAATAAAAAGAAATTCCATTAATGTTTCTTAAATAGCATATTATAAGTTTTCAACTACTATGAATAAAAAGTTTGTTTTTTCTTAATACCTCTTGGTTTTATTGGATCGTAAAAAAAATGTCCCGTTTTTTAAGGTCACCCTGTATACTGTATATACTATTGGTCAACGTCATTCCTCTTGCCGCCCTCTCTACTACAAACTTTGTATAAATCATCACAGACACAATATTTCCGCTAGGCTTCAATAAAATATGTTGGGTTTTTTTGTGTGGTTAGTTTGCGACGATTTTCCATAGAAATCTTCTTGTGGGGATCCAGAGCCGTCGTTACACCATTTTGGGCCCCCGGGCAAAGAAATAGTGTTGGCTCCATGGGCAAAGAAAGAGTGCACCCCCCCCCCGCAGGAATAAAAAATAAATATACATAATATATATAAATAAACATATTCCCATGGGGCCTGTATGCTCGTGGGCCCCCGGACAAATGCCCAACGGGCCTATGCGTTAAGACGGCCCTGTGGGCACCTTCTATAATGTTTTGTTCCCCTCTTCTTTCTCCAGTCTTTTAATCGTCACCTGCCATTTTCACTCCACACATTTCATCCATTAACTATCTCAACTCCAAATTGTTCTCAAATAAACAGTCTTAATTCAACCTTTTCCGCACATTGTTTCACACATTTCATCCTATAATCAACTTTTCCTCACAGTATCGTCCCACTTACTGACTTAGACCTTAATCCCCCACCCTTTCAACTCTCCATCTAACACACAACGCGCTCCCTTTAATAGAAAGAAACCCCGTCTCTTCTGATTGACTAAGTCTATCATCAATGAGACACCGGTCTGAAGTGGGCACAGATACCCACAATGGCAACAGTCCCCGTGTATCTGATACACACACCAAAGGGAAAGAATTCTTGTCAAAAGTTTGTTGTTGCTACCGACGCAGCCGTCGTCTGGCCTCTATGTAATTGAAAAGAAGCCATTGTGCGCGGAGGGATCACACCTATCTCCCGTAGGACCTTCCACAGCGTATACGCCCCTGGTTTCACATTACACCCACCAAGACGACACACGGCCCGAGTGTACCCCCATCAGAAGCCCCGCTCGCTCACAATGGACAATGTCTTCCATCAGGAGAAGAATGCATCAGGTGGCAATAACTTTTCCAAGTGGCCACAATGGAACAGACACAAAGTTAAAAAAAAGAAGTACTCTAAAAAAGGCAAGTCAAGTTTCAACTTGCGTATGCAAACGACCATCCGTTTATTTCTTCGTCTGAGAATCCTATACGCCGAGTAACACTTTTGTATTCAGTTCTCCAATTGTTTTTCCCCATTTTATTTTTTTTTAAATGGTGGAAATATAAAACTAGAAGGTGTTTTTAGAATTGAATGTTAATAGTGGTGGAATCGAAGATCATTTTGAAATCGAATGCAATATTTGTGAGCGATTCTTTTGAAGAATTCAAATACCTGATACAATCTAACTTAAGAAGTCAAAATTTGGACTATTTTGGATTATCTTATCTGTTACAGACGCCCTTCTATACTAAAGATTATTGCGTCCAGCGTTTATCCGTGGTTTGTTTCTAGTCCTGCATTCTTATTAGTTTTGAATGTTGATAAAATGTAGTTTTCCTGGTTTCATTAGGCCACACATTGCATGCCCGAATTCCGGACGGGAAGAACGAGACTTTGTATGTCATTTGTTCTTGCATACGGAATAAGACAATTGTTTTATCTTTATGACCATCTGGAGGTTATGTTAAGTTATCTTTGTGTTGTATTTTCAAATTAGAATTAATTGCCTTATGTATTATTACTACGTTACTCTTGGTTCTTCTAACCTCTAGTGTGTCAAGGTTTAATGATTTAACTAATGGTGTTATTCTTGTCAGTTAGGAATATTCTCCAGTAATGAATATGTAAGCTCTTTTTTTAATTTGTTCTAGTTTATCAATGTTTTCTTTGGTCGATGGGTCCCATACAGAAGTTGCATATTCTAGTACAGAATAGTACAGAATAATTGTGTAATCGATCTTCGTTTTATTTTGTTCGTCTGACTGATTTTTTTTTCCTGAGCCATCCTCTTATCCGAGAAGATATAATAAGGAATCGGAAATGGTTGAGTTGGGTCAGTATCGCGGAAACGGAAATGGTTGAGTTCAATTGTGTCAGTATCGCGACTGTGTTCTGGTGCTGTTACCTTTCTCGCCACGTGTTTCAATAGTCTGCGCATCATGACGCAAAAGTGTCGAACCTACGGGCTCGTAAATATCGAACTTACTGACATTCAGGGACGGAGTGTAAATGGCACCGGGTGGCAAGGGTGTTTACGCGGGGAGGCTGTAGTGTGGGGTTGAAGGGTGCTAAGCCCGGTGTGAATAGAAAAGCGGGGAAACATTGGTGTCATGTGACCCATCCATCCATTCATGTGGCGCTACAGCCCATGTAGGTCTTGGGCCTGCCTCACGACCTCCTTCCACTCAGTCCCGAAAAATGCCTTTCTTCTCCAGAATTGGATACCCAGTTGCTGTAGATCTTTCTCTACATAATCTATCCATCTTAGCCTGGGACTAGGTCTTCACTTGAGCCGTTTACCACTGGGGTTTATTGTGCTAACTTTGAAAAATGTCGACGGTCCGGTGGGGGGGGGGTTAAAGGTATCAAGGGTGAAATTAAGGCATTTTTTTAAAAAACAGAATGTGGCATCAGGACATGGAAATCTGAGATCTTTAGGAGTGAGTCAGAGGCGATGTCACCCATTGCGATAGCTAATGGTGTCAGCCACCCCCCCCCCACGACCTAACTCATACACCTCCCCTGAGTCTGCCAGTTCCAAATAACGGGTACATATAGAACTTTACGTTTTGGTGTCACCCCTTGTGATGGTGTCACCAGGTGCGTTCCGCACACTCCTGCCCCTAGTGACGCCTCTGGAATGAGTGTCAGGAATGCAGAAAAATGAGCATTATGCTCATACGAGAAAGGATTATTATTATTATAATTGTTTGTAGAATGTATGATTTATTTATCATTATTTTTTAGAACACATTTGAGAAAAAAAGGTAACAGGATGGGTCTTTGAAACAAGGTTTTAAAATTTAGCTGATATATTTATTATTTATATATATATATATATATATATATATATATATATATATATATATATATATATATATATATATATATATATATATATATATATATTGTGAGTAAATGTTATTTCTAACCCCTGGTGGGACAGACGCAGGTGAGTAAACACGTGACCCAAGTATTAGTGTTCACAGGCCGCGGTCCGTCTAAGTAGGTCACGTGAGATTGAGGCGATACAACAAGCTCCTGGACCTACATCAGAAACATCTAGAAAACGGACCCTTCTCTTCCTTCACTTTTAGCTCCGTCGAGGTGAGCACGGTGTGAAGCTATCGGGAAGCGAATCTTTGAGTCTAACTGTTGTACCCAAATGGTGGTGCCATAATATCCTATTACCCCGCACATTTAGCCCACCCTCATACAAGAGAGAGAGAGAGAGAGAGGGAGAGGGGGGAGGGAGAGATAGAGAAATGGGGCGAGAGGTAGAGAGAGAGAAATTGAGGGGGGGGGAATAGAGACTAGAAGGAAATAGAAAAGGAGAAGGGGGTTCATTAACATATAAAGAGAATATTTGTTAGAGAATTAATGGATAACATGTAAACAGGGTATGAGTTAGCCTGACAGGACGTAACAAAACAGCGAACGTTTCGGCAAAGAGCCTTCCTCAACGAAGAAAAAAGGTACACAAATAAAACGAAATATAAAGAAATAAGAATATAAAAAATAAAAACTTAGCCGCGGTGAAATCCGAAGAGTCGATCCTATTTTTTATAGAATAGAGAAGGGGATTATGATAGAAAGTGATAAGCCAAAGAAAGCAAGATAAAATAGAAGTAAATAATGAGAAGATGACTGACTAAATTACTATTATGTAATAATCCTATATAATAAAAGTCAAGTTTCTGTCCTTTCTGTCCCATCATCTATAGCGATTGGTCCCTCAAACACATATGACTCTACAGCCAATCACTAGCGGAGAAAATATTACGTATTACGTGGAGGTTCAAAACGAGTTATTTTTGGTGCAGTTTTTTTGTCATAATTCATTATGTTGTTCCCATCTTGAAGTGATGCCTGCCGCTTATTCCAATGACAATTCTGTTAAATGCTTTTTCCTTGATGGTCCTGGGGGGTAGTGGCAAGAGTTTTAAGTTTTGTTTGTTTTTTGTTGCTGTTATTGTTGTTGTTGTTTTGTTGTTGTTTTTGTTGTTGTTTTGTTGTTGTTGTTGTTTTGTGGCTGTTGTTTTGTTGTTGTTGTTTTGTGGCTGTTGTGTTGTTGTTGTTTTGTTGTTGCTGCTTTGTTGTTGTTGCTGTTGTTGTAGTTGTTTTGTTGTTGTTGTTTTGTTGTTTTTGTTTTGTTGTTGTTGCTGTTGTTGTTTTTTTTTGTTTTTTGGTTTGTTGTTGGTTTGCTGTTATTGTTTTTGTTTCGATTTTGTTGTTGTTTTGTTTTTGTTGCTCTTGTTGTTGTTTTTGTTGTTGTTGTTGTTGCTGTTGTTGTTTTTGTTGTTTTTGCTGTTGTTGTTGTTGTCCACATCCCTTGCCCTGCGACGGCAATGTCCTGCAAACGCTTCAGCATAACAACTACCAAAACATAGCGTCCATGAACTTCACAGGTCACCCTACAGTTATTCCCGTCCTTGGGTGGGCTTTGTTACTAGTAATAAATAAAGTTTTAGGAGAAGTCTGCGTCTAATTTCGACCCCGGCTCCTAAACTAGCTGCCATGCAGTAAATTTGATGCTGCATGAATATCAACATGTGAACTGTTGTACGTCGCCCAGCAAACAATAGTTGTTTGTTGTTTCGACAACGTTTGACTTGAGCGGTCCCCGCACAATTCACTCAGGTCCTCAAACTCAAGTGTCCTGTTGAGGGGGGCGGGTGACTCCTTCACGCCCTGACGACACTCAAGATGCTCAACTCTGTCCATAATGAGGGGCATCAAACGTGCAGCCGACGTTTAAAGGGAAAGTAATGAGCCCCCCCCCACCCCACAAACAAACAGCTTTAACCAAACATGCCGCCTTTGTTGTGTATGTTAGGCTAGTAATGTCAACCCCATTAGTACGTGAAAGGTCAACTTCAAGTATTTGGGATGGTAGCCTTAATGATTGCCGGAAAATAATCATTTTTAATTTTAAAAAATCATTATAAAAAAAAATATTTTAAAAAAAGACGGAAAGATTATAATGTATACTAGCGTATTACCCGTCAAAAATTACGGAAGTTATCAAAATAACTACACAGATTAAAAAATAAAGTAATACAGAACTTTCATTTATTTTATTTATTTTTATTTGATTCATTTATTATCATATTGAACAATTTTATGCGGAACGTTCGAAAAGAGTTGTAATTGGTGCAGTAATTTTTGGTGCGCACTATTGAACAAATCAGCATTACGTCCAAGAAGCATTACATCCATTACGGGAATTATGTTTGTTGATTTTTTAATGAGTAAACTATTTTTTGTCTTTGAGGCGGGGTTGGATCACATATATATACGTAAACAAAAAATGTTATTGATATTTTCTTTCTTGATGTTTAAATTTAGATTATAATAAGGAAATAACATGCCCATACGACTCTACGGAAACTAAAATAATGGCCATTGAAGTATCTTCAGCCATGTTTCTTAATAAATCTGGTCATGAAAAACTTGAAAGAACACGAAGAAATGCCTTCAGCTGTTCTTACCATGCTCAATGAAGATGAAAATCGATGGCAACGCCACGAAACAAATAATAATAGTTTAGAAATAAGCAGCTATCTATGGGAGTGGGGACTACTTTTATAAGGTGACCCGATAAAACGACCCCGGTAAAATGGCCCCAGACAAATTATTTACATTTTTTAACAAAACTTTATTTATTTATTTTTTGTTTGCATTTTAAGCTTTTATAAACTTTTTTCACCCTTAAACAAAAAAAGTTGTAAAATTGTAAAATTATTTCTTGTGATGTTATATCGTTTCTAGCCAACAAACAACCGTGACTTGGTACCATTTCGAGTAAAGGCTATTAAATTCATTCTTGTGATGTCATTATTATTGTTTATTGTGAGCTAAACCTGACACTGAATCGGTGAGTAAAAATACGAGTATAATATTTGATTGTACATTTTACTATTAGTCCATCTATTAGTCCATGGCCATTTTGATGGGGGCCGTTTTGTCGGTGAACCCTTTTATATATTTGGAGAGCTAGAGAACAATCAAACAATGGACTGCGGTGGTGGAAAGAAATAATAGGAGACGGGCGCTCTTATTTCAGCGTAAATAATGTATTAGGGAGCAAAGAGCTCTCACGAAGAACATAGAAATCAACACATATGTACTACTGTTATAATTCCAGCTTTATTTTATACATGTGAGAGTTGGTCTTGTGTCAGGCCAGCAGAAAACCTGCACCGCGCGATCTATATAATGCGCACCACGCGAGAGACAAGCTTAAACATTTACATGCTACATAGAGAGATACTCTAGGAAATTCATTAATTTAATTACGGTACAATCGATCGATCTGAAATTTTGATAGAATGCATTGTCAGTAGGTGAATAAATTCTATGTGCAAAATTTCAGTTCGATAGAATCACGGAAAGTGTGTCATTTTTAAATCCCTTATATTAACTTCGCGGCCGTCTCATCATCTCTCTCATCATCTCATGGGCGGGCGGAAAAACAAAAGTCGAAAATGACCCACTTTCCGTGATTCGATCGAGCTGAAATTTTTGGCACACTGACCCGTCTGACCTAACAATGCATCGTATCAAAATTTCAGATCGATCGAACGTACCGTAATTAAATTAATGCATTTTTAGTTTATCCTTATATGAGGTATGTAATTTAAATTCACGGTTTGTTATTGTTTTTTTCCCACGTGAAATTTTGAGCTGACGCATTGAGGCGACCCAACGAAGCGACGGGGCGCTTTTGTTTACATTTTACGTGTCACTCTGAGCTCGGTCAAGCGAATCGGTGACCAGACTTTTCCCCTCTCCCCCCCCACCCCTCCCCCCCCCCACTAGGGTTATGATGCAAAGTTGAGTTAAGACAGATTCAGTCTGTAAATGTTTGAAAATAATCAATACTGTTAGTTATGTCTCATATATAAGGGATTTATAGTCAAAAACTTTGTTTTTACGGGGTTGTTTTATTAAATCCCTTATATTAACTTCGCGGCCGTCTCTCTCTGTCTTGGGCGGGCGGAAAAACAAAAGTCAAAAATGACCCACTTACCGTGATCCGATCGAGCTGAAATTTGGCACACGGGCCCGTCTCACCTAACAATGCATCGTATCAAAATTTCAGATCGATCGAACGTACCGTAATTAAATTAATGCATTTTTAGTTTATCCTTATATGAGGTATGTAATTTAAATTCACGGTTTGTTGTTTTTTTGCCACGTGAAAGTATGAGCTGACGCATTGAGGCGACCCAACGAAGCGACGGGGCGCTTTTGTTTACATTTTACGTGTCACTCTGAGCTCGGTCAAGCGAATCGGTGACCAGACTTTTCCCCTCTCCCCCTCCCACCCACCCCTCCCCCCTAGGGTTATGAAGCAAACTTGAGTTAAGACAGATTCAGTCTGTAAATGTTTGAAAATAATCAATACTGTTAGTTATGTCTCATATATAAGGGATTTATAGTCAAAAACTTTGTTTTTACGGGTTTGTTTTATTTACTTTTGTTTTTCCGCGGGCGGGACCATGACAGACAGACAGATAGACAATAAGGTATTTAAATACATCATTTAAACAACATTTTCTTTGAAGGGCGCACTAAACGGTATTAAAATAACATAAAATTTTCGTAAAATTCATTGTGAGACTTTTCAAGTATAAATGGGCACTTTTGGTAGACACAAGATTTACGGTAAACTGAATGTAGACAAGAGACGAAAAGGGTTTGTTTCTTATTAAATTTTGTAAACATTGTCTACACCAGTGGTTCCAAAACGTTTTTGACCCACGGACCCCTTTTATAGTCAAAACTTCCCCACGGACCCCCAAGTAAAAAAAAACACTTTATAAATGCATAGTACAAAAATTAAAAAAGCAACATTTTGATGAAGAAGTACGATATTTATTGAAATTATCACTTTTATTTAAAATACAATTTAAAACAATTAATAACTTGAATTAACGTGATGACATTTTATGAGCGTGTATTTATGACCGACTCAATGTTTGTGTAGGAACCGCAAATCCTCACGAGCACCAATTTCTAGTCGTTTCTTTCCCTTTTTAAATTTTTTTTTAATGATGAGGTTCACAACACCACTGAATCTTTGCTGTACCAAATAGGAAGACAGGAAAACAGTCAAAAACGTCTGTACAATCACCTATAATGCAGGACCTAAAATTGGGATGTACAATAACCCATAATGCATGATATAAAATTGGGATCTGATTTTGTAACCAGAATTTGTGCTATCCTAGTTCAAACATTGGTTTAATTTCCTCATTTGTGGATCTCTCTATATATAAGCCGCATTTGTTGTCTGTCTGTTCCCTAATAACTCAAGATCCAGACAACCAAATAACGTGAAATTTGGTACACGTACACAAAATTATACCGGAAAGGTTATTAAACAGGTTTCGTTCCATATATATAAGATACTGGGGCCCGGGGGCCCAAAATGTAGTTTTTCCCTATATGAGCTATATAAAATAAAAATTATTGAAAATTAAGACGTAAAATAATGACGCAAATTAATAAACATTTTGGTGTCGAGATTAACAAGAAGGCGATTATCGCCATAAAATAATTTTTTTTGTTGTTGTTGCTTTGTTGTTGTTGCTTTTGTTGTTGTAGTTGTTGTTTTGTTGTTGTTGCTTTGTTGTTGTTGCTGTTGTAGTTGTTGTTTTGTTGTTGTTTTGTTGTTGATGTTTTTGTTGTTGTTTTGTTTTTGTTGTTGTTGCTGTTGTTGTTTTTGTTGTTGTTGCTGTTGTTGTTGCTGTTGTTGCTTTTGTGTTGTTTTTGCTGTTGTTGTTGTTGTCCACATCCCTTGCCCTGCGACGACAATGTCCTTCATGTTGTTGTTGCTTTGTTGTTGTTGCTGTTGTATTTGTTGTTTTGTTGTTGTTGCTTTGTTGTTGTTGCTGTTGTTGTTGTAGTTGTTGTTTTGTTGTTGTTGTTGTAGTTGTTGTTTTGTTTTTGTTTTGTTGTTGTTTTTGTTGTTGTTTTGTTTTTGTTGTTTTTGTTGTTTTTGTTGTTGTTTTTTTTTGTTGTTTTGTTGTTTTTGTTGTTTTTGTTGTTGTTTTGTTTTTGTTGTTTTGTTGTTGTTTTTGTTGTTTTTGTTTTGTTGCTGTTGTTGTTAAACCCGGGCGGGAGCCGGGTACTTGCCCCTAGTATTTCAATAAACTGCTCCTGTATTTGTATAGATTCATCTGTGTTTGTGATCTGAGTTTGTCCATGCGCAAAAGGGTTCAACTGCCAGTCGGAAATATCCAATAGTGACGAATGCCTACAAATCTTTGCTTCACGTCTGCGGTCTGCATGAAGAGCCGTTAAGTTTTGAAAGTAAGACAGCAAATCTTTATCTCTATTTTGTAATTTCGAAAGATTTGGAAACTGAGAACATTCTCCTGTTCCTAAGTTTTGTTTGCACAGAAAAAGTTTTGCAACAAACTCAGATATAACGCTTTTAGTTTTGATTAAATTTAATTGGTTACCTTGTAGTAGTTGTAGTTTAAATTACTTGCTTTAAAGTTGGGTAAATAAATCATTTATAAAGGATATGTCATTTTTTTTTGGAGTTAATTGTGTTGCAGATGATTGTTTTCGTTTTCCAGGAATTCGGACACCGAATCAAAGAGAGCATAAAATCAGTTTTTACATATGTGCGTATTAATACCCAGCGTACTTTTGTATGAATAACTTATTGAATAAGTATTCCATTATAGTCTTCTTCATTCTCCAAACAATATTGAGCAAATAATATCTACTTGAAGGCATTCCTTTTGATTTTTATTAACTGCTCTAATGTCATAATGATCCATACAAACTTTCATTAAGATTTTTTGTGAATATTTGACTTGATGTCGATGAATGACTCAATTTACTGCAAATACATGTGGTACAGAATGTTTTAACTTCGATTATTATTTTTTTAATTAGTAAATAACGTTTCACCTTTCGTATCTGTTTCCAAACAGTTAGCCATACTTCAAATATTCAATAACACTGTATTGTCGACATTGTTTCTTCGACTCACTCAGTGCTGTATTGACCTATTTGCTAAACAAGCTATAACTTAGGGCACCTGCCTTCTTGGAGGCCCCCAGAATTTTTTTTTCATATTTGTCACTGATATAGAATATATAGACTTCAAAAGGGCCTTAAATAGCTTAGGGCCCCATCAAGTCTAAATCCAGCCTTGGACTCACTCATTCTCTTATCTGTTGTAACAAACCACTGTTAAGAATTATTAACGTTTTCAATGGAATGCTACAGTAAAGCCCTATTGAAAACAACATTTGATGATAGGATACAATTTGGATTTTAAAAAAACTTCCCGACGCATCGAAAAATACATAACCTCGCAACCCTCGTAGATTCAAGTTAAAAACGTGTATTTTTCTACTTATAGTTATAGGAATTCGGCATTTCTTCTGCATCAAGGATGACCTTTGACAAACCAAGTATTTTGATTGGTTATAGTTGTGGGAATTAAAGTAGTTCGACTACTTTTTCTAAGCAAAACAACATTGTATCAATGAATGATAGCACCTAAGATGGTATTTAATTAGTAGAAAAGGCATCCACATACTATTTTATTTATTATTATTTATTTTAATTTCCATGATGATAACAATTTATCACAGTTTTATTATTTTATATTAAACCTTGCACTGACCCCCTGACGTTGTTCAGGGACCCCCAAATCAATTTTAATTTTCCACGGACCCCCTGAAGGGTACCGGGGACCCCTTGGGGGTCCGTACGAACCACTTTGGGAACCACTGGTCTACACAGATCACAGAACACGCACTTTCTCTCACTGGTTACGACCAATGGTAGTGAACTCGAACCATCAGTCAAACACAATGTTCATGTGACGATTGCTTCCGCATTGAGATTTTTTCATACTTACCATCACCATAGAAGAACTTTATTGAAAATGAAATAATAAATACGATACAATTTTTTTTTCTTCAAAAAGCAGAAAAAAAGTGATGAAAGCGTTTTAATCCTACAAATATTCACTCTACTGTGTGACAAAGAGTAAACCGCCTTCGCCCGCCCCACCTCAAAAAAAAAGTTATAAAAAAAAACTTTAAACAATAAAAATAACACAAACACACACAATAAGTTTTAAAAAAAATATATGTCCCCCACTTTAAAAAAAAAGCAACAAATTTTCAGCTGTCAACTTTTCAAGAATGGGCCCATCGTCCCTCACATCCTCCCCCGGTGTGACCAGCCCCCCGTACACCAACATTAACCATATGTCGTCAGATGTTTCCATCAGAGATAGCAGACCACAACAGACTCCTCCAATGACAGACTTTTTTATTTTACGGCCGACTGGCCACAATTAAACCACTGGCCACCGTGACGTTCCATCTGTTGATCCCTGCTCAAATCGCCGTGAAAATCCGTTAAACGGTCTGGGGTTAGGGGAGGGGGCGCCGCGGTCGTCTTGTTTGACCACTGACTTTAATTGTGGAGGTGTAAAAACAAGAACGGGGAGGAGAACTGACCTGTCGTGGAAGGTCGCTGGACCAACTGAGACGTCACGTGTTTGTACTGGCCGATGCACCTGCGAGATATCATCGGGTTACAGTTGTACCGCCGCCCCCCGGGGGTGGACAACGGAGGGCGTAGAAAAAAACATCAAGGAAGCCCCCCCTGCCGGATACACATCTGTTGGGGGGGGGAGTGGGTTGTGGTCAGCGTGAGACAAGCGTATCGTCTGTCACCGTGCCGGCCTGAAAGCTGTTTTCTGTGTTTCCTTTCCGTGTGGTTTGGGAATATGATAATAGAGTTTGTGATTAGAACAATCTGGACGAGGGGTTTTTGCTTGATACAATTTTCGAGGTCATTTTTTTTTCGTGCAGGCTCATAATTGGTACCACGCTACTAGTGTAGTTATTTCCCACATTGTTGGTGTTATACTCGCGTGGCTTTTTGGTGCTCACTTTCTATCAAGTTTCAAGTCCATCAATTCATAAAATATGTATGACTTTTGGTACAGCGTGTGGCACGCGTTATCCATGAGTTCGAGGGGAGAGAAAGACAGAGAAGACACATAAAGAGAAGATTTAGAAAGAGAGATAAACACGCAGAAAAAGAAAGAGACGGAGAGAGAATGAGAGAGAGGGAGGGAGAGAGATTGACAGGGACGAAAGAGGAATGGTGAGAACTGAAATCTACCCGCCAAACAGTTATGCGGTGGCCAATCCACTATATTTATCATAAAGACAAAACGTGCAATCAAGTATTACACACTTTATTAGAATTCGAACTATTGCTGAGCACTGATCAATGTTTTTAAACGCCTGTTGAACATGGCGTTTCTGCCACACGCACATACTTTGAAAACTATTGTTTATGGAGATTTATGTTAAATAGAATTTTAAAAAAAGATTTCTCTAAAAAAAAGTACAGTAGTTGCATATTAAAATACCTTGCTCAAAAATGAACACTTCTATCGTGGGATAAAAATGTGGACTGATGTGGCTGCGATAATATTAGGAATATAAGACACCTAATACAAGGCATTGGCGATAAACCCTAAGAAAGACAAATCTAAGTAAATTACCTATAACTAAAAATTTGTGTTTAGTAGTTGAATGGGCTCTTGACAACACACCTGGTGTAAAGTATCATCTTAGGATTGAAATTTGTTGAAGGTGAGGATTGCAGGTGCGCAGGTGGTCATATAACAGACAGAGTCAACTGACAGCATGTGACCAGTATGAAAATATACAGTCCTAAGTTTGAGCCTTCTTTAACTTGTAATTGTAACAGTAGGGAAGCAGGTACCCAGGTACAGGTACCCAGGTGGCCACATCATTGACACAATCAACTCTACGGTATGTATAGTATGTACCGGTACAATAACTGTACCCAACCTTTCAGACAGTATCCGCCACCCGCCTCCTTCCCCTGCCGGTGTCAAAAGACAGACGTCCATGTTTTGACAGTTTCTCTTTAGCGCTATCTGCTATCTGGGTATGTACCGGGCTAGAATCTCAGCTATCTGAATGTGGACGCAAGGGGTCGGGGGCGCTCATTGTTGTGGGAGAAGATGGCTATTTTTTTTCCCTCTTCTTTGTCTACTCCGACCCAGGAAGATCACTGACTTCATGAAATGACGGCAGACTGTCTAAAATGAAGAAAGATTGCGGTACGCAACAACCCGACCAACTTACTGACCTGTGGTCTAACACCCCGACCAGGCGTCTGACCCACGGGGAGATAATAGCGACTCCCAGATGACATGGGAGTGAGAGCCACGGGGTGGTAATGACTGTAATTTAGTGACCGCCGTGTCCGTTGTCTGGGACGGGCGTCGAGTGGTCCTACAATGGAGCGGGCAGTATGGCTGGGCGTGGTCAGCGTGTTTCCTGGTCCACACCTCGGTGGTCAGTATCTCGGTCCCCATCAAAGTTTACGTCATGGAGTGAAGGCGTGTACGCGTGATAAGGCCGAAAATTGGCACGTTTCACGCAGCGTCCAGGCAAAAATAATGATGGGAATAGCGTCAAGTAAAATTCATTGAAAAATGACGGGAAAAGTTGATTGTGTACAGTTGATTGTGTGCAAAGTTGATTTTTTACAAAGTTGATTTTGTACAAATTTAATTTTTTGTACAGATTTGATTTTGTAAAAAGTTGATTTTGTACAAATTTGAATATGTACAAAGTTAATTTTGTACAATGGGAAGTGGGGTAATTATAGTGGTCATTGGCGCTTGTGAGTGGACATGACTTGGTTTAAAACACAGGGTCTGTACGTGTTTTCTCTCCAACGTAATAATTATTTATTCAAATAATTCAAGTAACATTTTTATGTTACAGTTTCAGGAAACTCTCATTATTGAAAATAAATTTAAAAAAATTTAGCTAATTTTTGTTTACCTTCCTAAAGCTATTTCTCCCCTGGAAGATTTTTGTAAAGAGTTATTGAAATGTGGGGGGATGGCCGGGGGAGGGGGGATGGGTGTACTTACCTTACTCTTTAAAATAAAAAATATAAGTTGCGATGAGGAACACATTTAGTTGATCGTATGTGTAAATAATTAGAATAGAACAATTTCAAAAAAAGTATCGGTTTTCATGGCATAAATTTTATTTATTGGGCGTAACGTCTGATCTGTCAAATAGTTAGTTACCCGGAGGTGTGTGTAAAGCGCGAGCTACCTTCAGGCGCCACTTTAAACAAATTTAATGGAAAAAGGAAAAGTGGAAGAAATGGGAATTTTCAGGGAATGATAAGAAATGTTCCCTCTATGGTTTGCTTGCCCGTGTGCATCCATTCTTTGTGTGCAGAATTTTACACCGACAAACAACAGATACTATATTATCCTTCTCAAAATTTGCTGTGCGGTAATTCTAAACTGATGCGTGGTGTTCGTCAGATATTTGCGCGGCAACGCAACCGTGCAGTGGGGAACAGGGATAAGTTTCTTTTCGAGGACGGGGACACAAAAATTGTGGCCCATCCTGGACGGCACTAACCCTAGCTACTCAACAGTAACAATCACCAATGGCACTTCAGCCAAGGAAGGGTTCCAGCCTGTTTCATAATAATCTTGTCTTGTTTTATCTATACAGACGTTCCTTCTATACAGAAGATTAATGCTTCCACAGACCATGCCGGTCTGTTGGCAAGTGATGCAGCGATCACAGGCCACGGCTATAAGGGTTCCACGCATTACCCAGCCGCCTTTATTTCCCTAACTTGTATTAGGTACCCATTCGGAGCTGGGTGGACTCAGGGACGCCCTAGGCCCCGGGAGAAAATCCTTGCCTTAACATGGATTCAAACCCGTGACCATCGGTACGCTAGCCGAGCGCGCATGCCACTCGACCACCGTGCCCCTAAACGCTCTACCCTGGCAGATCCATGCTATAAAGACGCATGCAACTTATTATTTTGTTATAAAGGAATCCCCAAAGACAAATTTTGAACTTGCTGTTGATTATGATGAGTAGCCATCTGAAGACGGACTAAAGGGTTTTATTTCAAAGTGGCGCACGTAGAAACAATCGCACGAGATAACAGAGACACGTTCGTATTTATTGTAGTCACCAACGATGGAGATGATACCAAGGGGGATAGGAAGGAATATACAAAGGACGACGTGTGTGTGTTTGTGAGGTTTTCAACTTTATTTTTTACAGCTAATGTTAAGAGAAGGGGAAACACCAGTTTGGGATTGATGTTTGATTTCAAGTTAAATATGAAGAAGTTTTACAGAATCATTGTCAACACGAGAGTCTATAGTGCGGATGTTAACTAAAAACAGAAATCTGATGGACCTTGTTTTGGTCACAACTATTCGATGATATTAAAAGCCGATTGCAATACTCCTTGCAGCTGTTTGTTGATGCAGGATTGAAAACCGTCGTGAATGATTGAGTGTTGTAAATTATTGATTGTTTTGAAATAGTGCATGTAGTGTTTAAATAATTCAGTGGTGATCAATGTTCCCTTTAAGCTGCGCGGTTGCGCGGCCGCGCAGACATCTGACTGACGCCGCGCAGCAGTTTAAAATTACCGCGCTGCAATTTTTTTAAACTTTACACACAAAAATGGATGATGTGCAACTTTGCACACAAATGTTTTCTCTTTGCACACGGACCAACGATCCTTAGAGGGAACATTGGTGGTGATCATGCGGGCAGGAAAATCCTGAAGTCAAACATGAGGGCCACCTAAGATTGAGTATGAGTGGCATCACAAGGATAGCATAGCATGTCATTCATTACAGTTTGGGCGTGGAGTAAAAGGGGGAGGAGTTAAACACGAAAGTGGGCGGGTTAAGGCAGGGAGTTAAGATGATATTTTCTTGAGAACATTATGCATGATATTTAATGGGGCTCCCTAATCGAGAGAAGGGAGCTTGATAGAGAAAAGCGTAAGATAAAGAGCAATGAATGAAGCGATAGTATGGATCAAAGAGAAGCATGCTGGGTAGTTCAAGGAAATGGTTGCGCCCTCGGCGAAGTCTGAAAATAGCCACCCTTCTTGATTATTACATAAAATATTACTTAAGCTCATATATGCAAATATTGTATTAGTTTTCAGTTTTGGCCCGTACCCCCAGCCCCCAACCTGTCTTCGACTCTCGGAAGGTTTAGCCCGAAATAAGTGTGGCTAAGGGGATGAACGTCATACAAAACTGTTTTTTTAAATGTGATAAAATTTATTTTATTTTTTTATGGGTAAAGAGGGGGGGGGCGATTTAAGGTTTGTAAGACAATGATTGAGTTTATAGATTTTTTTCAAGCTAGGCGGAAGGTGAGGGGCATGAAGGCGGGTGGGGGGGGGAGAGGCTATACACGCAACAACAAGACAGGAGGAGCTATACTGAGACGAAACAAAATCTGGTTTCCACGGGGGCCAATGATTAGGAGGAACATAACGAAGTAAGATAAACATCACACGAGAACAACTGGAGTTCGTGTCATCAAAGAACTCGAGGCAATAGGCGAGGGGCGATTTCCAGTTTGAGATGTCAAAGTCTTTTTTAAAAAAAATTAAATCTTCTTTTTATATAGAACTTTAAGCATAAAAAAAGGAAGATAAGAAGTTTTTTGTTGTTGCGTTTGTCAGGGCCCCGGAGACGCACAAATGAGACAAGCCAAGAAACGTCACAGAAACCATCTCGCAGTCCGATCCCCGCAGAGATTGCCAAGTTCCAACTGTCAGGATCACTTGATGGGGCCCATCAAAATTGTCGACTTAACATTAGGGGGGAGCAGATTAGCGAGGTGGAGGGGAGAGGGAGGGGCGCCATACACCGGGGAACAAAGAATCTATTCAGGAAAGCACCACAAAAAAACCCAAAAAACCCGGGGTGGGTAGGTTAGGAGGGGTGGAGGGAGGGAGAGAAGGGGGCGCGGATATAGGTAGACATCGGATTTACAACATGGCGCAGGGAACTTGTTTGCTGCTTAAATCACCCTTAACACGCTGGGTACGAGATTATAAGAAACACGACTATAGACATTTAAAGTAGAGGAAGAAGCGAAACGAAAATAGAAAAGGAGAGGTGGAAAAAAGTGAAAGAAAATAAGCAATGAATAACTGTCATTGTGACGGGGCATGGCAGGTAGCTGCTGTAGAATTCAGAGAGAACAAAAAACTGGGTGTTGTAGGGGCTGAAGCTGGTTGAGATGGGGTGGTATATGAGGAGTTGGTTGAGATGGGGTGGTATATGAGGACGTTGGTTGAGATGGGGTGGTATATGAGTAAGTTGGTTGAGATGGGTTGGTATATGAGTAAGTTGGTTGAGATGGGTTGGTATATGAGTAAGTTGGTTGAGATGGGTTGGTATATGAGTAAGTTGGTTGATATGGGTTGGTATATGAGTAAGTTGGTTGAGATGGGTTGGTATATGAGTAAGTTGGTTGAGATGGGTTGGTATATGAGGAAGTTGGTGGAGATTATTTGTATTTGATAAGATGGGTTGAGGTAGTATGGTGACAAAAATGTAAAGTTTGTACTTTTGCACACACACCCCTGTTCAACTCGATCAAGAATTGAACTCGATACTTTTATTGAAATCCTCGGAAACATGAGTGTAACATGCGTGTAACATGCGTGTAACATGAGTGTAACATGCGTGTAACATGCGTGTAACATGAGTGTAACATGCGTGTAACATGCGTGTAACATGCGTGTAACATGCGTGTAACATGAGTGTAACATGCGTGTAACATGCGTGTAACATGAGTGTAACATGCGTGTAACATGCGTGTAACATGAGTGTAACATGCGTGTAACATGCGTGTAACATGCGTGTAACATGCGTGTAACATGCGTGTAACATGCGTGTAACATGCGTGTAACATGCGTGTAACATGAGTGTAACATGCGTGTAACATGCGTGTAACATGAGTGTAACATGCGTGTAACATGAGTGTAACATGAGTGTAACATGCGTGTAACATGCGTGTAACATGAGTGTAACATGCGTGTAACATGCGTGTAACATGCGTGTAACATGCGTGTAACATGCGTGTAACATGCGTGTAACATGCGTGTAACATGAGTGTAACATGCGTGTAACATGAGTGTAACATGCGTGTAACATGCGTGTAACATGAGTGTAACATGCGTGTAACATGCGTGTAACATGCGTGTAACATGCGTGAAACATGCGTGGTATTGAATTTATAAATAATTGGGATTTAATGTCCGAGGCCTATTGAGGTCTTCCGAATCCCGAGTTACACTCGCATTCGTAGGGCCTGCGGTAGGCCCTCGTCAACTTACACTTTCAAGCAAATAACCAATGTACATCAAAGCTCAATGTAGACTTGCATTTTTTTAAATTAGAGAGAAAGAAAAAAAGAAAGAACACATAGGGCCGGCCTTAATAATTTCGGGGCCCTTATGCGGCTTAGTATGCGAAACGGATTGTGCGGGGCCCAGTCTGCAATGGGTATAATAGGGATAAGGATAATAAGTGAAAATTAAGATAGGCGTGGCTTATGAAAGTGCGGGGCCCACTGCGGCCGCACAATTTGCAGTGGCCTAAGGCCGCCGGCCCTGACAACACCGTTCCAATTGGTGCTAGCGAGACTCAGGCCTCAATGTCTGATGATAAAGCAGCGCTAGAATATAAGGGAAAACCAACAGCACAAGCCAATTGTTTTACCATACAGAAATGAAAGTTGATTGTAATCTCAAAGATAAACCAAAAGTTGGAAATGGGCTTTGTTATTATGACAACGTGCTTAATTTCCACTATCGTATATTCCGGCGTAAAAGACGACTTTTCAATCCTTAAAAATCTTCTCAAATGTCCAGGGTCGTCTTATAACGCCGTATATACGGGTATCGTCTTATAACGCCGTATATGCGGGTATCGTCTTATAACGCCGTATATACGGGTATCGTCTTATAACGCCGTATATACGGGTATCGTCTTATAACGCCGTATATACGGGTATCGTCTTATAACGCCGTATATACGGGTATCGTCTTATAACGCCGTATATACGGGTATCGTCTTATAACGCCGTATATACGGGTATCGTCTTATAACGCCGTATATACGGGTATCGTCTTATAACGCCGTATATACGGGTATCGTCTTATAACGCCGTATATACGGGTATCGTCTTATAACGCCGAATATACGTGTATCGACTTATAAAGCCGTATATACGGGTATCGTCTTATAACGCGTTATATACGGGTATCGTCAAAGCCTTGCACGATGTCATTGATGATGATGTACTTACTTATGATATCAGATGACGAACGGAAGGATTTTGCAGACTATTGAATTAAAATTACCACACTGAAAGGAAACCTGATGTTTTTTTAATTTTTATATGCATGGTGTCTGTTGGAAGAGGGGTGGTCTTGTACGGTGAAAATAGCCTAAAACCTATATTTTAACAGGAAAATCAGGAGGGGGGTGTCGTCTTATACGCCCAGTCGTCTCATACGCCGGAAAAAACGGTACGCATAAACCTGAGGTGGAAATAAAGTGTTTAAAAAAATTGCCAAACACTCTAAAGGAAGACAGGATGTCGATAGCAAAGAAAATGTATTGTGAAAGTAGGTCCGAACAGGAAGTCGCGTACATAAATTAAGGTAGTGTGTATTGTCTCGTATGCTTTGTAATAAATCTTGTTTCTTAAAATTGAAGAGTGAGAAATCATGTTTCTTAAATTAAAAGAGTTAGCGTTATATTTATGGTAGCCTGTATCATCTCGTCATGTTTGCGTAAGAAATTGTGTTTCTAGCATTAAAGAGCTACAAGTATGTCGAAATAGTTCGAATGCACAGAAGAGCGCCGCCGCAATCATTATTTAACTTTAATTAATTTTTGTTGTTATTTTTAGCCTGTTTTAAAAGTAATTTTACGCTCAAGGAGAAAAAATGAAGAAAAAAAATGAAGAAAGGAATAACTATCACTAAACCTACCCCTAACCCTAAAACATATCACTAAACCTACCCTTACCCTATTAAAACCTATCACTAAACCTACCCCTACCCCTAAAACCTATCCCTAAACCTACCCCTAAAACCTATCACTAAACCTACCCCTAACCCTAAACCCATGAAAAAAAAATTAATTATGTTTTTAAAAAATGTAAAGTTAAGAAAGAAAAAAAACAACGCCCCCAACTAAAATCGAACCCCAGACCTCTATTTCAGAGGTCGGTCGCTCTATTAATTTGACCAACGAAACTGCTGACAAAATTCGTTCTTTTTAAAATTATAATAAGAAGGCTATAAATATAACGCTAACTCTTTTAATTTAAGAAACATGATTTCTCACTCTTCAATTTTAAGAAACAAGATTTATTACAAACATGACGAGATTATACACACTACCTATATTTATAGTCTTTTTATTATAGTTTTAAAAAGAACGAATAGTTTTAGCAGCTTCGTTGGTCAAATTAATAGAGCGACCGACTGCTGAAATAGAGGTCTGGGGTTCGATTTTTAGTTGGGGCGTTTTTTTTTCTTTCTTTACTTTACATTTTTTTTAAACATAATTAATAAAATTTTTTTCATGGGTTTGTCGCTGATAGAATCACTATCACATTTTAAGTTTAGGAATAGGCATAGGTTTTAGAGTTAGGGATAGGTTTAGTGATATATTTTAGGGTTCGGGGTAGGTTTAGTGATAGGTTTTAAGGTTAGGGGTAGGTTTAGTGATATGTTTTAGGGTTAGGGATAGGTTTAGTAATAGGTTTTAGGGTTAGGGGTAGGTTTAGTGATAGGTTTTAGGGTTAGGTGTAGGTTTAGTGATAGTTTTTAGGGTAAGAGTAGGTTTAGTGATAGGTTTTAGGGGTAGGTTTAGTGATAGTTATTCCTTTCTTCATTTTTTTCTTCATTTTTTCTCCCTGAGCGTAAAATTACTTTTAAAACAGGCCAAAAATAACAACAAAAATTAATTAAAGTTAAATAATGATTGCGGCGGCGCTCTTCTGTGCATTCGAACTATTTCGACATACTTGTAGCTCTTTAATGTGAGAAACACGAATTCTTACACAAACATGACGAGACGATACACGCTACCATAAATTAATTTTTTTACTGAAATTCTTCCATTTTAAAGTGCATAAATTACAGATTTCGACTAGATTAAAAAAAAATCCAATATTCAAACAAATGTACTTTTAATTTGTAATCGTAGAATTGTTTTACTCCCATACGCATAGTACTTTGACAATGAAGAAAATAACGATAAATGTAACCAAAAAAAATTTAAGTTATAGCATGGCGATACCAGATTTTGAGATATCCCAGATACAATTTATTCTCATATTTCGATAAGCACACACGTATTGCTCGATCTCAAGATGTAATCAATACTTTTGTCATTACGATACCGGTATCCTTACCGCCCACGTTTACTGTCTAACAGGGGCACAGGCCATCCATCAAACAAGGACGAGGCGCCATTTTGGGGTAGGAATCCAGATTGTAATCAGTAGCAGTTTCCGATTTGTTCGAAGAGCGTGGAAACAAAATCTTCTAAGCTCTTGTTGGCAGATTATTGGAGTTAGGTTTTGAAGAGAGAGAACATTTCTTTCTTATTAACAAAAGGTGTTTGAAATACCCGCAGAATTAAAACTGAAAAATAAATATGTAGTAAAAGATATAGTTACAAGACTCACTTTCCCCCGGGAATAGCGCCAAGTAAAAGGGAAAGATTATTAAAAGTTTAGATCTAAACAAATGATAACGATGTCAAAGCAAAGAGCCTTAGGAGAAAAGTTAAGTCTAAACAATGGGTGCCGTTGGAAGAAGATATTTTGTATATGCGGTTAGGTCTAAATATTGAAGGTCCTTGCAGGAGATAGAAAGTCACGTCTAGAGAATGGAGGACACTGCAGGAACTCTTTACAAGAATATTCACTGTAAAGAAGGGAGGCGATGGCAAAAACTTTTCGATCTTCATTTCAACTGAACAAGTGAGATCACGACGAGAGACCTCACGTATATATGCGAATGAGAAAACACGCTTTTTCACCATGAAGAATACTTTATTTTTTTTTAAATTGCACTGTTTCAGCGTCTCATGGTTTGGAAACATGTAATGAAACTTGTAACGGTACAATGTGTGACTTTGATGATATCAATATAAATACGTATACAAAGAGATTAACTGTTTTAGGTATACTCAATAGGAGGTTGAAAAACGTGTAAGAATGATGCCCAGTAAACACCACTCGGTTTGATGGTAGATAGTGGATTGTCATTTATGCGATGGATAAATTTAATTCTATGAATGGAGAGAACAGTATCGCCATGTTATTTACAGTATCGCCATGTTATTCACAGTATCGCCATGTTATTCACAGTATCGCCATGTTATTTACAGTATCGCCATGTTATTTACAGTATCGCCATGTTATTTACAGTATCGCCATGTTATTTACAGTATCGCCATGTTATTTACAGTATCGCCATGTTATTTCTAAACAAATTTCATTACTGCAAAATGGTTTTGTTTTTTTACCATTGTAGAATTTGAGTCATGGCGAAATAAAGAGGTGATCTAGTTATTGATAGACTTTAAACTCTCATTTAATATCATAATTAATGACGATGCTATTTACATATATCTATTTGAAATGAGTCATTACAAATAGATGTATGTACACGTCATCGTCATTAAATATGATATTTTATCTACGGTCACACACGTGACATGCTTAGTATAAGAATTGTTCACAGAAGTCAACTGTGTAACTAAACCAAACAGCAACATCGACCTCAATCCTATTCAAATTATACAACATTAATGTCAACAATAAAAGTCGTTATTTTGAGCCATACCCAACCATGCACCAAGTGAGAAGCCCTGGCACGAATATCTAATTTTGACTCATAAAATTAGAGTTTCCACGAGCAAGCACACGACATGCATCTACAACATTGTAAAACATGTACTGAAAAACACACCAGATTCACGCAGGCTCTAAAAACAACCTGCATTAAAAGATATACACGATGGATTTACGCGAAAGTACTTGTTACTTGGACGATAAATAATGCGCACATCCACAGTTAAAAGGCGAGATGATGTCTACAATGCGTCTATACACAAGCAGGGCGTTTGACCCCGCACCTATACGCCCTTTGTTGGAAAACGAAATCCGCTTCTCCCAGCGTGTTACAAAGTGAAATAGATAACGCTATTACTTGATATCAAAACCTGTATTAAACATAGCACCACGTTTTGTTGTGATGTATAATGGCGATGTCTGCCCCTGAGATTGGCTGCAAACATATCTTTACCTCGGCACCGGTTCGGCATCGCTGGTATAGAATATTGCCAACAGATAACAACCTATTTTTTGTTAACATTTTTTTTGCCTGTTATAAATTGTAATATGTTGTTTTCCTTTGCACTTTGATGTTGTAGTTTTTTTTTAAAAAAGCTAAATTTAAACATGCTTACAATTTTTGGGAAACATAACAGAGAAACAGGAAAGTAACACAAAAAAAATCAGTTTATAATCTTATAAGATGGGCACACAAACATGTTTAAACCTGTTTTTTCTGCTGCTTGTTAACGATTTATTTTAAATAATAAAGAATCTACTTTAAACACAGAGACAGTATGCATTGAGCGCTACTCAGTAATATAGCATCTACTTCATACACAGAGATAGTAGGCTATGCATTAAGCCTTACTCAGTGATGCAGTGATACTAAGTTTTGATATCAGTTGCCTTTAATATGATAGTTATGGCTAATGATAAAAACTAACCCCCGAAAGTAAACTTTGTTGAATACAAGATAACCATGCGATAGCAACCATATTTTAAACAGGTCTGACTCTGGTATTCATGAGTACTGAGTGCTAATGTAACTCTGTCATATAACAGTACTCAGTGCTGAGGTAACTCTGGCATATAAAAGTACTGAGTGCTAATGTAACTCCGGTATGTAAAGTACTCAGTGCTAATGTAACTCTTGTATGTAAAAGTACTCAGTGCTAATGTAGCTCTGTTATATAAAAGTACTCAGTGCTAATACTTTAATTATAATAGGAAGAATATTGACGTCATAAAACCATCCAATTGATTCCGACTCATAAGAATCCATCTTACGACGCAGACTCCACTCCATGACGCAGACTCCACTCCATGACGCAACCTCCACTCCATGAGGCAGACTCCACTCCATGACGCAGACTCCACTCCATGACGCAACCTCCACTCCATGACGCAGCCTCCACTCCATGACGCTGACTCCACTCCATGACGCGGACTCCACTCCATGACGCAGACTTCACTATCGACTTGCATTTCAAAATGTAAAAAATAAAATAACTTTAAAAAATTCCGCTTGCTAGAATGACACACAGCCTGCCTACCGCCATCTTGACTTTACTTACACAATTTTCCTGTTAGAGATAGCAATGTGTCTGTTGCGATTCCTTTAAAAATGAAAAGATTGTGTTCAAGGGTAAAATATGAGATTGAGGTATGAGATAAAATTGCCATTACCTTAATAAGACCAGCATGGGGGGCGTGTTTAAATCTGAGTGGCAAGACCGGGGTCAGGGCGCTCTGCTGGGAGAGGGGAGTCAGAGACTCGTAACATTTGGGCACGGCAGCCGATCGTTGTGGAAACGGGCTAGCGTTTTAATTTTAGGGAGTCTTTGGTTGTTAAATGAAATAGATATAGAATAGATTTGTATGCCAGTCAAGATGTACCATAATGAAAACTGGACTCATTTTCGTAGTTTCAATAATGACGTGCAATAGCCATATAGAGGTATTCTCATTACAGGTGACGGGGGCATATTTTCAATACTGGCAGGTGATGGGGCTTCGTTCGAATACTTCTTTTCCTACAACAATAAATATGGATCTTACAAAAGTTTCTTTGCCCTTGAAGAAAAAAAAACAACTCTACAAAATATGTCTATAATTCAAAACAAGAAGACGTCGAATGCAATGATATGTGAATGCTTGTAGTAATAACATTGCAAATTATGATTAGCGATTTGATGGAACATTCGTCAGAGACTTTTGTAACAATGAAAACAACTTAACCACAATTCAGACGGGATAACTCCCCGGTTTACACGTCAATCGTGACGTAGAGAAAATAACGTTAAAGATGAGAGGGAGGTAGGCGTTGTTATTTCAGTATTAAAATATATGCAACGTGTCATGTATAAAAAAAATACAGTTCTGTGGGATAGCATTTCATTAACGCGGTGCACATGTTTGTTTATAAACGTAACACGTAAAACGATTTTGGCTACACACATTTGTTTAGTTGAACTCTCACGAGATTTATAAGAGATTTTATGTTTTATGAGAAAGAGATGTAGGAAGGTGTATCATTTCTAGTGATTTGATTTATGGTCTGTAAAACAGAGTAGCTCTCCCTTGGAACCAATGTTCGCTTTAAGGTTCGTTAGTCCGTGTGCAAAATAACAAACTCGTGTGCAAAGCTGCAGGGCATCCATTTATTTTTGTGCCGAATTCTATTATCCTTATCCGGTAATTCTAAACTGCGTTGCGCGGCGTTGGTCAGAAATGTGCGCGGTCGCGCAGCCACGTAGCTTAAAGGAAACATTGTTTGGAACCTCCCATTTTTCACGCCTGGATTAGGATTAGGGTTAGGATTAGAGTTAGGATTAGAGTTAGGATTAGGGTTAGGATTAAAATTATGATTAAGGTTATGGCCTTGTAAATGGTTACAGTGGAGGCTGATTCGGATGTAAATGTTTGGGGAAAAGTTAAAAAATATGATCAAAGTTTGCATTTGAAACAAAAAAATGCATTTTCTTCCCTGTACTTCGTAAAAGTCTGATATCCAATGACTTAATACCCAAGTGTGGTACAGCTATACTATACGATGATTTGAACAGTTGAAAACACGTTTACTTTTATTTTTAAAAAAAAATTAATAATTTAATGAAATTGTGCGTGAAAATCCTGAAATATCTATTAAAGTTGTTTGTAATTTGTATTTCAAAAGATCTGACTTTGATTCTTTGGATCATGTCGAACGAAAATACGGATAAACAAGAAAAGTTTAAGTGACAAACACTAGGGAGATAGATATTTTTGACTGACAACTGACATAACTTTGGGTGACATCGTGGACAAACAATGCTAAATGAGTTTGTAAAAGTATGAATAGCGCAGTCACTCTTTTGGTGGGTGGGGGAAACGCCAATCCGCTTTGGTCATGGCGTGTTGTTGTTTGATGTGCTCCGCTCAGGGCGTAACAACAAGCCGACCATAACGCGTGTGGGGAGATCACTTGTCTTCAGCAATTAGACAAAAGGGAGATCTAACGATGATTTTCTTGGCATCTAGTCTTCCCCCGCGCCCATCCACTGTCTGCCTATCAGATGAGCCTCAATTCCAAGTCTGAATCTCCGGCAGCTGCCGGTACACGACGCCACTCCAAGATTTGGGGGGAGGGGAGTGGGAGTGGTTTGATGTTTGTCAAGATGGATGCGCCCATGGAACCGGGACTGCGATATTTGCTGGAGATATCCGCGTTAAATGAGGTCTTATAACAATGACGTGAAGGGGGGGGGGTGTAAAGGAAAGGGAGTGGGGTTAAAGGAAGGAAAGCATGGGGGTTTAATGAAAAGAAGGTTGGGGATGAATAAATGGAGAAGCAAAGGTTAGATATTTATGTGGAGGATTCGGATAGAAGAGTCGTAATCACATCTGATTGTTAACAAAAAAACAAAAACAAAAAAAAAGTAAAATAAGTTGAAATATTCTAAATTTAGGAGGAAATAAGAAGACGAATTGGACATGTTCTGAAACGTCACAATTTGATGATATAACAAGCACAAAATACGCCATTCACATTTTCATAGTCATGATATTTACTCAATAATCATCAAATTTTTTAAAATTATTTTCTCCTTTGGTAGACACTTTGATCCAAATTGCACATGATGAAATAGTTCCAATGACATATAGGATAGAGGTCACTCAATGTTAAGTAGAGGTCACTGGTCACCTACTGATCACGGATTGTTCAGTATTAAAAAATTGATGAAATCGGAGAAAATGAATTTAGTCAAAATTGAGATTCAAAATGAAGATCGCCCTAGAGTAAGTGAGGGTCACAGAAGACTTGAATGTGCTACACTTATTTGGTCATTGAGGTGGGTAAGTGAGCTAAAGATCGGCTAAGACGAATTCAGATAGTGTCAGAGATCGAAATGAGAAAGGGAAAAGGGGGGGGTCAATAGTGATCCACCGATCATAGAAGTGATGATTGTTTCGAAGTATGTGTACCTGGAAAAAAAGTCGTCTTAAAAGTCGTTCGTCGCAAAAGAGACTTAACTTAGAACACTGAAGGTTAAGTGAAGGTCACACTGGTGTTGCTCTAACCATAAAGGGTTTTATGGTAATCGGGTTTGGACATGCGATCAACTTTTCGAATCAGCTGGACACTTGGACTTTGGTAAAGTAAAGTGGAAAGATTTCAGCACAGTCCTACGAACAAAAACAGATTAATAAAATTCGCATCACGAACCAAAAAGTTCAGTTTTGGAAATCACTCGTATGTCTCTCAACTAAATAAATGTTACACCATTGTTACTTCTCCCTCGGTCAGCCTCTCTTCGCGCGCACACGAGCAAATCACCACTTCCTTTATTCGAGATACCGATGCCGGGCAGTGGTCAAGCGCGTGGACATGACAGACGTTTAATAAGATTAAGATGGATCGCTGCGACTTTATCCCGTCCATCGCCCCTCTCTCTCGTCGTGTCGCCCTGGTTATCGCCTCGATTTGATTACGCCGTCACTTCCGTCAGTCGATTGTCTTCCGGGGCATTACCCGGCGTGCCCCGGGAGCAACGACAAGGGCGGGAATAGAAACTTGGAGTCGCGCGACCGGAAAGATTGAGGGGGCGTGGTGAGATCCCATTTCAAATAAATGATGAAAGGTTACGCAGTGATTACCAGACTCGGACACGCACCTGTACTGACCGTTTAGGGCACTGACCGTTGTGTCCACACTTACGAAGGTGGCTCAAAGAATCGTGAGGGGGCGGGGGGTTAACGAAATTTTATTATGTTTTGAAATCACATGCAGTCTTGTGAGAGATGAACAGTAATGATGATTATGTTGTGAAAATTATAAACATTATCTGAATAGTATTAAAGATAACACGTCTAGCCTTCCTCTCATTCATATTTTATCTTATCTAATGCGGACGCTCCCTCCATACAGAAGATTATTACGTCCTACGCTTACTCATATCGCCTACCGTTTCGATAAGGACCAACTGCTGCAATGAACGCTAGTCTTGTTACATGCGCAAATTGGACGAATGCATTTTAAATTGTTTTATGCGTCTCTTTTTCCTTCAAAAGAAGTTTAAAAACAAAACAAACGCAAATCTCTCTCCTACCACAAATATATAAAGAAAATGGTTATATATACTAACTTTCATCATTGACTGACTGATTCTGGAACGGAGTATAATAAACACAGAAACAATTTCCTGTATATGTTGGCAAGGCTTTCATGTGGGTGGTGAGTTACCACCCCCCCCCACCACCACGTCGTTTGATAAGCGCAGAAAGGGGTAAGGGGGGGTGTCGGCAAACAATTAACATACAGTTACAGTTACCGTACTGTTTCCGGCGATTTGCAGCCCCAAGAATGTCATTGCCTAATTATCATTCTGTGCAAATACTAGTATGTGATATTCAGTGGCTTTGTTGACACTGGGTCTAACTATGTGGGTAAACAAGGGCTGAGCAACAAATGGTGGTGGGGATGTGCTTAATAATTTATTTATTTTTTGAATGGAGTTAAAAAACAACAACAACACCAGAACAACAGCCATAGTGTCAACGAAATGTGCTTTTGGCATGTTATTAAAAATGTGTGCTATGTGAATCATGACAAAGGTGCTGCCATGAAAATGCATCGGCGACTAACCATTTGTCAGAGATGCCACTCATATTTTCTGACATCATTTAGTCCATTTAGTAACTGAACGAGGATGCTGTACAAGAGAAAACATATTGGACACATATCTGATAGTTTGTGATTTGGAAAATGAGTGTGTATGTGTGTGGGGGGGATGTGGGGGGATAATTCTGAGATAAATGTTAGGGTTTCTCCACCTGGAATTAGCCCATTGAACTTTCCAGGAAATTGCTCCCTCCCGTGTGTCGTGGGCTTGGTTGTATATTTAAAAGCATGTGTTTAAACACATATAAACATACATAAACATATATAAACACATATAAACATACATACACATATATAAACACATATAAACACACATAAACATATATAAACACATATAAACATACATACACATATATAAACACATATAAACACACATAAACATATATAAACACATATAAACATACATAAACATATATAAACACATATAAACATACATGAACATATATAAACACATATAAACATACATAAACATATATAAACATACATAAACACATATTAACATATAGAAACACATATAATCATATATAAACACATATTAACATATATAAACACATAAAAATATATTAAAACATATATATACACTTATAAACACATATAAACATATATATACATATATATACACCTATACATGAACATATATAAACATATAAACACATATAAACATATATAAACATGTCTGAATGATACAACACAGTTTAGATAATACCGCATATATTGTTGATAAATGACAAACATCTTTTTGTCTTGTTAACGAATAATTCCATTCTGTCTTGTTATGCAATAATACGATTTGTCGTGTTAATAAATAATAATAACATGTCTTATTAATGAATAATACCATTTGTCTACGTTAATGAAAAATACCTCTTGTCTTGTTAATGAATTATTCCCCTTGCCTTGCGTTTTCGTCCGTCTGGTTACTGAAATCTCGCACGTTATTCTACAATGTTGAAGTAGCCATCAGTCAAGTCCAAGTTACAACACAGACCAGACATGAAACACGTGCGAACAAATACCAAAGCTCACACGGAGATATATTTAACTCATTGAGCTCACACGGAGATATATTTAACTCATTGAGCTCACACGGAGATATATTTAAGTCATTGAGCTCACACGGAGATATATTTAACTCATTGAGCTCACACGGAGATATATTCAACTCTTTGCTTGTAAAACATTGAAAACTGAAATTGGTGTTCTTGTCACGTGCCCCGCCAAACCAAAGCCTAACACAGGGGCGGGGATACTTTGGCCCGCGGGTCTCACAAGGCCCGCCATTGAGTTCTGAGTGTCCCGCGGAAGCCTGCGAAGAATTAAAAAAAAATAAATCAATAAACTTTTGTTAATGTGGATTTGTTTATGATTGAACTGGAGCTGACATTTGCCGGTTAGGCCATTTGACGTTTCATGACACACTGATGCGTCCATCAAAGTGAAAACTTTGCCCCCAACACTCGCTTAGGAGAAGGCCTTTGCTGTTTGGGCTTATGAGTTTGGGTTCTTGTTAATTAGAAAATCATGAAACATGAATCAAACATACTGCTAAATGACTTTTGAGACACACTATAGCGTGCCGCGGCACATTGGGCTAAACTAGACTCGAATGATGAAGAGCGCATTATAGGCTAGCATTAAAGTTGAGCTTGAGCCTTGTCACGTGTCTATCCGCAAGGGTGATGACGTCACAATGCATTTCACAGACGGCGTGACGGCTTGGTTTACTCTCTAAACATAACTCTTGGTATTTCTGGCTTCAGGCGGGACATGAAAATATGGCAGGGAAAAACAACAATGCAAAAACACCGCAGAGAAAATAATGGTCCCGGCGGCTGAACAATGAAGGTGAGACAGAGACTGGCAGAGGAGGGGTGGGAGTGGTAAGTGTAGGCTTGGCGGACTAGGAAACCTGCAGGCACCCCCTCACCCCATATTTCACCTTACTCTGGATATGATTGTTTTTTGTGTAATGAGAGAAGATATGGAAACTGCACAAAGTTTACATTTGTTTTAAAAAATCCCCCCAAAAATAGACACAACATTAAATTTTGACACCGAAATCGGACTTTCAGAAAACAGCAAGAGTTACACAAAGTGTAGAAACTATTTTAGGAGAACGCTCATTCTATTTATTTTAATTTTTGGGGGGATCTATTTTGTTTATTTGCAGCTGCAAAAATTGATATCTAGGTTTTTCTTTTCTCCAAAATTAAAATGGCAAAGAAACTGGATTTTCTGTATCAATAAAAATATGACAGCGTATTTTATATAACGCTATCAATCCAATTTAAGGTAAATGTTTGTATTATGTAAACTGTGCTTTTCATCTTACGTGAGGCAACTACTATGTATAATGCAAACAATAACTTGTTCATCCCTACTAGGCATGTACTAGTTGGTCTTTGCCGCCTCATACATTAAGTCATTCCTGCTTCATTCCGCTAGTCATTACCGCCTCATACCGAAAGTCTTCTCCGCCTCATACCGAAAGTCGTTGCCGCCTCATGACACAAGTCATTGCCGACTCATACCACAAGTCATTGCCGCATAAAACCGCAAGTCATTGCCGTCTCATACCGCAAGTCATTGCCGCGTAATACCGCAAGTCATTGTCGCCTAATACCGTAAGTCATTGCCGTCTCATACCGCAAGTCATTGCCGCCTAATACCGTAAGTCATTTCCGCCTCATACCGCAAGTCATTGCCGCCTAATACCGTAAGTCATTTCCGCCTCATACGCAAGTCATTGCCGCCTAATACCGCAAGTCATTTCCGAATCATACCGCAAGTAATTGCCGCTTCTATGCTGTTCAGGGCCGCCACACTCTGCCAGCGATGGATCGAACGTGGTGCCGGCGCCCCGAGTTCACCAGCGCCAGACAGCATCTTCACCCCTGCTAGCGCCCGGGGCTCACACTTTGTTTAGACTTACTCGCCAGTCATCCAGACGTCATGGCCTCTGAGAACACACAAGTGGTTGCCAGATAGAAGTCACGACAAACTGTATGAAACTACGGCTTAAATATAATTAACTATGGTTAAAGGAGTTAGCAGTCAAGGAGGCGGCTACATTACCTTCTGGTTCGAGGTCTGAGAGTCAAAGATATGATGACATTGTTTTGTCTGGTCCCGCTCATAATGTGGTAGCATGATCGACGTTTAAGTTTGTATTCGAAAATTCGGCCAGGGTTCGATCGATTTTCGGGATATTTTGTATTCTTAAGATTCAACTGAAATCAATATTTTTTTAAATTATAATTTTTAAAAATATTATTTTGAATTCTTTTGTTTTTACCTTGAATGATACCATGCTAGATCCCCATTACCCCCTCCCCCTTTTCCCAAAGACCCCAATATGTGACGAATAGTGACCGATTTGAGATTCACTCTTTGTCTTTCTATCTCAACACATGACGTCGTGGATAGATGTCTAACCAGCCATTGCAGGAGTTAGTTCAGTTAGTTCTCTAGTTCCATTGATTCATCTTGACTGGAGTCCTCTTTTACTCCCAACATTGACGGGAGTCCTCTTTTAATCCCAACATTGACGGGAGTCCTCTTTTACTCCCAAATTAACCCCCACCCCACACCCCACACCCCGAATAAAAAATTAGAAAAAAAATCACATCATGTCTTTACGCTTGCATTTGTCGTTGTTTTCTTTCATCGTTTTCATTCGTTGCTCTCCACATGCTTTATCTCCCCTCCACCTTTTTATTTGGTACCACATGCAGCTATAGTCTATCTTTTTCTTTACCCATTCAAACCCAGCCCCTTTTAATTTAAAATAATCGATATAATTTATACCAATTTAAACAATAATAATTAAACAATCAAGAAAAACGAATAAAAACTAGAAACAAAAACTCGAATGACCATTTAAACGAAATTTCCAACAAGGAATTTCAGATTTTTTTATCAAGGGAAATAATTCTAGATTACAATAAAATTCGATTCAAATACTTGTAAGTAATTCTGAAACTGCACACAATATGACGTCATATCCCCCCCCCACGCTACATCACACCAATAATGTGTCAATATAATGCGCACCACGCAACAATCTAACATAAGCATTCACCTCATTAACTATCATTCTAGTTTACATTAAAAGTCATTTATCTTATCTTATCTTATCTGTTTACAGACGCTCCTTCTATACAGAAGATTATTGCGTCCTACGCTTATCTATGGTTTGTGTTTAGTCCTGCATTTTTATTAGAGATTTAAATGTTGATAAAGTGTTGGTTTTCCTGGATTCTTCAGGCAACCCATTCCACGCCCGAATTCCGGACGGGAAGAAGGAAAACTTGTATGTGTTTGTTCTTGCATACGGAATAAGAAAGGTGTTTTTATCCTTATGTCTATCTGAGGGTTGTATTAAGTTATCTTTGTGTTGTATTTCTAAATTAGAATTAATTGCTTTATGTATGATTACTACTTTGCTCTTGGTTCTTCTATCCTCTAGTGTTTCAAGGTTTAATGATTTAACTAATGGTGTTATTCTTGTCAGTTTCGAATATTCTCCAGTAATGAATCTGGCAGCTCTTTTTTGAATTTGTTCTAGTTTATCAATGTTTTCTTTGGTGGATGGGTCCCATACAGAAGATGCATATTCTAGTACAGGTCTCACCAAAGTGAGGTAGCATTTTAGTTTTATATCTCTATTACATTTGTTAAAGTTCCTTTTTATAAAGCCTAAGGTTTTGTTTGATTTTTTAATAACTTCATTGACATGGGGATTCCATGATAGTTTCTCATTTATTAAGACTCCTAAGTATTTTGCATCTTTAGTTTGGGTCAGTTCTTTTCCATGAATGTAATATTTTGAATTTATTTGTTTCTTTTTCTTTGTTACTCTTAACAGTTGACACTTTTCTGGGTGGAAAGACATACTCCAGTTAGTTTCCCATTTTATCAATTCATCTAAGTCTTTTTGTAAAATTTTGCTATCTTGTTCTGATTTAATTGTTCTATAGATTATACAATCATCAGCCAAATAACCTAACTTTTGTACCTGTTGAGATGTTGTTGGGTAAATCAAAATTTCAAATTAAAAAAATTGAAATTAAACAAAACAATTGCTTGAAAAAATTGCTTCTAAAATTATAGGAGTCGAACAATATGTTTATATAACAATACCTCTTCTCCAATATTTTCTAAACATTATTAGCTATTGTTTGACGTTTGTTTTAACCCGATAGATGTTATAGTTGGCGAGAAATTGAAAAAATACATATATTTTTCGGGGTTTTTAGATTTTCCAAGAAATCCTGTAAACCTTTTCGATATTGTTTAGTCGTTGCACATCCTTGGGACCTCCTTAGCATATTTGCAAAAGACCCGATCCCTCTATCGGGTATGGTTCAGGAGGAGTTGCATTGACAAGCTTGACAGACATTTCGAATCTATAAACGTATTTTTTCCAAGGGAAATTGTGTTAAAAACAAAAACAAATATTTTTTAAAAGAACGAAAAAAAAACAAAACAAAGAAATCAAAAACACAAATAAACAGACTATTTCTGAAATTTTGATATTTAATATTCAGAAGATATATTACGGAAACAACTCATTTGTTTCGGCTACTTTGCTAACCTTTCTTTGAAGAAAATAAACATCAAACTAGTGTTAGTGAAAGTCCTGTTCACCAGCTGTAATATCTGGATGAGAACCTTTGATACCACCAAGACCACACTGTGTTCAGATTCATCGGCTAACGCAACAAAAATTACCCAAGTGACCATGACAGTGTAACCATTAACGAGTGCGTAGGGGCAGACCGACTCACGCAAATACACAAACAACTTCACTGAACCATTAGAAGCACTTAGACGAGCATGTTAACCGAATAGAACAGACAACATTTTGAGCTATTATACCGTGGTGGCGTGATAACGTAATCAAATAATATGATATGTCTAAAAATAACATTAACGATAAAATGATATAATTCCCGATATGAGATAATTAAAATTGCCACAAGTGCGTTTGGTGCGAAATATTTTCTTTCGTTTAAAATGTTCGTAATATTAAATGTACTGTTTAAACGTTTATTTTCGTAAATTTAATTTATTCAGGGCGGGAAAAATTGTGCGGTGGCGTACCAAGGTGTTGGGAACGGAATTGGAAAAAAACTCGAATTCTTTTAAAAATTATTTAAAATAATTTTTTTAAAAAATAATAATTAGGGATGAAATGTTCACGCATGGCTGCCGCTGATACTGGGTGATATTCTATCTGACCTTTGCATGGCGGGTAATATCTAATAAATCTAGTATGATATACGCATCCCAAGACGGCTACAGAACAACTGTTTTTACTGTAAATATTTAGGCCAAATAAAAAAATATTCTTTGACATAATAAAATAGTCTACAGTAAAATTAAATTTCTCACCAGATTTTAGGTCAATGAAACTTTCAAAAGTTGTTGAAATTCTTTGCAAGCTGGGATCAAAGGGAGATATGTAACCAGCTTTTCACAGCTGAAGTCAAGGTTTAAAAAAAAGTTTTAAAAAAAAATCATATGTAAGTTCTGTTCAAAACATAAAATGTTAAATTATCCCACTGTTAAATATCTCGATCAAGTTGTAACTCACCAGAACAGGATTGGTGATTTGTTTCAAAACTTTTGCTTGTATGTTCTTGGGCAACACTTACAGACTCCGTTTGGTAGCAATGCATTTATCTAAGCTGTGAAACGATTTAACGGGGCTGTAGGTCCAGTTAAATAAAACGCGAGAACCGTTTAGTAGCGTTTACCTTCTTTGTACACTCGGCGAGGCTCGGCCGACGGTGACGGAACATGTTCTCAAGTTTATTAATTTACCGTATATTTAGCACCGACACGCAGGCTTTAATCACGGGTCAGGTTCACCGAACAGCGTCTGGTGTTGGTTTAGGCAATAAGCCGGCAGGACGCAATGAGAGCAGCGGCCATGTTGTTTTACTTCCACGTTGAATAACAGTAAAAGTGTATTTTGTATGTTTTAAGTTAGAAGAAATAGGAGTGGGGGAAAGGGGGTAGGGTTTTAAAAATGTGTGTTGTTGAGGGTGAAAAAAAATGGGATGGGTGGGTTGTGCATTAGAACTTGTGTTAAATCGTGTACATAATATTAAACAGAAGTATTTTGTTCGTTTAAAAAAGTGCCAGAAATGATTTTTTAAAACTATGCTTACATTTTTATTTTATTTTTCGAGCTGGCATAAAAAAAAAGGGAAGGGAGGGAGCTCACCACAACATCTGTTTCATCCTGTAGATCAGCTACCAGGGTCGGACACATGCTTTAAAAAAACGTCTATTGGAGTAAGTTGCCATCTCCTGCTCCACAACTTTTTCCAGTCTGAGTTTTTATATCACGAGAGCCCACACACGTCATATCCTGTGTTGACCAGGGAGATAAACATAATTAAGAGTAACTGTAGCTCTTCTTTCTAGAATTTCCACAGCCCACACGCCACTTTGTATAATACAATGTTTGATAGACTGTTAAGTCCCCTTTAAGCATTTTTAAATACAGTAGAAACTCTCATAACGAGTTTAATTTCGTTCCAGAATAATACTCATTAAGCGAAACACTCGTTATCCGAATTAATTTTTCTCACACAAATCAATGTAAAATACGTTAATCTGTTATATGCTGAAAAGTGATACTTCTATTGTCAAAAAAATTGTATTAACATTTATTCAAATAAAATTACTTATGATTTGTTAAAGAGTGAAACAATTTGGAATACAATTTAGATTTGAAACAAAAGACCGTAAACAAAAATATGAATTTATGGCCAATAATTATTCCTTTTTATCTAGAAAACTGTCTAAAGACATTCCTTTTTGCCAACGCTTCAAAATTTGACGAAAATGTGTCGTAACCGTTTCGTAGACATTCTTGACACTCCATTTGAAGCATCCATCTCCTTAATTGTTCTTGATAATAGTGCAGATCGTTGATGTTGGCCGATAATAAGTGCACGCTAGATTAACCACGCTTACACCTTGTTCTCGCTTTTCAATGGTTTTACGTTTCATTTCAACAGTTATTCTTTCTTTTTTCTTATAATTGTCTTCTTGTGTGTGTTTTTGTTTTCTAAGATATTTTAGCACAGGCTATTCATTTTGCACATTAAAAAATAAGAATACTGTCTGAATACAAAATTTGTAAAAACGGTTGATCTCACACGAAAACAATACGCTAACAACCCGAGTGCTTAACACAGAATAATACATTGGGCGGAAGTGCCGGCTCACAAATGAATTTCCAGGAAAAAGGGACTTTCCCTTTCTGCGTCACTCGTTATGCGAATTTTTCGCTCGTTAAGGGAGCAACTTTTTCGAATATATTTTTGCTCGTTATGCGAATTACTGGTTATGAGATGTTTGACAGTATAAGGGATTTTCTTTTAGAATGTTGCTTAAGGTGAGCTAGACCGTAGCGGTTCTCGTGATTGGCGCTTGGTGGACTTGGTGGTATCACGCCCCAAGTAGAAGGGAAACTTTACTCTGGTGGCGTTTATTTGCTTGTTTGAGAATTCAATGAATTCTTTTTGAGCCGCCATTTCTCTAGTCTTATCGACATTGCTGAGGTGATAATTCGTTTTTAAATTTTACGGTCCCCTTTTGATAAATCATGTTTGGCTACTGTTTTGTCACGGTTGTTGCATGCACCCAAACCACAACACACACACACAATTATAATAAAACAATAACGTAATAATATTACGGGGGGGGGGATAACGCTTGAAAAAAAATTGAATAACATGACATTTTGACAATTGGCATTTGAGCCCAATTTATAGAGTTGTTAGCCCTACACAAATGAGCATAAATATGGACATTCATGGCATTCGAAATTGTATTGTTATTATGAGAACTATTTGAGAAATGAGTTTGCAGGAAAACATATTTCCAGGTGATATAACAAAGTGGCACTTAAAACTGTGATTTAAAAAATTAAATTAAAAAATAAAATAAGAAAATTAATATCAGGACTTGTTGAGAACCGCTGCCTTAAACTGCACCACAGCAAGGGGTGAGAAATCCATGAATGATTCTTCCTGTGCCTGTACGACCTGGCACTCAGAGAGTAGAATGTTGATCTTACAATGAAGGGGCCCCCGGCTCCAACTTAATGAAACTTGTAGGACAAGATAAATATTTATTTATTGCCGGGAATAAGAGACAAGTGGAACTTGAAAGGTAAAAGAGGGAGGTAAGATGAAACAGAGACGGCATGGTGTGAGAGGTGGTGGGGGTGAGGTGGGGGTTTAAGGCAGTGAGATAACTTGTTGTGAATAACAGCCGAGAGTTACTGCCGCTACTAAATGTTTGAATAAACAGCACAATTTGTGTCAGGTTGTAAACACACACAGGTGATTGAAATGACAAAATAGTTTAAATCTGGGAAAAAAAAGGGGGGGGGAGAGATTGTTTTGACTTAAATTTAAATAGAAAAACCCTAAAAAAGAAAGTGAATTCTGAAACGCCCTCAGATAATATAAAAGAACTTTGGCACGTTGTATAAGGTGCGCAATATTTTAATTTGAAAAAAAAAGACCAGCACGTTTGGAGTGTTAAATTTTCTCTCTCCCCCTACAGAGTTTAACAATAGCTGCTAAAAATGTTCAGAATTAGATGTGTCATCAATAAATTGTTAATATAAATCATAAACGTGTGACAGTGTGATAAAAAATTTGCCGTGGCGTGCATTGGTTTGTGTTGGGGGAAGGAGGGGCGGGGCGGCCATTAGTAATTGGAATTCTTAAATTCATATTTTTCTCAAGTAACATTAGCAGGTAGGAAGTCCTCCCCTCGCCGACACCATTGTCTGGTCCGCCATACCCTTAACACGAAACTGCGATGAAACCTTTTATTTTATAGTTGGGGCCAGAATTTTCATATGGATGAAGAGACATTTCTGTGAAAGGACGCACTTTAGCCAGGGATAAAAGGATTTTTACGTTATACAGAAATGGTATCTTAAAAGAAAACTTAATGCCAACATAAATAGTGCCGTTACAAAAATAGAAAAGAGAAGAGACAAGTAAGATTTTCCACAAACCTTAATGTTTGTAATAAGAATAATTTCGTTTAATTCAGATCTAAATATTGTTCTGTCAGGATGTTTATTGCCCTGCAGTGATAGAAGCAGATCTTCGTGAACATGCATGATAAGGTAAACAAACATATTAGATCTTCATGAACATGCATGATAAGGTAAACAAACATATTAGATCTTCATGAACATGCATGATAAGGTAAACAAACATATTAGATCTTCATGAACATGCATGATAAGGTAAACAAACATATTAGATCTTCATGAACATGCATGATAAGGTAAACAAACATATTAGATCTTCATGAACATGCATGATAAGGTAAACAAACATATTAGATCTTCATGAACATGCATGATAAGGTAAACAAACATATTAGATCTTCATGAACTGCATGATAAGGTAAACAAACATATTAGATCTTCATGAACATGCATGATAAGGTAAACAAACATATTAGATCTTCATGAACATGCATGATAAGGTAAACAAACATATTAGATCTTCATGAACCTGCATGATAAGGTAAACAAACATATTAGATCTTCATGAACATGCATGATAAGGTAAACAAACATCTGTCAATCAGATCATGGCCTAGAGATGGTGCATGCACGGCATAAGTTATGTTAGCGTTATGTGCAGAATTAGGATATAAAAATCACACTTCGGTGCGCATGTTTCATATAAAGTTTACACTTGGTGCTCTTGTTTATTAAGGAAGACTTTACATTATACATGTCAGGTATTTTTTTTAATCCTTCATATTAACTTGTGGTGCCCTTTGAGCCCCTGATTGCTTGCTTGTCGAAAAAACTTTGGATCGATTTTTAACCCACTTTCTGGTAAGCTAGCGAACTGAAAATTTGCAGGCAGATTTGTGCCGATTATAGCAATAATGTATCAAAATTTAAGATCGATCCCATGAACTGTAATTAAATTATTGAATTTTTAGATTATTTTATTTATCTCTATGTATCAAGTTAATTTTTGTGCTAGAGTGTCGTGGTGCGTATTATGTTGAGCAACCCTTCCTGTCGCGCAATTCGGTGCGTATTATATTGATAATACTTTTAAAAAAATATATTCCCGATCGGTGCGCATTATATTAAACATGTTTTACGAGACATAACTAAAATGTTGTATTTTTGAATTGCCTTGCGCTACGTATTATAATGAACATTCTTTTAGTTATCTCTCCCATATAAAGGATTTATAGTCAAAAACTTGTTTTTAACGTTTTTTTTTATTGAATGCAATTAAAAATGTGTGTGTTATTATTTTTTATGTAAAGCTGTTGTATCGAGCTACATAAGTTCTTAAATAATTAGCATCGTTTTTATCACGGAGGACATTTTTCTTGTCTGTTAAAAATTCCTTGTTTGTAAGTAATCTTCAAGTTAAAAACAAAAAGGTAAAATTCTTTGCCAGTTGCTGACCGTGCAAGAATACTTGCGATGCTTAGCAATCAGCTAGGATTCAACCTTTTGTGAGCCCTTGGTTGCTTGCTTGACGAAAAAACATTGGATCGATTTTTAAACAACTTCCTCATATGCTAGCGAGCTGACATTTTGCAGGAAGACTCGTGCCGATGATAAAAATGATGCATCAAAATTTCAGATCGATCGCATGTACTGTAATTAAATTATTGAATTTTTAGATTATTTTATTTATCTCTATTTAAATTATGTTAATTTTTTAGATAGAGTGTCGCGGTGCGTATTATGTTGAACAACCTTTTTAATACTTTCCTGTTGCGTGATTCGGTGAGTATTTTATTGACAACACTTTTTGTAAACATATTCCTGATCGGTGCGCATTATATTAAACATGGTTTGCGAGACATAAATACAATTTTTTATTTTTGGATTGTCTTGCGCTGCGTATTATAATGAACATTCGTTTAGTTATGTCTCGTACATAAAGGATTTATAGTCAAAAACTGGGTTTTTTTTTACGTTTTTTATTTTTTTTATTAAAAACAATTCTTATTAAAGATACTAGTCTACAAGTTCAAATAATTAACTGAAAAATAGAGCTGTTAATGCTAGTTTTCATAGTGTTTGTAAAGTGTCAACTTGTTGCATTCTCATATTTTTAATTTAAACACTTTCCTAAATCTTTGAAATAAATACTATAAATAAATTTTTAAAAAGTTAAGATGCATTAAAAGTCGTTTTTATTGAAAAGGATAGGTTATTCAATTAGAAAAAAGAAATTAAAGGAAATAAATCAAGGAACTACTTTAGTGAATGATTTTTTGGGGGGAAAAGGAAAACTTCTGATGGAAAAATTCGTTGATATAACCATATGGCTTATGGCTTATGTTAAAAATGTTTGGTGCATTGAGGTGACATTTCATTGTAGCACACAAAAGCTTACAGAAAAGACTGATTACCGTTAAGACTTCGGTAATAATAGATTTTCATTGTGTTAAACTCTGAGAATAAAGGAGAACTTATTGTGTGGGGTGTTAAAACTCCCAAGAAATGAAGGTTGGGATTTGAAAATATTGAGGGAAAAAAAGTTGTATGTCCAAATAATGAAAACTGTTGGTACTAGTAAAACACGGTTTTATACGGTCAGATTTGATCAATCTCTATTTCGTTTAATATTTTTTTTACTAAATAGTCCAAAATCTCATCTTTCGTTTCGATGAGTTGGGGGGGGGCGCTATTTATTTAAGCACCGTTTTGAAGGGAGTGCCACTCAGACCACCCTGGTACTCTTATCCACTTAGCAACTCTTAACTTTATAAACGGGGGGGAGGGGTGGGGGGAGAAATCTCGACTCTCTAGCCGCCACCCCACCTTCCACTTGTACCGCCCCCCTCTCACACTTTTCCCCCTTCGCCAATTTGCTTTCCTGTACAAGTGCCGTCTGCGTGAGCTAATCGCCCCCCCCCTCCTCCCCTCCACCTAGTTTTTCATCTGGCGTGAACGTGTAAACACGAACCTGACAGAAGGCCCTTGACATTTGGACGTGAGACGAGGATCGCGGGTGCGATGCAAGAGGCTGCACACCCTTGTTAACACGGTCTCTCTCATTAGAATCTGACGAGTTGCTCGCTGGCGGTCAGCGTCAGCCGTGTGAGTTCAGCGCTTCATCTCGACCCTAACCCCGGAGGCCGGATTCCGTTGTCCGGAGCCACCATCCATGGCATAACACCGGCTTTGGATTTTAATCCAAGAGTCCGCTTCTGACGTCACTAATGTGTTAATTGGATTTTTATAGATAGGATGCGTGTGTGAACGTCGTACTAACAGAGGGCTCAACAGTAAACGTAAATTGTCACAGAGCTGCAAAGTTTGTTAATAATGGCAACCTACGAAGGTGTTCGAGCGCTGTTTATGTAGAAATGAGATTAGTGGCCTTTTATCAGCCTTGATGCAATGACTAAAACGATGGTGAGAAAAAATGGCTTTCCAAAAAGAAGGAAAAAAATAGGATGATTTAATGAAAAGATGTTTACAAATTCCCAAATAAAGTAAGTTTTCGTTAGTGAGCCAAATATGCGTATACAAATAGTGCAAAAGTATCAAATTCTACACAAATTATAATTTTAGAAATGATGCAAACGATTATGGAAAGATAACAGCAAGGCTAGGCAGGCCTTAGATTGGAACCCCCAGGACAAACGACAACGAGGAAGACCCACGCGTACATGGAGACGGAGCATGTTGGACGAGGCTGGAAGAACTGGCAAGAGGTGGGAAGCATTGAACTTGAAGCGACTGGCAAGGGACCGTGAAGAGTGGCGAGCTTTGACCGAGGCCCTATGTTCCACAAGGAACTCAAAGGACAAATGATGATGATGACACGATTTTAATTATTACAACTTCGTTTCTCAACAGAGAATATTTATTTGAAAATTTAACAATACACCAACTTTCAAAATTATGATATTATATTTGTCCAATGATATAAACATGCACAATATGCAATCTATAAATTATAAAATAAATGTAATATATCTTGAAAAAAAAAGTAATTAAATTCTATAATTTGACTAACACATCATCTACAGTTAAGATATCATTTTGAGTTAATTGAATCATTGAAATTTGCTAATTGCTTAGAGTAATAATAATTATTTATACTCTTGGCGTTTAATTTAAGGCCTGATGTAGGATGTCTTGGTTTTTTCCATCCCGTTTGACGCGAAGTCAACACAAAAAATTGCTCTGACTTTCTCTTGACTCTGAGAATCTCTCTATTTGAGAACAGAAATCCCCGTTTAAAAGGAGTGGTAATCTATGGGCGCACAACTCGGCACGACCTGAGTTGGGACACGTGTACCCTCCCCCTGGCCTAGAGGTATTCTCCCTTTATTGCGCCACGGCTGCGACTTCTCCGCGACTTACACTTGTTGGTTTGCCTCTGACTTCAGACGAAATCAAGCCTCGTCCAAATTTTTGTGTAAACTGACCTGTTTGACAGAATTTAGCGAGTTAAAAAAAATTTGTGAGGCTAATGATTTACCTGTTAAAACATGTTTAAAATAAACATATTACCTTACACGATGGACGGGCAAACCAGGTTTTCCACACAAAAAAAAAGTTGAACTGCGAAATGGAGGAGTAACAAATTTCACAAGGAGGAACAGGAGTTAAATTTTTTTAAAACGAAAAAAAAACAACACAAGTTTTTGACTATAAATCCTTTATATACGAAACATAACTAAAAGAATGTTCATTATAATAGTCAACGAAGTGTATTGGTATTTTCAAATGTAATGTAATTGTAATTACCCATATTTCATTAGAAATTGTTCTAGGAATTAAAAAAATGCATACATATAGGCATATAATAATAATGATCATGATTTTATTAATGATACTAACGACGAAACTAACAAAACACGACAACAATTATAACAAAACTATAATTATAAGAAGGAGACTATACTATGGGAGTAAAAATTAATAAAAATCTGAATTATTAGTTAAAGTACCAACTACTCAGAAAAATAAAAGATATAAACCGATTTTTTAAAAATTTTTATTTTACTTAATTGCTGTTATCAAGTATTTAGTATTATCTAATCAAATACAATTCAAAACAGTTTGTTTTTATATATTAATAAAAACATGGTAAATTGCAGAATAAAACCACACCCACCCCCCCCCTTTTTCTGTCTTTCTCTGTTTTATGCTGGGAAAAAAAGAGGGTGTTGGGGAGGACACAATGAGATCCAGTATGTGAACTAAACCAAAAAAACAAAAAAAAACAATCGTCCACTAGAAAGTCATAAGGAACTGTTTTCATTTCCGATTAGTTCATTAAAAACCAAAAGTAAAATATAAAAGTATACATAAAAACTCAGGTACATTCCACCCTCCTTCCGTTTTGACATCGTCTTTGTTCATAGAAAATAATGACGTACGACTGAATATGTAGCCCTGATAAATAATACAAGAATACCCTTGTTTTTATACTATACATTTACCTATTTAAAAGCATGAATGCAGTCTCACCCCCATTAATTTAAATAATACATCGTTTTAAAAATGACTTTTGGTAGTCATCGATTACTGTGACGACAATTTTAATCCGCCACTTGTATAAATGCTATCAGTCTTTACTTCAATAGTTGAAATAAATAAAAACATTTTTTTCCCCTTTTTTTTTCTAGAAGTGGTTGGGGGAGATTACTCTGCCACTTCGTTCTTAAACCAGGAGATTTAGGCGTTAACTTGCTGACCCCTGAACACACAGGGCGTCCCGCAGACTTAGGTCTCATACCAGGAGATTTAGGTGTTAACTTGCTGACTCCTGAACACACAGGGCGTCCCGCTGAGTCGTGGCAATGACAGCTGGCCTCAGTTTTGAGATCCGCCATGTCTGAATGTTTGTTCTTTGACACTACGGGTGGCGCGTTGACACCAGATGGTTTGTTGGTGGTTGACATTTTTGGGAATATTACAAGTGGACCTTGATAGGGGATGGATGGATGGATGGATGGATGGGTGGATGGGTGGATGGATGGATGCATGGATGGATGGGTGGGTGGGTGGGTGGATGGAAGGATGTATGGATGGGTGGATGGATGGGTTGATGGATGTGTGGGTGGATGGATGGATGGATGGCTGGGTGGGTGGATGGATGGATGGATTGGTGGGTGGGTGGATGGATGGATTGGTGGATGGATGGATGGGTGGATGGATGGATGGGTTGGTGGATGGATGGGTTGGTGGATGGATGGATGGGTTGATGGATGGATGGATGGGTTGGTGGATGGATTGATGGATGGGTTGGTGGATGGATGGGTGGGTGGGTGTTTGGGTGGGTGGATGGATGGATGGATGGATGGATGGATGGGTGGGTGGATGGGTGGGTGGGTGGGTGGGTGTGTGGGTGGGTGGGTGGATGGATGGGTTGGTGGATGGATGGGTTGGTGGATGGATGGATTGGTTGGTGGGTGGATAGATGGATGGATGGGTGATTGGTTGGCCGGATGAGTGGCTGGCCGGATTTGTGGCTGGCTGCCTAGCAGGCTTGATAGATGGATGGATACGAGGGACAGAGAGGAGAGACAGACATTCCCAATGCGATGTAGCTACGTTTGTAATTATTGTCCTGTTCTAATTTCGTATATGATTTTGTTAAGTTAGATTCATGGTGATGGACAACATAAATGCAGAGGTGATGCTAGTATGTTTAAGTTTCCTTGGAAGCGGGCAAGATTTGTTTTTGTTTAACTCCCCTGAATGACTTGATAACCCATCTCTCTATCCATAGCTATACCCCAAAGTCCATTTTAGCGCCATCTCTAGCTAATGGACACCTGTCCATATCTACCAACCCCGCTACGCCACAGAAATTATAATAAATTTACTAATGATTTCCAAAAGAAGCAGACTGGACGAAAATGAATGTAATTTTTGATGGGTGTTATTTTCGAAAAGACTAAAAATACAAACAATTTTCAGGAGAAAAGAAAAAAGGAGAAGCTAAACAAATGTTGGCACGAGATGCTATTCACATTGCACAAAGTAAACCCATGAACTCGTCTGCGCTCGAATCTTGATTACCGAGAACTCTGTCGGTCCCATCAGGGCCCATTCTGTTCTAGAGAGCCTCTTTATTTCAACGTTGACACCTCAGCTCCAACAATGATTGTCCCGAAGGATCGGACAGGATTAACAAATAAACATGGCGGCGCTGAGGTAGCTCGTGGGGGTGGTCGTGAGAACGAGGCTCAAGTCACGTCTGAGCTTAGCGGGAATATCCGATGGCACTTGACTATTAGACCCTCGAGATCACGGCCCTAGGAGCGAAGAGAGATATTTTTTTCAGAGCGGCGGCCATGTTGATTTCTCGCCCTGCAAAGACCGAAAACGTCGATTTCAGACGTGAAGAGTCGGCCCTTTAAACACAGAGGGTAATCCTTGGATAAACTCATGCCGGAGATTTAAGCCCTGCCTTAGGAATTTCAGAGGTTCAATAAAGTTATTTGTTGGGAGTGCGTTAGAATGATGTGAGGTCAGTGTATTAGGGGCTGTATTTGATGTATTAGGGGCTGTTTTTGATGTATTAGGGGCTATATTTGAAGATAAGCATGAGGTCAGGCTCGTGTAGACATTGTTTTATTTATATGCTAATATTTCAGTTTCGGGACTTCACTCTTTATACTTAAGAAAACTGTTATTTACAATAGACATTAGTTATGAAAATTTGCACTGCTCTCTGGAGTCTAGAAATGGGAAAGGTAATTTTAGAGCATAATACAAAAGTGATAAAAGATGATGAAATGAGTGGACTATTTTCCCATTCCTTAATACCAAAGGGTTCTGGAAAGTAAGTAAATGTGCGACAATTAGCTAGTGAAACCAAGACCACATCACGAAAGACATGCATATTACATAGCAAGACATATTCATAGACCGGAGATGTTTGTATGCAGAAAGAACACGAAAAGAATGAGTTGGGAGAGTGGGGGATGTCACATTTACGAATGGATCATTATCAGCTCCCCGTTCAGTATTGTTAAACACATCGGTATGAAATTGAGTGTATACCTTTAAATTGAGTGTATACCTTTAAATTGAGTGTATACCTTTAAATTGAGTGTATACCTTTAAATTGAGTGTATACCTTTAAATTGAGTGTATACCTTTAAATTGAGTGTATACCTTTAAATTGAGTGTATACCTTTAAATTGAGTGTATACCTTTAAATTGAGTGTATACCTTTAAATTGAGTGTATACCTTTAAATTGAGTGTATACCTTTAAATTGAGTGTATACCTTTAAATTGAGTGTATACCTTTAAATTGAGTGTATACCTTTAAATTGAGTGTATACCTTTAAATTGAGTGTATACCTTTAAATTGAGTGTATACCTTTAAATTGAGTGTATACCTTTAAATTGAGTGTATACCTTTAAATTGAGTGTATACCTTTAAATTGAGTGTATACCTTTTTATTCAACCAGAGTAAACGTCAAGTGAGCGGTTCTAAGTTAAGTCTCTTTTTAAAGAATGTTGATTTCAACATAGATTTTAAACGGGAAAAATTTCCTGATAATCAAAATATTTAGCTTGTTTCAAATGTTTTTTCTCCATTATATGTGGATTCATTTATGTGAAATGTTCACTGAAATGTTCAAACATTGTGATCGCTACAAATTCAACTGATATCAGAGGCTTAACTATGCGTTTCATAACTCTAGACACTTATACAAATTCTCCCTATCTCTCTTATTGAAAGATCCCAGCGTATCATTTTATGTGCCAATATTCGGATTCAATTCTGAAAACATCACGTATCTCCGAAAAAAAACAACAACACAACAACAAACAAAATAAACTGTGGTTGAATTAGGCAATCACCAAACTCATCTATTGCCATTTTTGTATTTTTTGCTATATTGATTTTTGAGCCCAATCATAAATCCTCGAGACTTTGATTTGGCCTTTTTTTTCCCGCCCCCACCCTTTCACACATATTCACGCCCAACTCATTGCAAACCCCTCCCCCAAATCAAGACCCTATACCCCAACATTTCTCCTCATGTCAACTTGTCTATATTCAAAGTGATCCGATCAGTTTTTACCCTGGAAACAGAAAACTTTCATCTTCTTGTTAGAGTCAGAGCCACGCATCACTTTGCAAAATTTCCAGAAATTACTTCGCACATTTTCTTGTACCAGCGAATCTTAGCCGATCCAACACGAGGGCGTATAAAATGTGTTTTTCCAGCGCCCCCCCCCCACCCCCCGAACTCACACTTTTTATCCAAGCTGAAACTGCACCAGATTCAATAAACATACAAATTGCTCCAGCGAACGCCGTCTGACAGTTGTCAAGCATGAAACATACTTTTGAAAACAAGATTTGAAGCAACTCATGAAATAGACTTAGGTTTTATGTGGGTTTTTTTTATATGTACGCCTAACACAACATTTTCATGATGACGATTGTTTGTGTAGGAGCCCGATTGGATCTTTACATTTATTTATCCGACCGTGGGATAAAAAAATTCTGCAATTTCTTTGACTTGGACGGTCATGTTTACCAACGGTTAGCTCCGACTGTTCGGGGAAAGTGCAGATATTTTGTTTATAATATGAAGCTGCAGCAGATGACGTATCTAATTTTCTACTATCTTCTTCTTCTTCTTCGCCGTCTTCACGGTGAAGTTCATCCGTAACATTGGAATTAATTCCCTGATGTATCTGAGAGATGAGAGGTTCTCAAAATATGAATTTATTTTATCCCAGACGCCCACGAGCTGTCATTAACCTATCCACTTGCATTATAATGAAACATTTAGATCTATTTCTTTACTTTCTTTCTTTATTTATTATTATTTTTTTTTACTTTTTAGTTTTAAAATGTTTACACCTTTAAGAGACCCTTGAAAGAAAACGTTACATTATATTTAGTAGAAGTATCAAACCCCGAAAAAATGCGATAAGTGAATATCCCATCTACAAAATTTTCTTGAAAAAAACACGCATTCGGGTAACGCATCCCAGCTTTGTAACTAAGAATCACATTCAGTGACAAACCCCTCTATTGGTTCACCATTACACGATTTTTTAACGCCCCAAAACTATATGAATATTTAAAGACGAAAAAAACAACAACTTAATACAGGTTTATACCACTTTTTGTTGAACTGGTTGATAGTTATTCATATTAAATATTTTGATATTTTGATAATAATGTACAATTAAGATACAGGTGTGTAAAAAAGTCAGACAAGATGTTAGTACAAAAGTCATACAAGGTGTTTGTACAAAAGTCAGACAAGGTGTTAGTACAAAAGTCAAACAAGGTGTTTGTACAAAAGTTAGACAAGGTGTTAGTACAGAAGTCATACAAGGTGTTTGTACAAAAGTCAAACAAGGTGTTTGTACAGAAGTCAAACAAGGTGTTAGTACAGAAGTCAAACAATGTGTTTGTAAAGAAGACAGACAAGGTGTTTGGACTTGCGACGAAAGGTAAAAAGGTGCGTTTCCCGGGCCACACACCATAACTCTTCAAGTCACGCAGTTCTGTTTATGACGTTTGACTGCGCATGAACTTCTATCTCCCCTGTTGCTGATATCACTTTCAAGGACTCTTCCGCGCTAAGATCAGTTTGTTCTTTAGACTTCTGCTACACGCGCAACAAGGATAACAATGGCGAAATGATCTCACAGACCTACGGAAGGAGTGAAAGAGAGAGAACGAGGACAGAGTGAAAGAGAGAGAGAAATAGAGAGAGAGAGAGAGAGAGAGAGAGAGAGAGAGAGAGAGAGAGAGAGAGAGAGATGAGAGAGAGAGAGAGAGAGAGAGAGAGAGAGAGAGAGAGAGAGAGAGAGATTCAGGGAACATAATAGTAATTTGGCACAGTTAATTTTTTAAATAATTTTTCCCCCAAATACATAGTTTAAGATTTGATTGACTCAATTTTACCAGAACCACAATTGGTTGGACTTTGTCTTACTCACTCAATGAAGTGGGGGGGGGAACTCTACCCCCCTACCCCAACCCCCCAACGAACAGTTACATTTTTATTCGGGCACCGATGATTACCTCAGGTCATGCTAATTTATGGCGTTTTACTTGGCCCTTTATGTCCGTAGTAGCTGTGACCTTATGAAAAGTATTAATGTCTCTCTTCATGCCTTAAGACATGAATTTTGCACTGGTCAGTTCCAATGTTGTTCCGTGCGCAAAGTAGGAAAAGTCCTGCGCAAAGTGGCACAGCATCACTTTTTTGTACCATATATTTAACAATTTGCTGCGCGGTAATTCTGAACTGCTGCTCGACGTCGATCAGATATCTGTGCGGCCGCGCAGCTGCGCAGCTTAAAGGGAACATTGGTCAGTTCACGACCCTACTATTTGTGTATCCTTGATAGCAGTACCTAATTCACACTAAAGTGTTGTGTTTTTTTTGTTTTATTTTTGTTTAGTTTTTTTAACTGTTACCGTGGGACCTAATTTAGTAACTCCACGATCGTTCAATCTATCGGAATCTCTTCAACCACTTTTATACCGGACCTTTCATATCAACACATTTGAATGTTTTGTTGCTGGCTCTTCGAGTGTCTACTACCCCTATAATAAATATATGACACCAGAAGTCCGAAGACTTTTGTTTTTCAACTATCGTTTTGCTTTTCCGTTTCTCCAGAGCAGAATTATCCATCGAAGCTTTGAGCTTCCAAAGGAATGAACAATGTCACATCGAAACTACTCGTCTTAGTAGATAGGGGGTCTGATTCCGAACGTTTCCATCTGCTTTGTGTACGGGGATGGAAGTGTGGGGGCCAGGGGCGCGAGTGTGGGTGGGGGCGCACTTTAAGAATCCGTGGTGCCGGGCTCGCGATAACGTCCAAACGTGTTTGGCTTACGTCTGATTAATCACGTGATTGAACCGCGCGGGGGGTTTCTTCTGGCGGGCGGGAAGATCAAAGGTTTCCTTCAGGTAAATAGACCTCGGCGCCCCGCCACCCTCGACCCAGCCCGCCCCTCCCGTGGTACCCGGGAGATGGCGCAAGATGGCCAGCCCCCGGGCCGTGAGCTGCGGGGCGATCACAGTTATCTGTTTGATGTATGTTGGTTGGTGTTGGTGGTTTGTTGGGTAAACTTATGGATGCATGTTTACATGTGATGGATACATCATCCGTCCCGTCTCCCGGAGATTGCACAGTTTGGATGTCTGTGTTTACAGAGGTTAGCATCCAGTGCTTAGTCTCACGTGTTGGGCAAACTTGAACTGTTAAAGCTATCCCATTCTTTTGGTTACCACTAGAACCTTTGTTGATACTAAAATTTGAACATTATAAAAACTTTTTTTTAAAAATGAATTCAGCACCCTCTTTCAAATATGAGTAAGGCCATGTAAAAATTTAATATCCTGAATGTGTTCAACAAAATATTTTAGAATCATATTGCTCGCTATTAAGAGATTCATGATTTGAACGAAAGCAAATAAAATATACTATATACGGCCAGTGCCGTAAGTTACGCCGTAGACTTGCTCATAGATAGTGCAAAGAAAGGGGGGAAAGAACGGACACAAACTACAGCACGAAGAAATCAGAACAGCGAGAATGAACATGGGGGGGGGGTGTGAGGGGGGACGAGTTGGGGGGGCATCGCTGACGTATTGATGGTCTCGAGACATGCGCACTGCGGTTAGCTACCTTCCCCCCCCACCATGCACCCACCTAGGTTGCCATCTATAAACTGATTGGCCGACCCTAGCGAGAATCAGCTATGTTCGCAAAAAAAAAGGGGGGGGGGAACGGGCACAAACAACATTTTTTAAAATTAAAAAAAATGTTTCCGCTGAGGCTTGAACTCAGCACCTTCCAGGCAGACGTGTTAAACACTACACTACGAAAGACATGTTAATGTGTGAAGAAACAACGCGAGTGAACTCAAGAAGCATTGTTGGCCTCGAGACATGACCACCCACCCCAACCCTTTTATTTTGGAGCCCACTTCGCTTGATTGGTCGACCCCGACGAGGGTTATTCGTCATGCTTATTTGCACACTACTCGATCTTATTTCAAATCATTTAAAACAAATTAGACTAAATATTCTTACCAGGTAATTATTATTAATAAGTGAGCATCGAACACCAACATTTGATGGAAAGATAAACACCGGACACCATCTAAAAAAATTGAAGGATGGGTGGTTGGGCAACACCCTCTTATCTTATCTTATCTATACAGACGCTCCTTCTATGCAGAAGATAATTGCGTCCATTGACCATGACAGATGATCTGTTGGCAAGTGATGCAGCGTTCACAGGCCACGGTTTTGTGCGTTCCACGCATTACCCAGCCGCCTAACTAGTGTTAGGTACCCATTCGGAGCTGGGTGACTCAGGGACGCCCTAGGCCCCAGGAACAAATCCTTGCCTTCACAAGGATTCGAACCCGTGACCATCGGTACGCCAGTCGAGTGCGCTGCCACTCGACCACCGCGCCCCCTGTACACAGAGAGTCTTGTTTCGGGGTGAGGTGGGGTTGAAGATAGGTCACTGGACTCGAACAATATGTTTGTTGCTATCTCCTTTATGGGGCGGTCAAGGGATTTAATTTGCCAGGCACTACGGGTCTCTTTGGTTTTGTTTAGTTAACACCGCTTTAAAAAAAAACAAAAAAACTCGCCCCCCGCCCCTCCACCCCGCCTCGGGCGAGGCCAGTTTTCCCTGGCATTCTCGTGTGTTTTAATGCCGCAGAGTTGTCTCCTCGTATTTCCCCATGCAGACTCAGCGGGACACTTGTCGTCTGCGCCCCAGCGTTGAGATAAGTGAAAAGGCGGGAGATATTAGCTCTATTATCCCCGCGTCGACTGCTAGAACGGGGGAATACAGCAGGCGCCCAGGAAAGATCATTTATTTGTTCTTGACTTTTTGAAAGTTAAAATAATAATTAGAGACTTTGAGAAGGATGAACTAATCTATGTTAGAGAACTTTCTTTTAAAGCTATTGGCAAGGAATAGGGATACAGTGTGTTGAAAAAAAAGTGTGGGGGGGGGGAGAGGAGGGGGGGTTAACACATTTCCTGACTACGCATCAAAAGAAATGAAACTGAAAAATTTTTGAATTTGTGAGAAAAAAAAACTGCAGCATGAAGCTCCTATAAACATTGGATGTCCTTATTTTCTTGACTTGTAAGCAAATGTCTCCATTCCAAGTTGGACACAAGTATTTATATTGGATTTTTTCTTCTTCAAAATTACTCACTCCATTTCATACCTTGGTTCTTTGCTTTAAAAAAGTAATCAATAAGAGGCACGAGTATAAAGGTGGAAGTGATTGTTCCCCTCACCTTTCAGTCACCTTAAATAGATAAACTGTCAATATTTGATGAAACAAATTCCACCCACACTTCTCTAAATCGAAATGATAAAAATATCGCTCCAAGTCATAAATAAGAAATATTTTCTACACAACGACTTTCAATTAACTACTCTAGACACTTGACACTAATCAATTTTGAATACGCCTATGCTGATCTTAATAGAGTTGAATTCTTGACTCGTCCTCTCAAGTTCCCCCATCTTTGTTGCTTATCACCCTGTCGTCATAAAAGTACCACTGCGTGGCTAGTCCGACTGTTCCTGCGATTCATCAAACCAAAGACAGACGCCATGCTTGGCTGGCCGGTCTGGGCGGCACGTGACAGGAAGTGATTAGCTCGCCATTGTTTACTGCTATCGTAAACTGAGAAGTTGTGTATCGTCTTGTGACTTGGTTACACAGTTTTAAGTCCAACAGCTGACTAACATGAAGATTAATATACTGACTAACATACTGAATGACATACTGACTATCTGTAATGACATATGACAAAATTGTGTACAACATTTTACATATAAAACGTGATTAGTGATTGTATACGGAGCTGACAACTGAATGCCTAATGTCTAAAAATCTAAATCCATCGACGGTAACAAACCAAACTCACAATCTAAGATACGAGGACGGCATTTCATAGAGTATGTTCTTTTATTCTGGAAATAAGACAAAAAGATAATTTAGTATTAAAGACATCTTAGATGATGTAGAGAAAATATAATCATGCCAGAGACACAAATCAAAATTAAATATAAAACATTACTTAACACTACAATGTCTATGTGTGTGTTTGTGTGTATGTGTGTGTCTGTTTGTGTGTCTCAGTGTATAGCTTTATTGTATTTCGTTTAGGTTTTAAAAAAGAAAGATGAGGAAGAAATACTCCAATCAGACAAGCAAAATCTGCGATATTAAGGAAGTAACAGCTAAAAAGATTGGCTGGGGGGATAAGATATGGAAGTTTGGATGTTAGGCCCTGGATGAATGTTTACTTTCTATCATTATTAAAATGGTGATACTATTCAAAACTGTTCAGCAATGATCCTGACTGGATCTTGACCACTCTTCTCTTTGGACCATCTACTTTGTACCATGTATTTATACTAAAGACGGTGTTTTCAAACTATAGACCATGGGTGGCCAGACCTGTAGTAACAGAGAGCCACTTAACAGTTAAAAAAAATTGCTGAGAGACAGATTGCAGCACTATGGGGCATTAAACCTGGCTTGGAAATCTTCAAAATTCTACAGGTAACATATCTTTCAAATATTATAAGCGAGCCACAGTATGAACACAGAAGAGCCGCATGCGGTTCGTGAGCCACTGTTTCGCTATAGACCATTTTTTTCTTACTTATCATGTTTTCAAAACTAAGTCTATATTTTCAGAATTTTCGAAAAAGTTTTCCCACTGAAGACCATTTTCAAGACTTAATACCATTTTTCTCACATATAGACTATATTTTCCCCCATGTTAGACTGTGTATTCAAACTTAAGAATTTAGACCATTTGTTCCCACTTATGACCATGTTTTCAGACGTTAGACCATGTTTTCAGACGTTAGACCATGTTTTCAGACGTTAGACCATGTTTTCAGACGTTAGACCATGTTTTCAGACGTTAGACCATGTTTTCAGACGTTAGACCATGTTTTCAGACGTTAGACCATGTTTTCAGACGTTAGACCATGTTTTCAGACGTTAGACCATGTTTTCAGACGTTAGACCATGTTTTCAGACGTTAGACCATGTTTTCAGACGTTAGACCATGTTTTCAGACGTTAGACCATGTTTTCAGACGTTAGACCATGTTTTCAGACGTTAGACCATGTATTGACACTTTAAGCCACATCTTCATTCTTTAAATCTCACACCAGAAAGATTACAATCAATACTTGTCACATCCTCGTCATTTCTTGATTAATAACTTGACCTCAGTATAATTAGGTCAATATTCCCGAGAAACTCTGGCCGGCCGACAGGAAATATTCCATCCGCTCTTAAGAACACAATTAGGCTGTCTATGGATTCTATAGGAGGAACTATGAGTCATGTGAGGAAAGGACATTCTCAACACACCTGCAGCATGAAATACATCAATTATGAGATCCAGATGCATGTATTTTCATTATTTTGACGTTAGACGCAAATTTGATGACATATTTGATTGAGCGTCCAGTGAAGGAATGAAGAGATAAGTAAATTAAAGGAGGGATGAAGGAAAATGAGGGGGAAAAAACACAATAAAACAAGGACGTAACTGCAAGAAGCTTTATAGCGGAAAACAATAACAAGAACAAAGAAATATTTTTAAAAACTATAACAACTTTTAGCTGCATTGTAAAATCCACGAGATCATCAAGAGGATAATACTCAAAAAAAATTTTAATATAGATCTAAGTCAGATATTTATAAACGCACAACTATATTTTATTTTCTTAAGTTGTAAGAATTACAATATATTTATTGTCTTTCAAAGAAGCCAATTCAATGGCACAGCAAAAGATAGCAAAAACACACAAAATATAAACACACACACAAACACACACACTCACGCGTGTCTATAAACAAATCGAGAGCGCAACCAACATTAAGATCACTTAATGAGTTGCGATTAAGCCAGTTCACATTTCTACTATAGCTCTTCATGGAACTCTGTGAACATATTTCGCAAACTTTCAGAGCCAGGGTATTGACATAGCTTCATTTATTTGTGTTGTGTGCTGTCAGAAGCTTGCATTCAGTCTTCGAATATCTGCTTCTCTGCTGGAGTTGCGGGCCTTCGGTGCGTGTCGCTCTAGACTCTAGACTCTAAACTCTAGGTCCTACGTCCTACGTCGACCACAAAATAAACGTCACATCTCAAATTGTAACAGTGCCAAGTCATCTGTCACATGGTAACAGTGACAAGTCATCTGTCACATGGTGACAGGGCCAAGTCATCTGTCACATGGTAACAGTGCCAAGTCATCTGTCACATGGAAACAGAGCCAAGTCATATTAATGTTTGAAAAAAACAGACTTTTTCATTAGTGATTTTTTCATCCCACAATCCTTAAAGCGACTTCAATCAGAGACTGACAATAAGGAAAGGCAGTTTTGTTGTTGTTGTTGTTGTTGTTGTTATGTGTGTGTATTGTGTTGTTTCGGGACATAATGAAAAAAAATTGTGTTTAGGCCGTAGGTTATCTAAAGACCCCCTGAAACCCATACAGTTGATAAGTGTGTTTTCAAACGGATACGGTGAGGGGGCCACGCCCACATTCCATCATATGACACGCTCACGATACCGAGCCGTCACAGCAAATAATCTCAAACCTTTAATGGAATTGTAAATATCGTGTTAAAATATTCATTGCATACGTTTAACTATTTTCAAATAGGTTTAAATATGTTTTTTTTTCTTGAAAAAATTGTGGAGACCGTGTTTTCTTTGTTAGAATTTCCTCTGTTTTGGGTGCTTCAGGGAAATATTAGTTACTTTCAACATTTTGTTTGTCATTAATTATTATTATTATTATTATTATTATTTTACAACTTAGGCGGTATTAGAAGAGTTGTATTATTTTTAATGCCACTATTAATCTTAAATCATCGTTTAACTAACATAAGAGGAAATAAATATTTTAAAAATATTAAAATTATCCATTTGGCGCCCAAATTCTCATTAACGAAGTGCAGACGTGTCTCTATTAAAATGTCATCTGCGCTGCGGCGATAAGGGAGATAAATGATGACAGCCTTGTTTTTTTTAGATGTGTCAAGTGCGATGGTTTATCATCGTGTCACCGCAATGCTGTCAAAACAAATTTGACAGAGTCAACAAATAAAATCTGCGGATGGGGCCCTGTCGGCATTGTTGTTCCAAAGGGCCGTAATGACGCAGTGTCACTAAAGTAGGGGAGAGAACACATAGTGTTATGGCGTACATTCAAAACAGATAAAACAGAGCGAGTGTATTACAGCCTGCAGAGTCCAAATTTAGTTGATTGTCCTATAAGTCATCTTTCATATTGTTTATGAACGCGATTCCATTCAGTTGAGTAGAGTTGATTGAAAACAATTCTTGCTTCTATTAATGTTTTTATTACAAATTGCATTATGCAAACCTCCGGGAATGTGTTTCCAATCAATTCATGTTATCGTCAATATTTCAAAATTTGATTGGCCTAACGAAAACAACAATAACAGATAGATATAAAATGCACCACACCCTTCGGCTATTTTCTTACAGGTAATAAATATTTGTCCAAGATGAATTGAACCCAAAGATGAATTGAACCCAAAGATGAATTGAACCCAAAGATGAATTGAACCCAAAGATGAATTGAACCCAAAGATGAATTGAACCCAAAGATGAATTGAACCCAAAGATGAATTGAACCCAAAGATGAATTGAACCCAAAGATGAATTGAACCCAAAGATGAATTGAACCCAAAGATGAATTGAACCCAAAGATGAATTGAACCCAAAGATGAATTGAACCCAAAGATGAATTGAACCCAAAGATGAATTGAACCCAAAGATGAATTGAACCCAAAGATGAATTGAACCCAAAGATGAATTGAACCCAAAGATGAATTGAACCCAAAGATGAATTGAACCCAAAGATGAATTGAACCCAAAGATGAATTGAACCCAAAGATGAATTGAACCCAAAGATGAATTGAACCCAAAGATGAATTGAACCCAAAGATGAATTGAACCCAAAGATGAATTGAACCCAAAGATGAATTGAACCCAAAGATGAATTGAACCCAAAGATGAATTGAACCCAAAGATGAATTGAACCCAAAGATGAATTGAACCCAAAGATGAATTGAACCCAAAGATGAATTGAACCCAAAGATGAATTGAACCCAAAGATGAATTGAACCCAAAGATGAATTGAACCCAAAGATGAATTGAACCCAAAGATGAATTGAACCCAAAGATGAATTGAACCCAATGTAACAATTTTCAATGACTGTTTTTCAGAATAAAAAAAAATACAATAAAACCAACTGAATATTATCGATGGTGTCCAAGGAGATGGCCGATGATAACCTTAAGCCTTTACGCTTTTCAATGTGTAATTCAAAATCACATAACTGGCGGGGGGCTGTAGGTAGAGACTTTGACGTTTACATGAAATAGGGATTTGACCTTCTACTTATTTTGTATTGCAACGTTACCCCAACCTTTCTGTAATTATGATCATCTAAGCTGGTGTTGAATCCATCGAGTGCCGATACAACACGACATTGAACACTGATGCTTACACGAGTCGTGTTATTGTTTTCTTTAAAATGATGGGGCCCGATTTCCATAACATGCACAGTGGGGCGTGGGTCCTTCTTTGTCCTGTTTGACGGCCCGCATTTTAATTTCCCCAACAAATATTGACCACCGAAACTCAGCTGGCCCACCCGATACTGACCACCAAAACTCAGCTGGCCCACCCGATACTGACCACCAAAACTCAGCTGGCCCACCCGATACTGACCACCAAAACTCAGCTGGCCCACCCGATACTGACCACCAAAACTCAGCTGGCCCACCCGATACTGACCACCAAAACTCAGCTGGCCCACCAGATACTGACCACCAAAACTCAGCTGGCCCACCCGATACTGACCACCAAAACTCAGCTGGCCCACCCGATACTGACCACTAAAACTCAGCTGGCCCACCAGACACTGACCCGCTTGTACCAGAATTGAGCTTGAAAAGACCAACTGCGCCACCTACGTCTATAGAAACACTTGCTGAGAGTTGTTGCTTGTATACATGATGTGAAACGTAATGCCACGCCCGGGGGAAAATGACGTAATTGAGACAATGGTCTGAGGGGGTGGGAGGGGAGGGAAGAGTCAAGAGGAGGAGCAAGAAAAGAAGAGATGAAAAGAGAATGAGAAGAAGAGTTATAGAGAGATTTTTTTGGGGTTCCCCACCCATTAATGGAGATAGGGAAGAAGTGATATAATGAGGAAAGAAAGATGAAAGGGAAGAAGTGATATAATGAGGAAAGAAAGATGAAAGGGAAGAGAGTAAGAAATGAATAGGTAGAGAGAGTTGGAGAAAAAAAGTGAGAGGGGGTAAGATAGAGAGCGAGACGAAAGGTGGAAAAGGGAGGGAAGAAAATGAAACATGAGAGGAGAAGAGAGAGAGGACGATACTGACACTACTGACAAAGGAAAGGAGGAAAAGAGAGAGAGATAGGGAGTGACTGGAGAGTTATAGAGGGAAAGGAAAGAAAAGAAAAGAGAAGGAGAGAAAGTGGCGATAGAGAGAAAGAGAAAGTGAGAGTGACAAATTGTGATTTTGGAGAGAAGAGAAAGATGGTGAGAGACATGGAGAAGGAGGGATAGAGAGAGACTGGAAGACGGAGAAATAAGGAGACGGAAAGATTGGTATAGAGAAAACTAGAAATTGGAGAGAGAGAGAGGGGGAGAGAGAGCGGGTGTCGCACACTCAGACCACCCAGATGGGAGAGTATCAGAGTGACCTTAGTTTACTGGCCCGGTTATCGGACCTGCCAGGACGCAGAATTTTTACAACTTCGTGCAGTGTTCCTACACAGTGTCCATTTTTATTGTCCACTATCTGGAGGCTTACAGTGGTCAGCACTGTCAGTGTGGTGGTGTGGGAGTAACACTGTCTGGTTGATGGAGTCACTCACGTTCAGCTGGTTCTGGACTTTATTAAGATAATTGTGTCTAAATTTTCTCAGAACCACCTCCCACTCCACACTTCTACTCCCCCCCCCCACCCCTGATTTACTTCGGCCTGTGTCGGCCAATGGGAAAATAAACCTACACCTCTATTTTGATTAGAGACTTATACATCTGACACATATCAAGCAGAGACTTATCAAACTAAGACATATCAACCTGAGATTTATCCAAACTGCCAATTTTTTAGACTTATCAATCTGACACTTATCAGACTTAGACTTAACAACACGAGATTTAGCATCGTCGAGAGCTATACAACATGCCAACCTGAGACTTTTCAACCTAAAACTGCAACCACCAACCTGAGACTTGTCAACCTAAAACTGCAACAACCAACCTGAGACTTTTCAACCTAAAACTGCAACCACCAACCTGAGACTTGTCAACCTAAAACTGCAACCACCAACCTGAGACTTATCAACCTAAAACTGCAACGACCAACCTGACACTTATCAACCTAAAACTCCAACCTTCCAACCTGAGACTTGTCAACCTAAAACTGCAACCACCAACCTGAGACTTATCAACCTAAAACTCCAACCTGCCAACCTGAGACTTGTCAACCTAAAACTGAAACCACCAACCTGAGACTTATCAACCTAAAACTCCAACCTGCCAACCTGAGACTTGTCAACCTAAAACTGCAACCACCAACCTGAGACTTATCAACCTAAAACTCCAACCTGCTAACCTGAGACTTGTCAACCTAAAACTGCAAACACCAACCTGAGACTTATCAACCTAAAACTGCAACCACCAACCTGAGACTTATCAACCTAAAACTGCAACTACCAACCTGAGACTTATCAACCTAAAATTCCAATCTGCCAACCTGAGACTTATCAACTAAAAACTGCAACCACCAACCTGAGACTTTTCAACCTAAAACTTCAACCACCAACCTGAGACTTATCAACCTAAAATTCCAACCTGCCAACCTGAGACTTATCAACCTAAAACTGCAACCACCAACCTGAGACTTTTCAACCTAAAACTGCAACCACCAACCTGAGACTTATCAACCTAAAACTCCAACCTGCCAACCTGAGACTTTTCAACCTAAAACTGCAACCACCAACCTGAGCCTTTTCAACCTAAAACTGCAACCACCAACCTGAGACTTTTCAACCTAAAACTGCAACCACCAACCTGAGCCTTTTCAACCTAAAACTGCAACCACCAACCTGAGACTTTTCAACCTAAAACTGCAACCACCAACCTGAGACTTTTCAACCTAAAACTGCAACCACCAACCTGAGACTTTTCAACCTAAAACTGCAACCACCAATCTGAGACTTTTCAACCTAAAACTGCAACCACCAACCTGAGACTTATCAACCTAAAACTCCAACCTGCCAACCTGAGAATTATCAACCTAAAACTCCAACCTGCCAACCTGAGACTTTTCAACCTAAAACTGCAACCACCAACCTGAGACTTATCAACCTAAAACTGCAACTACCAACCTGAGACTTATCAACCTAAAATTCCAATCTGCCAACCTGAGACTTATCAACTAAAAACTGCAACCACCAACCTGAGACTTTTCAACCTAAAACTTCAACCACCAACCTGAGACTTATCAACCTAAAATTCCAACCTGCCAACCTGAGACTTATCAACCTAAAACTGCAACCACCAACCTGAGACTTTTCAACCTAAAACTGCAACCACCAACCTGAGACTTATCAACCTAAAACTCCAACCTGCCAACCTGAGACTTTTCAACCTAAAACTGCAACCACCAACCTGAGACTTTTCAACCTAAAACTGCAACCACCAACCTGAGACTTTTCAACCTAAAACTGCAACCACCAACCTGAGACTTTTCAACCTAAAACTGCAACCACCAACCTGAGACTTTTCAACCTAAAACTGCAACCACCAACCTGAGACTTTTCAACCTAAAACTGCAACCACCAACCTGAGACTTTTCAACCTAAAACTGCAACCACCAATCTGAGACTTTTCAACCTAAAACTGCAACCACCAACCTGAGACTTATCAACCTAAAACTCCAACCTGCCAACCTGAGAATTATCAACCTAAAACTCCAACCTGCCAACCTGAGACTTTTCAACCTAAAACTGCAACCACCAACCTGAGACTTATCAACCTAAAACTCCAACCTGCAAACCTGAAACTTATCAACCTAAAACTCCAACCTGCCAACCTGAGACTTATCAACCTAAAACTTCAACCTGAGCCTTATCCAACCAGCTAAGATGAGACAACCTGAGCCTTATCCAACCAGCTAAGATGAGACAACCTGAGACTTATTAACCTCAAGACGTATTAACCTGCATAAGTCTTAATCTCAACGATGACATGACTTTATTTTCATATTTGATCTGCGTTGACCCAGGAAAAAGGACAAAGACAGAAGATTTTTTTTCTCTTTCTAAGCGAAACTCTTTTCTTGAATCTGGTCGAAATAAAGCCGTGACGTCACAAAGCTAGCCAAGTGATTATTGCTTAAGCCTGTAAAATCCTCAACTAATGAGTTCATTTCAGGTCACAAGAAGTGACCCGTTAATACCGGAAATGAAAAAAAAAGACAAAAAAAAAGAGAAGGATTTGAAAAATATTTTTAAAATTTTTATTTTTGTAAAGAAAGGGAAGATTATGAAAGATGTTATGATTAGAATAAAAAAAAGTCTTTGAAAATAAAAAGTAGAAATATAAGTTCAATAAAAATGTGGTCAATATTTTAATTTACATTTAGAGTTATTAGACGAGATATTAAAGTTATAGGACACATCAGAGAATTGACTTCTTCTCTTTCTTTAATATGAAACCGATTTTCTGTATAATTTATTCCTGTTTAACTGGTTTATTTGGATATAGAAGACACGTAAGGGGATCTTTATTTTAGTGGGATGCGGGTGAACTTAAAAAGTTTTCTTCGTGGATTGGAAGCGGCTAAAATTATTTTCCCACCCGAGGTGGCAGTATTCTAATAACTATAATACACACGGAATCCGGTCTAATTGTTTCAATCTTGCCAGGGTCATGTATGATCTCACTGGACATAATTATATGATCTTACTGGACATAATTATATGATCTTACTGGACATAATTATATGATCTTACAGGACATAATTATATGATCTTACTGGATATAATTATATGATCTTACTGGACATAATTATATGATCTTACTGGACATAATTATATGATCTTACTGGACATAATTATATGATCTTACTGGACATAATTATATGATCTTACTGGACATAATTATATGATCTTACTGGACATAATTATATGATCTTACTGGACATAATTATATGATCTTACTGGACATAATTATATGATCTTACTGGACATAATTATATGATCTTACTGGACATAATTATATAATCTTACTGGACATAATTATATGATCTTACTGGACATAATTATATGATCTTACTGGACATAATTATTGGGGGGAAATTCTGAATAAGTATTTAATCGATTAGTTTAATAAATTTCAATTGTGTTCGTTTTGTTTTACTTAAAATAAAACTTTTTTTTTCAGTGAAACTTTTGAACTGACCAGGGATGGATGTAATTTTAATGCTGTCAAAAGACAATTTTGACCAAAAAACAACAACAACACACCACTACCAATGATATAAAACAGATGGTAACCATCCCCCTAAACAGATATTAATGTTTTTAAAAAAAAATAAAAAATTAGTTAGCTAGTAGTCAACTACTTTAAAAAAAATTGTTTTAAATTATTGTTTTAAAGTGTTGTAACGGATAAGTGAAACCAATAATAAAGGCAATACAAACCGCGTCCATGTTAGCAGACTTACACGTTTGGGAACACTAGAGAAATAATCATATTTTGGAACTCAGCGGTTTCACAAAATTCAAGAAATACCAAAATTGAACGGAAAACTACTTTTCGAGACAAAATGAGAGAAATTATATAAAATTTGTTTCGGTAGTTTAGGAATTTAGGATTTAATAATCAGTATATATAAGCACAGGCATGGAACTCTTCATGTATCATTTATATGTACCATTATGTCAGTTTTTATAATTATTTTTGTAGAAAAAAAATTATTGAAAAGGGTTTGTTTAGGTATGAATATGCAAGCCCGAAAAGACGCTTAAAAATATTTTAAAATACATTTCGGCAAAAAGCCTTCCTCAACTAATATAAACAAAAAAGTAAATATAAAAACAACTTAAGTTTATCCGCCGTCATTAGTCAAAGAAGAAATCACAAAAGTTAATATTTTCAGTCTCAACATTAAATAAATCAGACAGAAACATCCAAGAAAAATTAATTTTTTCTCAACTAAGGGAAATAATAGAAGAAAATAATCACCAAATTATGTTATTGGTATTACATCCCTTTAATGATAAAATGTAAATTAATGCATGGGCACGAAAAGATGTTCTTCATTCTTTTGCTACGTATTAGCAACTATCTTAAGTCACAGGTACTGGATGTAAGAGAGCATGGTAAAAATATTTGCGTAAATAAGCAACCAAAAGTAAATAATAAGATGATATAATTCTCATAAACACGCTAGTTCCTTATGACAATCTTTTTTTTAAAAGTAGAGTGTAGTGCACGTCTAATGCTTTGGCTGACAGTTCCAGTAGCATACAGTTGGGGATTAAGGTTTGTCGAAACTCTTAGCACATCAAGGTGGCGCTAGTGGCACTTACCCTCCACAGCTGGTTGGGGTGAAGAAAATGAATGACTGTTAGGATCAGCTACAATTAAATAACCACACCCAAAACAAATTGAATCCATTTTCGCGATCCCGTTGGGGGTGGGGGGGAGTCAAGGTCTGAACTTTGGCTCCCTTATATCTACTAGCCATCACTGTAGTATTTTTTTGTTATACCTTATGGAACATTTACAATTTTATCTGTTGCACATTTCTTTAAGCAAAAATAAAGGAGCCAAACTCGATCAAGATGGCATTTTGATTTTGGCCTGACTTGCAACATAGTTGGTAAAAAGATGAATCTTTTCCTGATCTATTTTGTTAACACAGTTATCTTAAGACATAATTTTAAAAGTTAAGCGTAATTAATCAATGCATTAGGGCATAAACCTTTTATTGTCACAGTGGATGCATTGTAGAAATACAAATAGAAAAGCTTATTGAACAAGGTGTACGATAGTGGAATTAATGTCTATCATTTCTATTTTATAAATATATTTTTTCTTTAAAGGAATAAAACGGTTACCTCAACTTTGGTTTTTAGCATTTGTAAAGTAAGGAAGAAATTTACCTTAATCAGAGAAATATCAAATGATCCACAACTTATAGGCTAATATAATATTTTATCTCACTTAGCTGTTTCAGAACTTTTTACCAATTTCTTTCCTTCGTTTTCAATTTCAAAAAGAGAGAGACATTATCCCTAATGCCATAGATCACATATTGTATATGGATATGTTTTTTTTTCTTTGCATACAATACAGGGGGTTATTGAAATATTTAAAAAAATTTAAAACCGGACAGCAAAATATTAAAGACGATTGCATAGGAAGTACTTAGTACTCGTATCTGTTGTTCAAAGGGTGCCGAAAGGACTTATAAATGAAATAGTGAGACCATATCTTAAAAAATGATATCAGAGGAAAGGGACAAATTTAGCTGAAAGTCTTTATCTATTATTTCCCCCATTGGCCATCCCAATCCCAACTCTTTTTAGAGATTAGTATATTATTCATGGACGTAGGCAGGGGGGCTTCGTACGTTCGAACGAATCCCCTTTTGCGAATGTGTGTCCTTTTTTTGTGTAAAAAATAGATCTTGACATTATTGAGAGATTTGGGGATCCCACTACAGAATATGAGGGGCTGGTGTTATGATGGCGCTGCATCTATGTCGGGCGCTGTCTCAGGAGTCCAAGTGCATATTAAAATATGGCATATTCTGCGAGAGGCCCCTTTGGTGGTATACACACACTGCAGCATTTATTCTTTAAACCTAGTGATCATCTTATAAAAACATATATTATAACTTATATAACAGACCGAGTGCTTAACACAAAATAATATATCAGGGCGGAAGTGCCGGCTCACTAATGAATTTCCAGGAAAAAAGGAGTTTCCCTTTCTGCGTCACTCGTTATGCGAATCTTTGCTAGTAAAGGGAGCAACTTTTTCCATAAAAATGTTGCTTGTTATGCGAAAATCTCGTTATGAGAGGTGCTTGTTGTGAGAGATTTGTCTTATCTTAACATGAAATGCCTTCGCGACAAGTTTGCGAACCCCCATTTAAAATGTCTGGGTTCGGCCTTGTTATTAGAATAGTATTGTTTTAATGAAAGTAAAATATAGGAACAACAGAACTCCATGATTGATATGCAATTAAAATGTAATAAATAAACAACAACAAACAGCTTTACAATATGGCAATCTACTGAAGCCAATCAACATATCTCAGTGACACGCACCATTCAGTTATTAAACATATTAATTATCAGGCTTAGATTCACAAACTTCCTCTCTGATGAAGGTTAGCATTTTTTCTCCAAAAGAAATCCCTTGACAGGGCAAGAAACTTTACACATTAATTCCCTGATAATGAAAGACATAAATTCATAAGTAAAGACCAAGACAAGCTGACAAATTAAAAAGCAGGAAAAAATTTACTTGAGATTCACAAAATACAAAAAAAAAGATGAAACAAAAAAATTAATGAAAAAATTATTTGATGAATGTTACATCACTTATAATCTCAAACAATAGCATAACAGAAATATTCAAAATGGTAGAAGTAAAAAAAAATCAATAAAAGAATATACAAATTTTACAAATAAAAAAATAATGCATGTTGTGATAAAAGCAGACTGGTCCCTTACATTAAAAATATAGCAATTTATAAACTTATAACACATAAAAATAGCACATTTTTTTTACATTTCAAATAAATTGTGAATCACAGTTAAGACCTCACTACATTTATAACATCCTGATAATGTCTCATGTAGATGACTTACTTTTACCAGTATTATAAAAAAAATAAAAAAATAAAATCATTCAAATTTTATTTTTATTTGATTAGTTATTTTTTAAAAAATTTTTTTAGGGGGGGGGGTCTCATATGGAAAATAAATCTAGAGTGTTGGATTTTCAAAGTTTATGATAAAAACATTTATCATTTTAGAAAAAAATGCCTTTTACATAAAATTAATGAAATATTGTTTTATTATTAGTCAGCCATTAGACAGTCAACAAATCAGAAAAGCATGCATCCATTTAGCTGTCAAATAAACCTCACAAAACCATGACATTTCTATGAAAAATATATCCATGAAATAACATTATCTATGAAATTTTAATTTACTTGAGATTTTTTTTTCTTGAGAGACAACACATATTTATATTATTACCACTGTAAGAATTTAATAATCTTTAGGTATGGGAATTTTGTTCTTTGTTCTTCTCTAAATAATTTTAAAGGACATTCTTATTAGGTTACAAATAGGAATGAATAATAATCTTTCAATAAATAATTGAAAAAGACACACTCATATATTTTTAAAACAGCGGTTCTCAACCTTTCTTGTGTCGCGACCCTTTTAATAAATTACTCGTGCTGTGGCGACCCCCGCCGTCAAATTTTGTTGGTATCTACCTCATAGCTGTAATTTTGCTATTACTGTTATAATATATTTAATTATATCTCATATGCAGAATGACATTGTATTCTCATTTTTACAAATTTTACGTAATTAAAGCACAGGCACCGTTCTCGTAGTAACGTAGTTAGTAATAAAAAACACAATATGTAACAATGATTACAATTACATACATGTCATACATTACATACAAGGTATTCGTATTTATTTCTAATTACAAATACGTAAGAAAGCCAAAGTCAATTAATGTGAAGGTTGAGGTTGCTTCTTTCTTACAATATCAGAAATTCTCGGGACAGTCTTTGCGAGAGCACAACGAAGATCATCTTCCACAACAAGTCTACTTCTGTATTTAGACTTGATAACCAGCAAGCTGGAAAACCCTGTTTTCGCAAAGATAAGTTGTTAGAAAAGAAAGAAGAAGGCACAACACAGTTTCAGACAGAACAGAGTATGACTGCAAACACTTGATCCAGAATTTTGTAACTGACATTGAAAAGAAATCATTTCGCGCTGCATCACTGTTAATGAGTTCGATGAATTCCTCTTGTGCTGTCTCAGGAATATCGTCAACTTTGACCGTGAGTGGACTTCTGGCAAGTGCAAACGGAGTGTTAGGTAGATTTGGAAAGTACGGTGAAATTTCGTCCGCCAGCATATGCAAGTGTTCTTTCACAGAAATTATCATTTTACTTCTCTTGTGCGGTTCAATGTCATTTTCCTCAAAGAAAGCAGATAAGGTGGGCAACATGTACATTTTATTGTCATCCAATTTTTTTTGGCCAAAGCTGAAGTTTGATTTCGAATGATCGGATCTTTTCAGACAAATCTAGGCATGTTGCATTTGTTTATTGCAGTGATAAATTTAACTCATTCAAAATGGCAAATATATCTACCAGGTAAGCAATTTTCTGAAGCTCATTTTTGTTGCTGAAAAGTGCTTCGAACTGTGGTTTAGACTTCTGATTAAAGAACATTTTTAGTTCGTCACGAAGATCAAAAACGCGTTTCAAAACTTTCCCTCTCCTCAACCATCTCACTTCAGTGTGAAATAGCAGAACATCATTGGACGCATCCATCTCATTACAAAGTTTCGAAAACAGACGACTGTTCAGCGCACTCGCTTTTACAAAATTGACGGAACTTAGACGCTTTTCATTACTTCCTGAAACTCTTGTGGCAACGACTTCGTTGCTAGCACGTGTCGATGAATCATACAGTGAGTTCCAATGACTTTTGGTGATTCATTTAGTACCAGACGTTGAAATCCAGACCGAAGTCCTAGCATAGCTGGAGCACCATCAGTGCAAACACCACAAACCTTTTCCCAAGAGATCTTATGATCTTTCAGAAATGAACCAACTGTATCAAATACATCCCGTGCAGTTGTTGTCGTTTCAAGAGGTTTGCAAAAAAGAAACTCATCTTTAAAGTCGCCTTCATTTATATAACTCTCGTAAACCAGTAGTTGTGAACAGTTTGCATTGTCCGTGGATTCGTCAAGCTGGATGCTAAATATTGGAAGTGGAGCAGATTTCATTTCCTGGATTACGTGATCAATAATATCAGCAGACATATGATCTATTCTTCTCCGGACAGTGTCATTAGATAAGGAAATTGCACTCAATTTCTTAACAAATTCGGGTCCGATCATAACTCGAACAATATCTTTGGCCGCTGGCAACAATAAGTCTTCGGCAATGGTGTGAGGCTTCATAGCTCTTGCGATTCTGAGCGCCACCAAATATGAAGCTTCAACGGCTGCTATGTTTTGTTGGTGGTACTTGCCGCCAGTGTCAAGTCTGGGCTTTCCTGACGCCATCAGTTTTACTTCTAAAATACTCGGTATCCTTCCCCGCAAAACTTGGATGTTTGCTATCAAAATGACGTTTCAGTTTGTTTGGCTTCATAGATTCGACTGAAAGAACTTCATTACAAATAACGCATTGCGGTTTCTCAATTCCTGCTGTAACTATTGAAGTAAAACCATATTGTAAGAAATCGTCACTATATTTTCTTTTCTTAATCATAATGTTCTTCTCTGCATGTTCCATTTCCATCGGTATGTTTAAAAACGATAAATTTAAAATGAAAAATGTATAACGATAGCTTTCAATACCACGCACAATGAAATATTGACCTACAGCCCTACACTACAGTGTGTGGAACCAGAAGCAGCAGCAGTTCAGCTTCTAAGTCACTTAGCCAGCCCTGCTGAGCTCAGACATCTGAGCATCCAGACGCGCCCTACTCTCTGTTGATATAATTACCGGTTGTTGAGGGGCTTCATAAAATAGTGTTGAAATAAACATTATAAAAAGCTAAAAATAATTAAGTAACAACAACTAAACTTACTAAAGTTACTGAATAGACTATAGACTAGTATAGAGTAATAGACAAAATATGTACATGGCAAGGTTTACACATTTTTACACATTTAAACACACAAAAAACATATTTTTCCAATGGTCTTTGGCGACCCCTGCCAAATTGTCATTCGACCCCCGCGGTGGTCGCGACCCACAGGTTGAGAACCGCTGATTTAAAACAAACCATTTAAGTTTGAAGCACCTAAGTGAAATATTACAAAACATCACTTTAAAAAAACTAGTTAAAAATAAATTATTTTGTATAAAGTTTAAAATGTATTTATAGCACTTTAAACATTGCTAAAAATATGAAAAGAAAAGGTTATATGAAGGTCATGAAGGCCAAAATGGGTGATGAAATAAAAATAAAAAAAAATTTATTCCAAAAAATTAGAAACCTGCAATTTGAAATGTTTAAAAATTGAATAAGCTTTTTATTATAAAAATCCATTTACAACTGTAATTAAAAGAAGGCTTTCTCTATAAAAAAAAATAGAATGGAAGAGATATTTCTTTTTTTGGTTACTATCTGCTGCAGACCTGTAATTTATAAAAAATTACATTAGATTTTACCCTGACAGTGGAGATTTAAAATCTTGATTTCTTCAAGATTTAAAAAATTTAAATAAATAAAATTTAATTTTAACTTTCATGTATCTATGGTCCCTTATATAAATTAATGCAATAAAGCAAAGGGGGAGCAATACAATATTAAATGCAATAGGTAACTGATATTGCAATAAAAGTTGTGTATCACTTCTCTGCCACACAAACTTTCTGGCTAATGGTAAAATCTATTCAACACTGCCTTACAATACCGAAATGATCACCTTAAAAATGCATGGTCTTTACAACCACATTAGAAATTATTCATTATTTGCAAAATTTATTCCTCAAAATAAATGTACAATTTACTAAAATAAAGGTGATTTATGTGGTTAAATGTTTACAAATTAGACATCTTTAAATTTAGTATTAATTTTGAATAAAATTCTTTTGATTTTTTTGTAATCCTTGCATCACAAATTTGACTGATATTGCATTTTACAAACAATGACACACTTAGTATTAAAAAAGCATCATTAGAGTTAAAAGCTTTTGGAATATACAGAGGTAGTTGAAAAGGAAGTGTAGTTAATTAAAGAAATTTAGGAAATATTAATTTAAAACAATATAGCAGCGTTATTAAATGATTATTTATTAATTATTATTTTTCAAATTTAGTAAAAGCAATACTCAGTTATGTCAAGGCTAACTTCAGACCAAACTTGACACCTTTCCTAGGGTTAATTATTAGCAACACTACAATATGATCAGCCACAACACTCAATAAATCATTTGAAACTTGAGCCAGATCAAGAAAAATAATATTGGACTAGATAATTTACTGGATAAATGGATTGTACAAAGTAGCATTTCAAAATGATGTATCTAGAATACATTTTTCTTTTTTTTTAGGGTTAAAAAATAGTTCTAAAATAAGTACTTTTTGTGTTTTTTCAAAATTCAAAATTTCTGCAATTTTTGTTTTTGTTTGAAAATAAAAACTACTAAACCAACCAAAGCATGTAGGATTTATATAGGATTCAATTTTTTTTCTAAAGACTTATTTACGAAATAAACATTTTTAGAGCTATTAGTATAAAAGTGTTTTTGTTTTTACCTCTACAAATGAAACATCTGATTTGAACACAAAAAAATGGGGCACTCTATTAAGCTTACATAAATCATATACCATCTTTAACATTACATGGGCCTGATGAATCAGATTGATAAGTATTGTGTTACATTTAAGATGAAAAATGTGCCTGTGAAAATATTAAAACATGACGGAATTGAACAATATTGTGGAACGTTTTCAACCTAGTCATTTAAATTCATCATAAAAATTTTCCTTAAAATGTGGCAAGTATCAGCAATTTATTTGAAAGGATGTAATGTAGAAGTACAAAAATTGGATATCCTATTGTAGATACTTGTAATATTTAATACAATGGTTCCCTGAATCTGCCACTACTAAGATCCCTTGTGTTGTCACTGCTAGACCCTGGGGTCCATACAGGGGCTCGCTGGCTGTGTTGACATATGATAGGAATGAGCCGGTGGAGTCAAAGACCTGAAGATGCGTCAAATAAATTAGTTTTTTATAATATATCAGCACTTTTGTCAATAACTAGCTAAATAACTGGTTGAGAAATAAACTTTAAAGCTTAAAGCCAGTTAGCTCATCTTCTGACCTCAATCTTGATTGGGAATAGTCTAAAATTTTTATTCTGCTCTTAAGATACCTCACAAAACAATATACAAGTGTCAGATGTGCTTTTGCAAAAACTATAAAACATCTTCTTTAACTCCATTTTCTTATATTAAAAGTTGCTGTAAGACGGAGCAATGTATTCTAATAAACAGTTCAAGTTTTCAATGTTTATGAAGAATATTATAAGTATCTCCCATGAAACTTTCCAAAATATATCAAACCACGGAAACAATTTTTTAAAGTTAGCTAAAGTTATCTCTAGAATCAGTAACAAGGGCGTCTTATTTATTGATCGCCGCTAGCGCAATTTTATATTCCTTAAAATTATTATTGACATTTTTAGTGTTGTGGTTTTAAAAAAAAATTTTTTTAAGTTGGTTATCTGAAAAAATTTATAACTGTGGTATATTATTGAAGAAATAAAAATGTTGTCTGATACTATAGGCCTCAAAATATTGAGGCTAATGTTTTCAGTAAATATCGTCCATGTAAGAATTAATTTTTTTTTAAATTTGACCTAAAGAAAAAACCCTTGTTTACCTGATATCTGAAATATTTAACCTTGTTTGGGTGGCAACTTGCAATAGTGCAAAATGTCTTCAGTGCTTAGATAAATTTTGATAAACTGAATATTACATTATATTAAACATCAATTTTTCTTCTTCCAAGTTCCCACCCATATTTGATTCACTTCTTAAATATAATACGAGCCTGAGGCTGACCTGTATCCTAGAGTTACCCCAATCAGCTACAAGCATGTTCCCTTTGTCATCCACTGCTACACCTGTTGGGGCATTAAACTGACCATTTCCTTCACCATTGGAACCAAAGCAAAACTTGAAGGCCCCATCTCTGTCAAAAACCTGTCAACATAAATGAAAAGCTTTTCCGAAATTTTTCATTTTAGCTTCAAAAAAAATAAATAAATAGCTTCTTTAAATTTTAAACATGTAAATACAGTGATAATTTAAAATTACTTGTGTTAGTTTTTCAATAATTTAACTGATGCCATGCTTAAAAATAAATTTCGGTCAAGTAGTATGAATATGTATATAACTACAATTATGTGGATAACTAGCATCTGATTATGAGTCAGTTGATTTGAATGATTCGATTTCTCTGTCACTCATATCACAACAATCAGATAACAACATGTTGGTATACAAAAGAAAACATAGATAAACAAGAACAAAATAAAAAAAATTGTTGCAAGATTCATTACTTGAGAATATTCAAAATTGACAAGAATAACACCATTAGTTAAATCATTAAACCTTGAAAAACTAGAGGATAAAAGGACAAAGAGCAAAAAAGTAATAATATATAAGTCAATTTATAATAACTTTGAAATAAAACACAAAGATAATGTAATAAAACCTTCAGATAGACATAGGGATAAAAACACTTTTCTTATTCCGTATGCAAAAACAAACACATACAAATTCTCGTTCTTCCCATCTGGAATTCAAACATGGAATGGGTTGCCTGAACAAAACAGGAAAAGCAAGACAAGACATAAACCATGGATAAGCATAGGACGCATTAATCTTCTGTATCAAAGGAGCGACTGTACCAGATAAGATAACACAAAACAATCTCTGGCTTTCATTTCAGCTTGTCTCAACAGTCAAGTTTCTCTATTTCTTGGCCCCCAAAACTCTTTCCTTTATATATTTCATGCACAGTGGTTAGTATGTGGGCATAAGGTCTATTATAAAATAGGGGAACAGATAATTAAGCAGAAGTGGGAGGAAGATATAAGGGGTTGAAAGTTAACAACCCAAGGAGACAGATACTGGAAAATGAGGGGAGATTAGTTGATACCGAGCATTCACTCTCTTGGAGAGACAGGGCTGGAGAAGAGCTGAGTAGGGCTCTGCAGATCTTAGACTGAGTGCTCTTGCTTCAGTCCAAGTGTTGAATTAAAAAGTTGAGTTGGAGACAGGGTAGTGGATTAATAAAAGGCTGAGCAGTAGAGAAACTTAAATTATTCGGTACATGACCAATTCTCTTATACAAACTTATTTAAAAAAGGTGATATATAAACAATCTTCATTTGCAACAAATATTCATCTCTCTTGTTATATTATTATTAAAGCATAATTTTTAAATAACTATGGGTAGACAAAGTTCACCAGCTTGAATTAAGAATAACTGTAAACTATTGAACACTTAAAATTTTATTAGAGGGAAGCTGTGTGATACAGGAAATGTTTCATACACCAGGCTTGTTAAGGTAATGGGGACCCCTGGTCTAGTCATCTCATACTAAACTTAAAGAAACAGCTGATCTCAAACTAACCTTGACACAGTGGTTGTGGAAATCAGAAATGATAATATCATTGTTCTCATTGATGGCTGCATAGTGAGGCCCAGCAAACTGGTCATCGCGGTTTCCCCTCGTTCCAAACTTATGCAGCAGTTTGCCATTAGATTGGAATATCAGAATACAACTGGATTTGTTATCTACAACAATGATGCGACCTTCCCTGTCCACAGCAACACCTTTTGGTCCCTGGAGACGGCCAGCACCAATGCGGCTATTCACACAAACACAACATAGAATTGAAAATCATAACATTTAATAATACATGTTCCTTTAAAATAATAATAATAACCCTGGTAAATATGTTTTTATTTGTGATGATACTTTAGAAAGAAATAATGAAACTTTTAGCTTGCGCTCTAAATTCCATCAGAGTGGACATTGTATCTTATATTAAATGTGAAGTCTAACAATGACAGTGGGGTATCATAAAATACTCATGCACGATTATATCAGGATTTCCTTGCAGGTAAAAAAAACAACAGAGCTACTGAAAATATAACTTAATCAGTCAAAGACAGGATGAGGAGACTAAGGCTACATTAAGTGGAATATCTTTTTATAAATTCTAATGCAGTAAAAATGTTTGTGAGTGTCAAGTATGTCTATGACTGTTTAAAGAATTCATCTCTATTCATAATTTCACTTTTTAATTTAACTTCTAAATTGTGTACATCTAACTTAATCCAAGTGAATAACTTTATGTATGGATTGCCATGCAAAAGATTATTTCTTTTTATTAGCCCACCTTAGGGAAACCACAAAAGATATTTATGTAAAGCTCAACAAAATTTAAAAGTCTATTAACTGAAACATGATTGATTTGTTTTTGAGTTTAGAATTATGCTTTGACTATATTCTGCTCAATTATTCTTAGTGTCATTTCACCTCACTGTTACATGCCAAAGTGACAATTTTAAAATAAGTTTTCATAGTAAATGGCATTGTTACCTCATATATTTCAATTGTAAATGACATTGTTACCTCATATATTTCAATTGTAAATGACATTGTTAACTCATATATTTCAATTGTAAATGACATTGTTACCTCATATATTTCAATTGTAAATGACATTGTTACCTCATATATTTCAATTGTAAATGACATTGTTACCTCATATATTTCAATTGTAAATGACATTGTTACCTCATATATTTCAATTGTAAATGACATTGTTTCCTGATATATTTTCATAGTAAATGACATTGTTACCTCATATATTTCAATTGTAAATGACATTGTTACCTCATATATTTCAATTGTAAATGACATTGTTTCCTGATATATTTTCATAGTAAATGACATTGTTACCTCATATATTTTCCATCGGGACTGAACACACTGATCCACTTGTTGTCATAATCTGCTACTAAATAATTGCCATTCTGTGTGACAGCTACACCCGTTGGTCGCTGAATTTTCCCTGGTGCTCTACCAGGGGTTCCAAACTTAAGACGACACTCGCCAGATGGCACGAACACTTGGACAGCTTGGTTGTTGCTATCCGCAACTAAAACTTTTTCTTCATGGTAACACAATCCTTGAGGATTTGAAAATTCTCCTGCAACATATTATTTTAAAAATATTTTTCTTGCTCATAAAATATACATAATATATATTTATAAATATAACTTGTACATGTAACATGTAATAAAAGAATTCAAAGGATTAAGTTTTAGTATGCTTTAAAATATTTATATTTTCTAAACAAAATAATTTTGTAAACAATTTATTTCTTAAAAAGTTAACAGCTTTAATAAAACAAATTGGTGCATTTATTTCAATATTCAAATATTTTAAGGTGTTTTGGGTACGGTTGAACTTTCAAGTAAATTTCATAAAATTTAGACTTCCAAAACATCAGAAACCAAGGGAAGTTACCTTTATTGCGACCTTTGACACCTATCCTAATAATAAGATCATCCTCAATGCGATTGGTCCGCCTATTGCTTGACCCTTGAGATCTTGAGCTTGACGGACGCTTGACACCTTTTTGTTTAACTGCCATTGTTCTGGGAATTCTAAAGTAGCGTAAAGAATCAAACAATTTATAAAGTCTAAGATTTTGTCAAACAAAAGAAAAACCCACCACTGCAAGGAAATTTAAGTAACAAATTGAGCAAAAATTTATGTCAGAGCTCATCAGTTTTTCCATGCATGGCACACTGCTTGACTTTCAAAAGAAACCTCAGAGCACCACACATAAAAAATGTTCTGTTTAAATTAATGAAGTTTAAATATTTTAATTGCAGGTTATGATATGCTAATTTGTACATTTATTTTTTCTTTTACTCAATATGGTCTGGTTTGGTGTTTGCTCAGTTTGAAAGCTTGGTATTCAGGTAACAGTTTTTTTGTTTTATTTACCAACACAGTTCAATCTCATTACCAATCCAAAATATATTCTGAGCTTTCCTCATCTCCGATATTCTTTGCGTGACACATTTGAAATCATAACATGAGCACTGACGTATGTGATATAAGTATATAGCGTACAAACCCTGTTGTAACTACATGTATTAATAATTGAAATTAAAGAAATAGCTCATACAACGGAAGAGAGACACATGAATGTAAATGATTACACAAATTTTCAGATATGCTTTGCCTTTCAATTTTAAATAATAATTATGTAACATGACCCTGAAGTACTAAATATGGTTATGTTCTTTAGGTGCCTAACATCGACACACCATTTTCATTTACAAATTCAGTTTGATATCTTTATATCTTTTTTTTATCTCCTACGGAAATGAAACAAACCTACCGAGCGGAACCATCTCCGTTTGCCTCCCCAATGTCTACAGCCCGTATCTTGTAGGGTGAACCTTTTGTATGCTGTCCGAACATAGTCACAGTCAAATAGTAGACACCTGGGGCTTGTAATACAAATGTCAGATCATAGGTTCCATTCTGATGGTCAGTTATTGTCGGAGTCAACCGATCTGCACTTTTATCTGAAAATACAAATATGGGCAAGTCAAATCAATGTTGGTTAAATTACCTGACCACTTGTCAGAAGAGTCAGAAGTCCAAGGGAGAAAGTCATGTATTGTGTGTGCAATTGTAACCCATTTTTCATCATTGGTTCCATGTTATAATCTAAACATTTCTATACTGAAGCCCAGTAACTTGTTATAATACAGAATTTGACTTGAAATGCTTGTTTTATTATATTTATATGGAATAAATATCAGGTGACACTCTATTCAATAACACTGGAAATAAATTTAGTTAATTTATTAAGTCGAGGAACAATAATATATATATTATTGAAATATTTTGTGCCTCAAGAACTTAAAGGTAAAGTTTGGCATGTGTGTTGGTGATATAGAAAATAAAAGACCCATAAGTCATGAATATTTGTAAATTGTATAAATAACTGCTGTTTATCTAAAATTCAGTAATGGTAAATATAAATGTCATGATAAAATACATCTACCTTTTACTATATATTGTATTAACTCTTTTTCTCGGGATCAAAACTCCCATCGTCAATTTAAAAAGACGTTTTTGACAGATCGACAATGGGAGCGTCAAATTATTAAAAATAGATTGTTTCGTTTCTTTTCTTAGCTATTTAACTAAAATTAGTTTTAATTTAATCTATAATGATTTCCCTTGAAAAAAAAAGTTGGAAATTCTTTGTTTGAATGTGTTTTAACCCACAAAAGAAGCATTTGAAAGGCTTTTTTTTCATTTTCATTTTTACGTTTGTTTACAAACATCGATATTCAACCAGCTAATCTGGTTATCGATTTAATATTATTTTAAATACTAAGATGATGAACAAGAAAAAGGTATTGTTTTTTATGGTGTTTCAGAAAGTAATTTTAAATTGCTGATGAATCATATGCCTAGTGCTAGTAGTTGTTGTGAAATTGACAATGAAGTTGATAAGTCATCTGATAAACAACTAGACCTGCCCCAAATGCCTTGATGAACTGATAATACTTCTACTATAAATAATAATATAGACAATAAAGAGTCCAATTTGAAAGCTGCTAAACCTTTTTCACTCAAACTAAGTGCAATTTCTGATAGACTGATAGAATTTAGAAATAGTATTGCTTCCAGCTCCATTGTATAAAGCACACTTTTCATTTAACTTTCCGGTATGGCTGACCATGGATAATGTTTTATTTGTTTCTTTTTTAATGTGAAGTTATTTCTGTTTGCTGTAAATATGAATATAATTCAGAAAAAACACTATTTAATTACATTTTGGATGAAAATCTAGAATTTTGTGACTTAGAATGATGTTTATTAAAAAAAATGCGGTGTTTTAAAAAAAAATATTTATTTTCACTAAAACAAAATCATAATATTTTATGAAAATAAAGTCATGAGTCAGTGTTATTATCTGTTAATTATTTTAAAAGTTATTAACATTTTAAGATACCATGGTAGCTTGCGACAAATGTCCAAATAATCGGCAGAATGAGGAAAATAATTCCAGAGAAAAAGAGTTAAGACAAAAATATTAATTTCAGTTTTTATAAATACAACTATCCACTTTAAAAAAATAAAACAATAATTTAGAATATACTCTAAAAACATTTAAGCCAATTTTATTAAACATTATCCCAATAATCAGACCTGTTGATAAGAAAGCTGTAATGGGAGCAAACCCAGTTTTGACAAGATCACCATTCCTGTCCCTTGTTGTCACAGTAACAGTGGATGCTTTCCCCGCCACACAGCCACTGAATGCCTCCCCACCTACAGTGGTCTGCTGGGGAATGGCTGAGTTGTTACAAACACTCCCCAGGCAGTTGATGGTCTCCCTGAGGCCCTCAAAGTCTTTCTCATCAAACAAGGCGAGAGGGTTGGTCTCAGGCTGCAGGGTGACTCCGTTGGTCAAAAGCTCATTGAGCTGTCCATAACAAAAAACAACAGCAATAAGTAGTAGTGTTAAATGAGAAAATCTGAAAAGAGTGATTAACAAATATATTATTAACCTCTTCATGTGTTCATTTTGGAGAGTTAAATATTAGGATACAGATTGGAAAAAGCGGACAAATACCATTCATAATTAGTTATATATGCTCTATATTAATACATAGATTTGAATTTGAGTGGTATGCAGAGTTGCTATATTTTTGGGGGGTAGAGATTATTTGTGTACTATTTTTTGTAAACGGCTGGCTTTCAAGAACTGATTTTCTTTCCTGTTTCAAATAATTCTATGTGATTTCTTTTCTGATGCGCTCTATGCCTAACCCTCCCCCTCCCTCTCCCTCTCCCTCTCTCTCTCTCTCTCTCTCTTTATTATTTATTAATGATTTTGAGGGGGTGATGATAATCGGAAAGTCGTACCAGTCACAGGAAAATTTTAACTGACGAAATTGATGTTTTTAATGACCGGATTTGGATGCTCAACTCAAGATTTAAGGTTTCAATGAAGAATAGTGGCTTACAATTAACGTTTTTAAGACCTTTGCAGCGTACCGAGCAATAAAAGTGAAGGAAAGAAACTCAACGTTTACATCCACTCAAAACAGTAAGAGAGTCACCGGAAGACATATATCTGACATATTTGATGACAAAATTAAATTATCTTTAGAAAACTGACGTAAAACACGAAATTCCAAGGAACACGTAGAGCGAACCGTTCATTTTGCGAAAAAGTTTTCCATCAATTTTCGACATGCGCAGAACGATAAAATAATAAAATTTTAAAAAATGTTGTATATGGGCGCCCTTTAACGCGGCATGCCTTGCTTATGGTTTACATTTTCAGATTATCAGTTTTTTTTGTGTGTTTTTTTCCTTCTTCTTTTTTTTTCTTTCCTCTTTTTCTTTTTTTTTCTCTGAATGGTTCATGCACCCCCTGACACCTGCTCATGCACCCCTTGGGGGTGCATGCACCACTGGTTAGGAACCCCTGTAAATAGAACTAATAATTAATAATGATGTTATAAGATAGATGAAGGTATGTTTAAAAAATTATTTTGCCCCTCCTTGATCATAAACACAAGAAAAAATAAAAAGCTTGCCAAGAGTCTAGAGTCTAGATCTATAACTCTAAATTATATTTCAATACTTTGTTAATCAAATTTTTTTCAGCCTTAGGCTAAGGCCCAAAAGGTCTGCTTTCACCATTCTTATTTCTGCTAACCATCGACTGGATAATGAAAATGTCTACAGAGCAGAAGAGAAATGGTATCCAGTGGACACTATGGAAACAACTTGATGACCTGGACTTTGCGGACGACCTGGCCTTATTATCACACTCACAGCAACAGATGCAGGAGAAAACCAACAATGTAGCACAATTCTCTGCTTGCCTTGGCCTGAACATCCATAAGGGAAAAAGCAAAGTCCTTAAAATAAACACATCAAGCAACACTCCAATAACACTGGAAGGAACAAATCTGGAAGAGGTGGATAGCTTCACATACCTTGGAAGCATCATCGACACACAAGGAGGGACAGACGCCGATGTAAGAGTGAGAATTGGCAAAGCAAGATCATCATTTAAACAGCTAAAAAAAGTTTGGAACTGCAACAACTTGACTCTTCATACCAAGGTCAGGATATTCAACACCACAGTAAAGCCTGTCCTACTGTATGGAGCAGAAACATGGCGAATAACAGCAGCCATTTCTAAAAAGCTTCAAGCCTTTATAAATACATGTCTCCGAGCAATTCTCCGAATCCGCTGGCCAAATGTCATCACCAATGAGGACCTCTGGCAACGCACACAACAAGAGCCAGTGGAAGAGCTAATACGCCAGCGCAAATGGAGATGGATTGGCCACACTCTCAGAAAGCCTACATCCAGCATTGTGAGACAAGCCCTCACATGGAACCCCCAAGGCAAAAGGAAAAGAGGTCGTCCCAAAATGACCTGGAGAAGAGAACTGGAGGCAGACACAAAAATGAGCGGGCACAGCTGGGGGCAGATTGAGAGACTGGCGCAGGACCGGGATGCCTGGAGAGACTTTGTTCGCGGCCTATGCCCCAGATGGGACGAAGGGCAATGATGATGATACGCCTAAGCTTAGGGGCCGTCCATAAAGTAAGTCACGCCCCAGAGGGGGGAGGGGGTGTAAGAAAGTGTGACAGGGGAAAAAATTGTGTGACAGTTTGTGTTAATAAAAAATTAGTTTTGTTCGAAAGAGTGACGTACTTTAGGTGGGGGGTCCGAGATTTGTGACAGGGTGGAGGGGGGAGTTAAAATAGCGTGGCATACTTTATGGACGGCCCCTTATTTTAATTATTTAATTGGGCCTATGCCTATATATATTTACATTAATTTATTTTATACATAATTACTTATTGGCAATTTTTTCCTATTTTACTACGGCCACAGAAACTTAGACACCCCTCCAAGATGACGTCACAGAGCTTTGGCGCGCGGAACAAAAAAAACTCCGCCAAACAACAGAACATACGGAATTTTACAGTTTGGTATCACCCCTTGTGATGGTGTAACCCAGCAGTGGCGTAGCTAGGAGGTGCAGGGGGACATATGTCCCCGGGCGCCACGTTAGGTTTTGGAGCTCCACAAATATCTTCTTTACAAACCAGTTGGCAAGCATGATTTTGGCACCCCCATTGGGCATTAAGGGGCGCCATGTGGATTTTAAACTAAAAAAGTAACCATTAAAGAATCATTTTAGGTTTTGTTCATATACATTCCAAAGATGCAGCAAGCCTTGAAAGGGTTATCGTAGAGAAACTGGAATATGTTAACATACTTCTAGCCGACTGTCGGTCACAATAACATAACAATGCTGATGCAATGACCAGTGGCGTAGCTAGGGTCATCTGCGCCCGGGGACATGACACAAAGTTTGCGCCCCTTCCCGGACCGACAAATTCTGGGGGCTCAATGAGCCCCCCAGAAATTTTTTGAAATTTTACGATTTATATGGTTCATTTTCAAAGTATCTGGTATTTTAATGAATTACAATACGGACTAATAATTCTCTATGCGATTGCAAACAATTTGTTTTAAGGAAAAATCTGTCAGTCCGAGAATGGGCGCAGAATTTGTGTAATGTCCCCTGGCGCAGATGACCCTGGCTATGCCACTGTCACCCGGTGCGCTCCACACCCCCCCCCTATCTAATTTTACCTCTGGTTACATTATGTCTGGCCAATACTTTCAACTTTGTTGAATATATTTTTAATTGGTGCATGTACAACAATCCAAATAAAATACAAAACCTATAGCTACTTTGAATCATCTTTTTTAAAGACCCATATTTAATAAGTTTTAAAAAAATTAATACAAATTTTAAAAAATTAAAAGCTAACCTACTATTACTATTAGTATTAGACTTATCACTATCATTTGAAATATTATACAAACAATTTAATCATATTCTCTTCAAATATAACTAAGAAAATGTAACTGTCCTATAACTTACTTATTCCATAAAACTTCAATTCAATTGTTATTGTACTATACACATATATTGCAAAATTCTCTGACCAATATGATCCATATGCACTTACAATTTTATTTGAGGTGAGTGATGTGTATTATAAACAGGACTGAATACAAAAATTTCATCAAACATAAAATAAAAAATGTATAATTAAATAAAAAGTAGCAATTTATTACAGTTTAATGTAACATGGCCTAAACTATTTTATTTACTTATAAATAAATTATATGTAATAAAAACATAGCAGACATTAAGATGTAATCACAAGACGTATTCAGGTTATTTATAAATAAAAACCATATTATTTTTACTTGAAAAAAATGCAGGATATTAAGTTAATAATATTTTTCTTTTTAAACTTTAGAAAATGGAAGATTGTTAAAATTTATTGCTAAAAGCCAAATCTGAAAATGAAAACATATATATACTTTTATGAAATATTGCACTCATTAGCTTTCACTTTCTTACATTTTTTTAAAAGTCCCAAACACTTTTACTCTTTTATTTTTATGTAGAAACAAGATTATTCACTATAATTTATTGTCAAAATTTGAATGAAAGACACATTAAAAACCATAACTTTATTTTTGAATACATTTTGAAACTGCATTTGTGTATAGGTGCTCAAATAATGTAATTATCATTGTATATATATATATATATATATATTATTTTATATACATTATATTTATATTTATATATATACAATATATTAAAAATGTATGTAGCATGGAAAGGAACAAGTAATGTTTAGATTTAATTATTAGTTATAACTTGTATAAATCAAATATAGATTTGAATTTAATAATTTTTCAAAAAACATTCACAACAACAGATTATTTAATAATAAATCCTATTTAAACAAACATTTATTTTAGTTTAATTTAAATGCATTACTTTTGATTATTGATTACTTGTTTTCCTTTCAAATTGTTTAGATTTATTAAAATTCTTATTTATTAGATATTCATCTTTTCTTTGGTCTTATTACTATTACTCTAATCAATTCTCTACAAATTGGAGAAAAAAATGTTAAATAGAGCCCAAATCTATTTTAGTACTTAAGCCTTTCAATCCTAATCTTTCAACTTCTCAATATCATTCTAGCAGTGATGGCTTTTAAATTTTTGTGTTTAGGCAAGGAACAAAATTGCCTCAACATAGAGTAATTTGATACAACTACAATTAAAACAGTAACCTAATTTTGGTTGTTGTTTTTTTCTAAATATTTACAATACTATTAAACATTTATTGATTTATTGATATAAATTTCAGATGGTTGGTAACTAGTTTCTAATAACTACTGAAATGATCTGGTGATATTTCATGATTTTCAAAATAATTTGCTTATTTTACAAGTCTTGTGGTAGTATTGAATCTAAAACATATTAAAGTCTCTTAGCCTTATAATAACAGAAAGGCTATAAAAATTAATTCAAATACATTTGTGTAAGTAGTAAGAATAGTAATGAGGAATTTTTTTCATTCTTCATAATTAAATTAATTTTTTTATATCTCTTGCTCCAATAACTTAGTAGAGTGACTTGGTATCGAATAGGATTCAAACATGCTGTCATCATCTAAATGAAAGCCGGTGCTATTGGATGTTGTCTTTTCTTTCTGAAAAACAAATTTGCATATTTTTAACTACCTTTAAAAAAAATATTTAAAACTCAATACATGTTGCTAAAATTTGTAAATTTACACATTGTTTTGGTAATTTAAATTATGTTTTACTCTTTCATTGCTATGCAAGAAATAAGGTAGAAAAACCGTTTTGTTTACATATGCGCGTCTAAATTAAATAAATAATAATAATACAAGGGAAAAGTAAGCTAGTTACAAAAAATATAAATTAATAATAAATTGGAAAAAAAATATTCAAAATATTTTCTTAAATTCTATTTCTAACGATTAATCGATTAATTTATTGTTTTTTTCCGCAGCCCTATTTTTAATATTAATATTTTAATAAAAGTCATTAGTATTATAATATAAATAAGCAAATTCATTCGATAATAATATTAATAATATGACAATTATGTTTTGTTATTGTTATTAAGTTATTATTAATTAATTCAAAGTGATTCATACATTCCAGGTCTATGGTGACTATGGTCCATATTGATAATATTAAATTTAGATATTAATAAGTAATATATCAATTTTTTTAATTAATAAAATAATATTATATCATAATATAATTATAATATTTATGTGCTTTCCTTAAAAACTAAGCTATAATATAAAAAAAAATAATAATAACTGAACTTACCATTATGATTTTGAAGTTTCTTGAACTCGATAACTTATCAGTGATCAGTAACAGCAGACTATTTCTAGTAGTAGTAGTAGTAGTAAGGTAGAAGTACTAGTAGCACTATTACTACTATTATTATGTCACGAAGTTACTTCGGATGTATGATCTGAGTAGCCTATTTGTTCGATTCAAATTTTGTCCTTTAAAGTGAAGACGTCGCGTAGATATTATTAGATTTTACAGACCATTTGGTATGCTGAGGATTTGTTTTCATTGTGAATATTAGCGTATTATCCTTGTTTTCCTTACGATTTAGTAGAGCTGATATATAATAATTAGACTAGAATCGAAGAAAGTGGCAGCCATTAAAATTAAGATCAGCTGTAAAGTCAAGTCACGTGATTAATGTTTACTTCTATTACATCTGCATTCGCCAATAAAATAGTGCGTTTGATCAAATGCTCGCAAGCAAATGATTGATAGTCTGGCCCAACCTTAAAGGTAGGAAAGCATTGATATGGCAACATCTTTGGTTTTCCCTTTTATTTAAAGCTATTTAATTGTTGTATCTGTATTCTAAGGTGAAATAAAACTCACTGAAATTTTAATTTAGTTTAGCTTTATCTTGTTTGTGCAGCAGGCTGGCATCAGAAGGATTTTTAAAAATCCAGTGCAAGTGATGAAGGGCTAACAAAGGAAATGTATTTGTCCTTGAAAAGGAAAAGTCTTAAGATTAATGGTCCCCTGATAAAACATAAGAATAGCTGACAAGCATGTGATAAGAACATGAAAAGAACAAAACAATGTACTTTGCCTTAAGAAGAGAAAAAAAAGAAGAATTAGATTCAGTCTTATACCTTTCCTGCCATTTCTTTTTTTACCATGACAACATCCATGTCATTGCCATGTAAGAGAGAATCTTCTGTCAGCTCACAACAGCTGCTAATGCATGCCAGGTGTTTGTGGAGAGATTTCTTCTGCTCTTCCAAGACGTACTCTTTGACGGCCGACACCTTGGCCAGCTCCTCAATGGCCGACTGTTTTCTATCCTCTAAAAGAGCGACGAGTTCATCAAATAGTTCTTTGATCTGAAAATTAAATTAAAATTATTATTTTAAGGTAATTTTTATTTTTATCATAATCCTGTCAAACAAACAGCCGTGCTCTGTCCCTGATAAATAACCTAAATTTATAAATATATAAATATTTAGTGGGCTCCACTGCTATAAAAATATTTTTTATGTGACAGATTTTTTTAAATCATGAATATTTGTTCAGGTTGATTGAAAAAAAAATTATTTTGTAATGAAAATAAATATACTTTCTATAGCATAATTGTTTTTGCGAAATTAGTATCCCAACAATACCAATAGGCAACTCTCATAAGAAATGTACATTAATGATTAATGGCAAGGTGACCAGCCAGACCAGCTTTTGTCAACTTTTCTTTTTCCAGTTAAATCGCGACATAAAAAATAAACAGACTTTTTAGTTTGTGTTTTTTAATGCATAGTTTCATTTCATTCTTGAAGCATATTTTTCATATAAAGTAAGTTACTACAGTAATTTGAGTAATGTGCAATTCCTTAAAGTTAAGAGAAAATTTTTCATACTTGCTACTGTATGCACATCAACACACCACTAACCTTGGACTCAGCATCTGTTGTGTTGGCGTGCAGCTGGTTCTGCATGACCTCCACCTCTTCAATGGCCTTCTCCACCTCGGGGGTCATCTGCCGTACTCTGGCTACAAGAGATGTCAAGGCCGTCTTGTGTTCTGTTACTGCCTCTGACAGAACTACAGTCATGTGACCTATGTGCTCCACCTGGAGGACAGAGATTGTAAGTTATTTTATATCTGGCAGAAACAAAAACAACACTGTATATTTTAATTATAAATATGGGTAAATAAGCAGTGTTTTAAGCTAGCTTTCATTCGCCCTGGGGCATGCTAAGATTCTTGTTGCCACCCTTTCCACAAAAAACTCTTTATGGCAAAAAATATTACATCCCTTTAAACAAAGACAAAAGTGTAGCTGGTTTGAGACTTCCCTTTCTACCTCCCCTTCCTAAGCCTAAAAATATATGTTCAGTGTAATGTTTGCAACTTATGTTTGCCCTTAAATTGGAGATAAATAAAATCAAAGGACCATCCATACATTATTTAATAAAAAATATTGTTGACGAAATCGGGGTATCAATATATTTTTTATTTTTTCAAATCTGATATTCACTGCAATGGTTAACAAAAAATGAAAGTGTTACTACTCTGCACAATTTTTTTTTCCAAGTTAATTCTACCTACCAGACCATTGTGCAATTTTCTAATCTAAACCTTAAAAAGTTTACATTTAACATTTACTTATAAATATTGAAACAATTTAAACAATTTATTTATATAAACTCCATTAAATTTCTTTCTTTTTTATTATATTATTCAAATCCTTCTGTCCTATAGTTAATACTATAGATAGATTAAGAGTCAAAACTAATTTTAAACATATTAATCTCTAACATTATATGTAAAAAATAAGCCATAATGAAATCTAAAATCATCAAAATGTTTCTATGTCATGGCAATTATTTATTAACTCTAATATATCTTTAGCATGTTTTCATAGCACTTTTAAAAAAAAAGATTTAAGCATGTCTTTCTTTTTCTTCCCATTACTTCATCAGGCCTTCCTTGTCAAAACAGCAACTCTTTTAAAATTAGAGGGAGATGTAGAAAACCTTTCCAAATAAAAAACTAGCTGCTTTATATTGGAGTCCTACCAAATTTAATACTTAATTATACATGAGTTTTCTAAAGTTACTGCAATACATGCCTGAGTGCAGGTCTCACAGACCGCTGTATCACAAAGTGAGCAATAATATTTGAGTGGACTTCCTGCGTGATTCGGACAAACAATGTCTCCACCACCGCCACCGCCGTCATCTTTAATTCCACCATTGGTCAGAGGCGGAGACTTCCTGCTGGAAATATCTGTCAGAGACACAACATGATGGAGACCTTGACCTTCACCATTCTCAGAATGGCCGGCGGTCATCTTGTTGTCCACATCCGACTTTGGGGCTGGGTCCTGGATGTTGTTGTTAGTGTTGTCCATGTTGCAGTGCTGGACGCTGCAGGCGTCACACAGGAACTTCTGGCAGTCCAGACACTTGGATGTGGGGCGTGATGTTATCACACCTGTAAACACATAAAGACAGAGCTAGAGTTATTGATGTTATCACACCTGTAAACACATAAAGACAGAGCTAGAGAGTTATTGATGTTATCACACCTGTAAACACATAAAGACAGAGCTAGAGAGTTATTGATGTTATCACACCTGTAAACACATAAAGACAGAGCTAGAGTTATTGATGTTATCACACCTGTAAACACATAAAGACAGAGCTAGAGTTATTGATGTTATCACACCTGTAAACACATAAAGACAGAGCTACAGAGGTGATGTTATCACACCTGTAAACACATAAAGACAGAGCTACAGAGGTGATGTTATCACACCTGTAAACACATAAAGACAGAGCTACAGAGTTATTGACTAGTTTAATCATTGAATAAAATACACATATTTACAATAAAAGTTTTTAAATTACAGAGTACTGTTATATTTTATAGATAATGTTCTTTCCGTGCTTATGTATATACAGCAGGTTATGGTATGTTAAATAGTACATATAATAATGTTATAATATGTGAAAATATAAAACCTGGATGTTTCAGGCCTATGATATTCAACTTTTAGATTACACACAAATATTAAAGATGCTGACTAATACAAGCGATTGTCATTAATAGAAAATATATATAGCAAAATATTCATTAAATTTTCTTGAAGAAACGTAATGACTTTTATTTATGAACATCAAGCTTCAACTGAGAAGTGATGCATTGAAACAATTGGTATATTGCAATTTAAGAGAAAATTTTAAAATAAATTTATCAACGAACAGGGTACATAACAAGTCAACAGGGTACATAATCAGTTAACTACAGGGTACATAATCAGTCTACAAGGTACATAATCAGTCAACAGGGAATGCAAGGGTACTTCGATAGTAGTAAGCCTACTTCAAGAATCACTAAGTTAGCCACTAGGACCAAATAAAGCTAGATGCCAATTTGTGTATATTTTATCAAGAAAGAATAACTCTTCATCAATTTTTTAATAAAAATAACAACTTTAACAGTTACTTAACTTTTTAGTAGCAGGTATTTTAATTTTAAAGAATCCCACATAGATTTAATAAAAATAATTTTTAAAAAAAACAACAAAGAAAAAGGGAGAGATTATTTCCATTATTTATTTAATACATTTAGCTTTTTTTTAGACTTACCTTCATAAAGAAACATAAACCGACTGCTTTCTTACAACACACGATTGATTGGGCATAAACAAAGACACAATCTTCGCCTCTTAACACGCGCTGACTTATGACTTATTTAAAACCCCCGTTGACCCTTGCATGTTTGATTTTGGTCTGACATTTAACCTTTAATCGTTTGTTCTCCACGGTCTTCAACTGATAAGGAAATCTTCAAGATCTGATAACAAGCATGTACACCAAACAAACAATCTCAAGATGTAAGTCTTCGGTTCCAGGCTATTCTTGTCAAGTATCAGGTTTAATTTATTTCGGTAATTAATGGCAGACAGGCCCGTGCGTCGCGCCTGCTTCAATATTAACGAGATCCCCTTGGCACCAGCAAAACCAGGTACTAAAGTAAAGTAAATGCAACTTTGGGATTCTAGAACAATCACGGGTACAGGCGGCACCACATAATGTGTGCACTGTTTAACACGGGGGGAGCATTGTATCAACAAATACTCCAGTAGATTTATTTTATTATCATTATTATTTTATTTTTAAAGAATCCCATACTAAGGTTTCAACAGCAAAAAAAATATTAATATATCATTAAAAATTCTAAAATGTATTTTGTATTTCTCTATTCTATAAATTAAAATTAAAATATTTTTTTTAAAATAAATATTTAACGAAGCTCACTTATTAACTTATTATATTAATTTGAAGGGGCCAAGCATTTAGTCTAAATCGAGATATATATGAGAGATTTGGTTTCCGCTAGGGAAGACAAGACTGGATCCAAGGGCCGTAGGGAATTTGAGACGTTGCACGTCAGGCGATAAAAATCCAATATCGAGGAACACGGCCAGCAGGAGAAAAAAAAATCGATGTTGAGACAAATGATGAATGGGTCCCGGACACGAGACGGAAAGATGGTGAAATCTTTGTGGGGGGTCGTCAGCAAGGTTTGTTTGTACAGGCGCTGAGGAGTGTCATAATCTCAGACACAGAAGCGCATTCCCATCAGAGCAACACAACTTAGAGGCGTAGCTTGAATGACTGCAAACCCTCGTGGATGGATGTCTGGGTGAGGTATATCCTAAACACCAAGTTGGTGAATTGAATAAGATTTCAAAAGGATCAGTTGAGGCGACAACAATTGAAGCATTTGTGTCTGTGAAGTATATCCTCAACACCAAGTTGTCTCGCAAACTAGAATACAAGAACACAACACGGGAGCTGCTGGTTCCTGCCAATGACAGTTGGGGAATTGAACAAGATTTCAAAAGGATCAGTTGAGGCGACAACAACTGAGGCTTTTCTGGCTATTGTCTCCTGTTCTCCAACTTTCATACTCTGATACCCTCGGTTGGCAGCCCTTCAAAGCATCATCTCCACATATGTATATGCGAATCCTCAACATTCATAGGGGCCATAATGATCAGAGCGTTGACCGTGTGGTCGAGGTTAGTTTTTATATACGAAGAAGAAACTCCTCCCCAGAAATACCAGCCAAAGGGTGGACATCTCGAATCTCAGACAAGAAGGCCAAAACGGAAAGGGTCATAGCATGAGAAAATTTGGTGGCCAATGTAACATGACAAGCAAGGGGACAACAAAGACGAGATCTGTCAAAGAGAGGTCCGCAAGGATGTGATGAAGAGCTGGACGGAGATCGAGCTGACACCCAAACACTGAAAGGCTTGGAAAAAAATAGTTGCAAAGACGAAGATCTTAAATGATGACATTTTTACGTGTTTTTTTTTGGGAGGGGGGGGGAGGGTTACTTAGTTTACTAGTCCAAACCAAACGAACCTCCCTCTTAAAAACTACATAATATTTCTTTTTGTTTTAGCAAAAACAAAGTCTTTTAAACACAATTCAATGACGAGTAGGAAACATATAATACTATTTTCATTTGATTTTTTAAAAAAGGGTGATGCATCTATCTTTTGCATCTCCCCCACACCATGTCGCACTCTATTTTTAAATTGCATTTCAGGTCATTCTTTTGTTGTGTCTTAAATCATGGTCCACATAAGGTATTCAGGTGTCATTTCAAGCGTGCATATTAAGAAAAAACAAAAAGCAAAAGCAAATAAATTGCGCAGTGGAAAGTCTGCCTGTTGTCTGATCGTATCTCTATAATGGCTCTAGGCATTCATCTCCCGTACTAAAGCCATGGCTTTTGTGTCAGGTGCGATAGGGCATTATTAGCATAAATGGTTTAAAAATTGGGTAATATAAGCCTTAACAGCTTAAGTCTCATAAATAAATATTGATGGATCTAGTCAATTAAAAATGGACCTTTAAACATGACTAGGAAATGAACTGGTCCGAGTCGCACCAAATAAAACGCATATTTTGTTTGGGTAACTTCTTATATTTGTAATATTTCTGTTGTTTATTATATTATCTATTTCAGTCGCTCCTTCTATAAAGAAGATGATTGCGTCCTACGCTTATTCATGGTTTATGTCTAGTCTTGCATTTTTATTAGAGTTTTAAGTGTTGATAGTGTTGATGATTATTGCACTGAACCGAATCGTGTGTAAAGAATTCAACTGATGAAAGCAATAAAAAAAATAATTAATTTGGCTTCAATTTAGATGTTGTACCGATAATTAAAATGTGGACTAAATTCACACGAAGAACCACGGAATTAAAGAAGGTAATAAAACAACGTAAGAAAATATACTTTTGTCATTCAAAGGCGGAAATATGCTACTATAACATTCCAAGGGGGCGCGGTATTCCTGGGTCCACCCATGAGCACCTGACATTAGTTGGGTTAAAAGTCAAGGCGGCTGGACATCGTGCTAGCCACATAATCCCCTCGTATGTTGAGGTTACAGAAACTTGTGAACGCTGCTTCACTTGCCCGGTAGGCCAGCACGGCTTAATAGGGAACTCTACTTTATTCGTTGGGGGCCATTTCGTATATATCAATTAAATCTCCGGCGGGAATTCCGTTTCTACATCAATTTGAGCCAGGTCAGTAGACTTTACCAAGACAAACATTTGCTTAAAAAATATATTATAATAACAATTATTTATTTTTAATTTTAAAAAAATAATTTCTCAAACGTATACTTATTTCAATATTTATGTTGAAAACATTGTGTCACAAAAAACCTTGTCTAAAATAAATTGTTACCTTACATAATGAGGTATGACTTTGTGCTGTCTGAGATTTGGGGCCATCCATAAATGAGGTCAAGCGATTTTGGCCGATTCCCCCCCTCCCCCTCGTCACACTTAGTCATAAAAACTTAGAACCCCCCCCCCAATATGACGTCACAAAGCTTTGACAACACCCACCCCCTAAAAGCCGTATTTTCTGTTTGAAAATTAGCATGTTTCTAAACACTTTTTTTTTGTCATTTAAGTATGTATTTAGTTTAAGGCTCCACTCTAATGGCTTAAAACGTGTTAAAGTCATTGAAAATGTCTTTAAATAAATTGCAAGCAATCAAATATTTAAGTGGAACTTTTATTTAAAGGTGCGTGTTTATGACGTGACGTCACATTTCTTAAACACCATAACCCTCATCACACATCGTCACAAATGCGTGACTCCCTCCCCCCCCCCACCCTTTTAGGCGCGTGATGTCATTTATGGACGGCCCCATTGACACAAAATATCTATACATAGGAATTAAGCACACGGAACGAAAACAAACAACAATAAAACAAATAACAATAAAACAAATAACAATAAAACAAATAACAATAAAACAAATAACAATAAAACAAATAAAAATAAAACAAATAAAAATAAAACAAATAACAATAAAACAAATAACAATAAAACAAATAACAATAAAACAAATAACAATAAAACAAATAACAATAAAACAAATAACAATAAAACAAATAACAATAAAACAAATAGTTCTAGGATGTATTAAAAGGGTTACAAACACACGTGCCTACCACAGCTCGTGCAGACGTCAGGGTGGGTGATGGCGCTGAGGAGGTTGAGGACGAACCCGTTGGTCTGCAGGGCCGAGACCCCGTCCAGGGGGAGGATGGATTGCTGGCGGCAAACTGGACACGTGACGGACAGGGACTCAGACGGGATGACATTACTCAGACATTGCTCGCAGAACGTGTGCAGGCAAGGCAGGACCTGTGGGGAGAGGGATGTTTTTAAGATGTGTTATCATCACACGCGTGTCGTCAAGTATTAGAGTTTATTCATAGCTTAGTGATGGCGTGTAGCTTGGAATGCCGGATGGTGTTATGGTGAAAATTGCTGGTTTGAGAATAAAACAAATTAAAGCAATATTTTAGTTTCATTATTGAAATTTCATAAGAAGATAAACGCTCGTGTCTTAATATAATTTTACAATGAATGTTAGATTTCGTTTTCTTTTTTTTACGTTACCATTCCACCATATAAAATGTACATAAAATTGAACGAATTCATATTGTTTTGGCGCATTTAGCCAGCTTATTCTATGCGTGGTTGATAAACTTCATACCCCCCTCCCCGGCTTCGATGGAGCAAAAAGATATATATTTAAAAAGGTTATTGCTTTATATAAAGAGATAAGTATTTAAAAGACATAAAGGCGATCAAGTCAATAAAATGTTATGGAGGGGGTTAGGTATACAATTGAGAAACGCTGCATTCAGAATTGACGATCAGTTTACACGATAGTCATCTGGTTAGCTGGGAATCACTGGGAATACAAGTGTTTTGAATTGCTTGGGTGGGGGTCAGAGGCGTCACTAGGGGGTGAGGGTGGTGCGGATCATACCGGGTTACACCATCACCAGGGGCAAGACCAAAGTGTAAAATTATGTATGCTCCCGGTATTTGGTAGATTCGGAGTAAGTCTGTGGGGCAAGTCATGAGAGCATGACATCATGAGCTACCACACTGGATGACACCACGAGCTACCGCACTGGATGACACCATGAGCTACCGCACTGGGTGACACCATGAGCTACCGCACTGGATGACACCATGAGCTACCGCACTGGGTGACACCATGAGCTACCGCACTGGGTGGCACCATGAGCTACCATACTGGGTGACACCATGAGCTACCATACTGGGTGACACCATGAGCTACCGCACTGGGTGACACCATGAGCTACCATACTGGGTGGCACCATGAGCTACCGCACTGGGTGACACCATAAGCTAGCACACTGGATGACACCATAAGCTACTGCACTGGGTGACACCATGTGCAACCGCACTGGATGACACCATGAGTTACCGCACTGGGTGACACCATGAGCTACCGCACTGGATGACACCATGAGCTACCGCACTGGATGACACCATGAGCTACCGCACTGGCTGACACCATGAGCTACCGCACTGGATGACACCATGAGCTACCGCACTGGGTGACACCATGAGCTACCGCACTGGGTGACACCATGAGCTACCGCACTGGGTAACACCATGAGCTACCGCACTGGATGACACCATGAGCTACCGCACTGGATGACACCATGAGCTACCGCACTGGGTTACACCCTGAGCTACCGCACTGGATGACACCATGAGCTACCGCACTGGGTGACACCATGAGCTACCGCACTGGGTGACACCATGAGCTACCGCACTGGATGACACCATGAGCTACCGCACTGGGTGACACCATGAGCTACCGCACTGGATGACACCATGAGCTACCGCACTGGGTGACACCATGAGCTACCGCACTGGATGACACCATGAGCTACCGCACTGGATGACACCATGAGCTACCGCACTGGATGACACCATGAGCTACCGCACTGGGTGACACCATTAGCTACCGCACTGGATGACACCATGAGCTATCGCACTGGGTAACACCATGAGCTACCGCACTGGATGACACCATGAGCTACCGCACTGGGTGACACCATGAGCTACCGCACTGGATGACACCATGAGCTACCGCACTGGATGACACCATGAGCTACCGGACTGGATGACACCATGAGCTACCGCACTGGGTGACACCATTAGCTACCGCACTGGATGACACCATGAGCTATCGCACTGGGTAACACCATGAGCTACCGCACTGGATGACACCATGAGCTACCGCACTGGATGACACCATGAGCTACCGCACTGGGTGACACCATTAGCTACCGCACTGGATGACACCATGAGCTATCGCACTGGGTAACACCATGAGCTACCGCACTGGATGACACCATGAGCTACCACACTGGATGACACCATGAGCTACCGCACTGAGTTACACCATTAGCTACCGCACTGGATGACACCATGAGCTATCGCACTGGGTAACACCATGAGCTACCGCACTGGATGACACCATGAGCTACCACACTGGATGACACCATGAGCTACCGCACTGAGTTACACCATGAGCTACCGCACTGGATGACATCAACCCCAGTGACGCCTCTGGTGGGGGTCAAATCTCCTACCCACAATTAGAACTTGTGTATGGCGGTATGAGATCTGATGACACCATGTCCCGATGTAAGGACCACAACTTTACCACAAGTCACTCCCCCTCCCCATTAAATTGACAAGCTCGGTGGCCCAGCCAACTCAATGATATTGCCTGAGGCAGGTTTGTACAATTTTCCTTAACACAACAGTGACGTCACGAGGGCAGTGACAAGAGAAGACAAACGATTGTATCGAACTGACTTATCTAGCTTAAGATCCCAATAGATCGCAGCCCCCCCTACACCATGCAAAAGATATACCACACCACCACACTCACACACACACCTACAAACATTACATAATAATAATAATAATAATAATAATAATAATAATAATTCATTGAATACAACATAATATTTTCATTTAAAATGTCCATAAAAGTAAGCATTTGAACAAGTTATAGCCAACTCCAAAGAGCCCATTTCGCTGTAATAGTAACTACTTATAGTTCATCTAGTTTCTAGACCAGCTGAGGCCAAAATATTTTTGCCTAACGTCACGTGAGCTATCAATGAGCTACTGAAATAACATGGCATAATTGCATGACCGGTCTTCTTCATAAGACTTACAACATCAGATCACCACTAGTGGCACTACACAAGGAGAAGGTTATGTAATGTTGGTGTCATCACAGTTAATGTTAGCAGTCGTATTAAAAATGCTAGCAATGCAGAATCGCAGAATTTCTGTCCTATTTATTATTTCATCGACGCGACGTCTTTTATATATATGTGCCCTGTTACTGCGAGTCCGACACAATACCCCATAGCCTCTGTAGGCAATACCCCATAGCCTTAATTTGTACGCAATATCAATAACATATACACTTTAATCTCGTTTTTTAAAAAATCAACAAAGTTTTCGGGGATAATTTTTAGTTTCTTTAAGTTTAAAGACCGGAATTGTGATATAAGTTGAAAGAGAACTTAAAAGAATAATAAAAATCAAGGTTTAAAAAAAAACACTACATATACCCTTAAGAAAGATAAGCGATTAATTTTTTTAAACTGAAAATATAACATAATTAATTTGTTGTTATCAATATACATAATTCCCGTCGTCTGTATGGATGTAATGCTGTTAGGCGGCGCTGCGATCGATTTTGTTTTATAGTGCTACTAATATTAGAAAGCAGCGCACCAAATTACTGCACCAAAAATAACACTCTTCGAACGTTCCGCATAAAGTTGTTCAATATGTTAAATGAATCAAATAAAAATAAATAAAATTAATGAATGTTCTGTATTACGTTATTTTTTAATCTGATGTGTATTTATTTTGAAAACTTCCGTCATTTTCTACACTATACAATACACTAGTATATACACTAATAATACACTAGTATATACACTAATAATACACTAGTATATACACTAATAATACACTAGTATATACACTAATAATACACTAGTATATACACTAATAATACACTAGTATATACACTAATAATACACTAGTATATACACTAATAATACACTTGTGTATAACAAATAATTATCAATTTTATTTAATGACTTAGATGTTTATTTTGAAAGTATCTTTGTTATGTAACACCAATAGCATACACATATATTTATTTGAACTATAATTGTTAACAATAGATAGTATTTATTAATCCCTTCTAAAGTTACTTTACTTTCTAGCTAGGATTAATTTTTGTTGTAATTGCACGTCAAATACATCTTTTAATAATCATGTAGATCTATAGTTGAGTGTTACCTAATAAAATGCGTTAAAAAAATAAAGGTTTTTAAAGACCTACAGCATTGATGGCAAAACCTTTTTGGGGCCGCGTGCCCAAAATTCAATCAAAACCCACTTATTTGTAGCAAAGTGCCAACAAAATGGTTTAAGTAAGGTACTAACATTTTAGTTGCGTGCCGGCTGATGAGGCTCTGCGTGCCCACTGTGACACGCGTGCCATATGTTTGCCATCACTGGCCTATAGCAAACCCGATTCAGGAACTAGGATGGCCGGATGGCAGGTACTTAAAATTTGAAGGGGAATAAATACAAATACGACATCAACTGAATCCTTTCGATGAAGATATTATTTTTTTAACAATGAAATCGTCAGCGAAGCAGCCACACATTCGACACCCCCCCCCCACACACACACACACACACGTATAATGAAACTAAAGCTAATATCCTTAACACATATTTTGCATCATCTTTTTCTGCCTCAGGCGACAAGGAAGTTTTAATAAATTTAAATAAAATGGAGGAAATAGGTAACATAACTGTAGATGAGATAGGTATACATTCACTCCTAAAAAACTTAAAAATAAACAAAGCTACTGGCCCAGATGATATGCCTGCAAGATTATTAAAAGAACTAAGCAATGAACTGTCCCCAATCCTTGTAGTTCTCTTTCAAGCCTCTCTAAACCAGGGTAAAGTGCCCCAGGATTGGAAATTAGCTAATGTAAGTCCACTCTTTAAGAAAGGGGATAAATCAGACCCTGGTAATTACAGGCCTGTATCACTTACTAGTATCACCTGTAAATTACTAGAACACATAATATATAGTAGAATAGTTAACCACCTTGACAAATATAATGCCCTATGCCCACATCAACACGGCTTTAGAAAAAACAGATCATGTGAAACACAATTAATAGGTTTAATAGATGAACTATCAAAAGGCTTGGACAAAAATGATCAAATAGATACAATATTACTAGACTTCTCAAAAGCATTTGACAAAGTTCACCACCTTAGTTTACTTAAAAAACTTAACTACTTTGGAATCTCAGGTTCCTTACATCACTGGATCCAAGACTTCCTTTTGGGCAGGGAGCAAACTGTAATAATTAATGGATCTAAATCTGCACCAATAAAGGTTAACTCAGGAGTTCCACAAGGAACTGTGCTAGGTCCCTTACTCTTTTTAATTTATATAAATGATTTACCCAACAACATCTCAACAGGTACAAAAGTTAGGTTATTTGCTGATGATTGTATAATCTATAGAACAATTAAATCAGAACAAGATAGCAAAATTTTACAAAAAGACTTAGATGAATTGATAAAATGGGAAACTAACTGGAGTATGTCTTTCCACCCAGAAAAGTGTCAACTGTTAAGAGTAACAAAGAAAAAGAAACAAATAAATTCAAAATATTACATTCATGGAAAAGAACTGACCCAAACTAAAGATGCAAAATACTTAGGAGTCTTAATAAATGAGAAACTATCATGGAATCCCCATGTCAATGAAGTTATTAAAAAATCAAACAAAACCTTAGGCTTTATAAAAAGGAACTTTAACAAATGTAATAGAGATATAAAACTAAAATGCTACCTCACTTTGGTGAGACCTGCACTAGAATATGCATCTTCTGTATGGGACCCATCCACCAAAGAAAACATTGATAAACTAGAACAAATTCAAAAAAGAGCTGCCAGATTCATTACTGGAGAATATTCGAAACTGACAAGAGTAACACCATTAGTTAAATCATTAAACCTTGAAACACTAGAGGATAGAAGAACCAAGAGCAAAGTAGTAATCATACATAAAGCAATTAATTCTAATTTAGAAATACAACACAAAGATAACTTAATACAACCCTCAGATAGACATAAGGATAAAAACACCTTTCTTATTCCGTATGCAAGAACAAACACATACAAGTTTTCCTTCTTCCCGTCCGGAATTCGGGCGTGGAATGGGTTGCCTGAAGAATCCAGGAAAACCAACACTTTATCAACATTTAAATCTCTAATAAAAATGCAGGACTAAACACAAACCATAGATAAGCGTAGGACGCAATAATCTTCTGTATAGAAGGAGCGTCTGTAAACAGATAAGATAAGATAAGTATGCGGAAGATTAAGGCTAATTTGACTCACCTTCGGAGCTTTGTATCTCTGATCACAGATGGCGCAGCTCAGGAGGTTAATGTTCGAGTCCCAGAACCGTGTAGCCGTTGACGTCATTCTCACAGAGGTCATAGGTCAAGCAACACCTGGAGAAGAAAGACAGAAAGTCCACTGAGGTCAGACGGTCGACTTCAGTGATTTCATCAACAGTGTTCACGTGGCGTATTCAAATTCACTCATGCAGAAAGAAGTTATGGACCAACGAGTCTTGACTATGTTGGCTAGGCTTATCCATAGTGGCTAGGCGTGGCCATAGACCATAGTGGCTACTGCCTACTGACCATGGTGGCTAGGCTTGTCCATAGTGGCTAGGCTTGTCCATAGTGGCTAGGCTTGTCCATAGTGGCTAGGCTTGTCCATAGTGGCTAGGCTTGACCATAGTGGCTAGGCTTGACCATAGTGGCTAGGCTTGTCCATAGTGGCTAGGCTTGACCATAGTGGCTAGGCTTGACCATAGTGGCTAGGCTTGTCCATAGTGGCTAGGCTTTACCAAACGATATTATACGTCTCTTGACTCGTCCACATTTGCTTAACAAAATGAATATAATAAGGTCAAAGACTGTAACAAATTTCGGCGCCCCCCTCCTCCCGGTGATTGGCATTCATCATGAACAAGAGGTCATCACACGGGACTTCAATCACGTCTCAAGTGAGGGGCCGGGTCATGACAACATCGATGTTCCTTTTAAGCTGCACGGCCGCGCGGATATCCGAAGGACGCCGCGCAGCAATTTAGAATTACCGCGCAGCAAATTTAGTAATATATTGCACACAAAATTGATGCTGTGCAACTTTGTACACGAGGTACTTTGCACACGGACTAACCAACCTTAGATGGAAAATTTTTCAACATATATTCATTATCTAATGCATTAGGAACTATGAGTGCGAAACAAAGTAATCGATATTTATGTTCATTATTTGAACATTGATTTAGAAATGTTTGTCTGTATACACCACCACAAAGCGTGAGGACCCCTGATGTCCTCGCCACCTCTCAATCCCAAAAATCAGCATGCAGCAGACGACACGTCGCCGGTTAGAGCCGCACCCTTAACATTGCGACAGCCGACATTTGGGAAATAATGAGATAGCGACTCACGTAGCCAACAATTGAATCCTCATCGAGCCTTACACCCCACAGCGAGATAAGTAGACGACGGATAGGTATCAATGACTTTGGAGAATATCCCAAGACGATGGCAACAGGACCTTCTTGGCAGGAGCTAAATGAGTATGATAAAAAAAAAGTGTTGGAAGAATAATAGACACTGTAATATTAGAAATAATACTATTGGAAAAGAAATCGTTCCCCGCAAAGCTTTTAGTTGTTCTTTTTTCTTCGTGGGTGCCAAACCAAGGTGGGCGAAACTCAATATATGTACGTTGTCAAAAGTAAGCGGGAAAAAAAGCGAAGGTTTTGTTAGTATTGAAAGATGAACAGATCAACACAAATGATATTGTTTGCGACAAAGTTGTTTACACCGGCCTAGAAAAAACGTTAAAACTGATATTATAATTTAGAGCAGGTATATCCTCTACTTACAATCATGATGACGGTATGTGACATTGACACATTACTAGAACAAATGCTTTAATAAAATGAAGACCTTAAGTATTAAACACCTTTCATGCAACTGGCCCGTACCAAGTTACGTCCGTTGGTGGTTGTCTACCATTCGGTCCCAAAAAGTCGACCTCGAAAGTTCAGCCTTAAAAAAATGTGGCACCGACTGGAGAGCCCGCAGCACAAGAGTTTGAAACGACCCCCCCCCACCCCTTTTTCATTTTTTCCCCTGGACGTAATATTTCATTCAACTGATACAAAACAAAATACCTAATGCGTGGTATAGAATTTAACCAATGAACACTAGAGCAGGGGTCTCCGAACTACGGCCCTCGGGCCAGATGCGGCCTGCGAGGCCCTCTGATCCGGCCACTGGAGACCTTTTAATCTCCGAAAAAAGATACTATTTTTACCTATAGTTTACCACAAAACTGTGTGTAGTTGGCCCCCAAACTGGTGTTTGACTGTCAATGTGGCATTCCGGCAGAAAAGTTTGGAGACCCCCTGCTCTAGAGAAAAAGCAACAGCTATTTGGGGGAGGATCACCGCTCCACTCCCTTCCCTTTAAGCTACTGCCTCAACCTACAAGTGATGAGATGAGGATGAAAACCAAGCAGGTAAAATAAGTCTTAGTTATTCGTTAGCTGGATTTATTGGAATATTGCGGCGCAACATATTCCCTTCCAAACAATTTCATTTCCATCTTCATGGCAATGGCAATATTCGCTATTTTAATGATACAACTCGTAATATTTCCTCTCATGGAATCGTCCGTTGATATTCCCCACGCAACATTAACAAGAACGAAAGTACTTAAACACTCATCAATGTTTGCACTTGACAGCCCACTTGTTTGGAGGTGCGAACATTTAACATGGCGTTTTGAGTATTCCATTCAATGCGCAGGGTGGGCTGGTCATACGTCATACGCCAAACGGGTACAACAACCTCTCTGACTACCGCACATGTGGCGGTACTGCTACAGCTGTCAGTGTACTTCTGGCTACTTCACACTTCAAGCGACTGCTACAGCTGTCAGTGTACTTCTGGCTACTTCACACTTCAAGCGACTGCTACAGCTGTCAGTGCACTTCTGGCTACTTCACACTTCAAGCGACTGCTACAGCTGTCAGTGTACTTCTGGCTACTTCACACTTCAAGCGACTGCTACAGCTGTCAGTGTACTTCTGGCTACTTCACACTTCAAGCGACTGCTACAGCTGTCAGTGTACTTCTGGCTACTTCACACTTCAAGCGACTTCTAAAACGTTCAATGTACTTCTGGCTACTTCACACTTCAAGCGATTGCTACAGCTGTCAGTGTACTTCTGGCTACTTCACACTTCAAGCGACTGTTACAACTTTCAATGTACTTCTGGCTACTTCACACTTCAAGCGACTGCTACAAACTTTCAATGTACTTCTGGCTACTTCACACTTCAAGCGACTTCTACAAACTTTCAATGTATTTCTGGCTACTTCACACTTCAAGCGACTTCTAAAACTTTCAGTGTACTTCTGGCTAATCACACTTCAAGCGACTGCTACAACTTTCAATGTACTTCTGGCTACTTCACACTTCAAGCGACTTCTAAAACTTTCAATGTATTTCTGGCTACTTCACACTTCAAGCGACTTCTAAAACTTTCAGTGTACTTCTGGCTAATCACACTTCAAGCGACTGCTACAACTTTCAATGTACTTCTGGCTACTTCACACTTCAAGCGACTTCTAAAACTTTCAATGTACTTCTGGCTACTTCACACTTCAAGCGACTTCTAAAACTTTCAATGTATTTCTGGCTACTTCACACTTCAAGCGACTGCTACAACTTTCAATGTACTTCTGGCTACTTCACACTTCAAGCGACTGCTACAAACTTTCAATGTACTTCTGGCTACTTCACACTTCAAGCGACTGCTACAACTTTCAATGTACTTCTGGCTACTTCACACTTCAAGCGACTTCTAAAACTTTCAATGTATTTCTGGCTACTTCACACTTCAAGCGACTTCTAAAACTTTCAGTGTACTTCTGCATGGCTAATCACACTTCAAGCGACTGCTACAACTTTCAATGTATTTCTGGCTACTTCACACTTCAAGCGACTTCTAAAACTTTCAATGTACTTCTGGCTACTTCACACTTCAAGCGACTGCTACAGCTGTCAGTGTACTTCTGGCTACTTCACACTTCAAGCGACTGCTACAGCTGTCATTGTACTTCTGGCTACTTCACACTTCAAGCGACTGCTACAACTTTCAATGTACTTCTGGCTACTTCACACTTCAAGCGACTTCTAAAACTTTCAATGTACTTCTGGCTACTTCACACTTCAAGCGACTTCTAAAACTTTCAATTTACTTCTGGCTACTTCACACTTCAAGGGACTGCTACAGCTGTCAGTGTACTTCTGGCAGCTTCACACTTCAAGCGACTGCTACAACTGTCAATGTACTTCTGGCTACTTCACACTTCAAGCGACTTCTAAAACTTTCAATGTACTTCTGGCTACTTCACACTTCAAGCGACTGCTACAGCTGTCAGTGTACTTCTGGCTACTTCACACTTCAAGCGACTGCTACAGCTGTCATTGTACTTCTGGCTACTTCACACTTCAAGCGACTGCTACAACTTTCAATGTACTTCTGGCTACTTCACACTTCAAGCGACTTCTAAAACTTTCAATGTACTTCTGGCTACTTCACACTTCAAGCGACTTCTAAAACTTTCAATTTACTTCTGGCTACTTCACACTTCAAGGGACTGCTACAGCTGTCAGTATACTTCTGGCAGCTTCACACTTCAAGCGACTGCTACAACTGTCAATGTACTTCTGGCTACTTCACACTTCAAGCGACTTCTAAAACTTTCAATGTACTTCTGGCTACTTCACACTTCAAGCGACTGCTACAGCTGTCAATGTACTTCTGGCTACTTCACACTTCAAGCGACTGCTACAGCTGTCAATGTACTTCTGGCTACACTTCATGTGTTGGTATTGTCACAACTTTCGATCTACGGTGTACGGATCACCGGGTACCTGTGCTCTCACTAATAACACAGAACCACGCGATATAGGCGTGTGCATGGAGGTAAATGTAAGACATGACATGATGCACAAGACAGAATGTACATGTAAATGTCAGGTTGTCATGACTAGATGCCAATGTAATGATGTACACTTAGACAGCAGAGTGTACATGTCGGAGTGTACATGTCAATGCAAGATGACAGTGTTTTCATGACAAGGTGTACATGCCAAAGAGACGGACATTTTGATTTACAAAATTGTATCGAACTACTGGTAAATGATGGTGGCGTGTGTGTGTGTCAATCCGCACCCTGGGCGCCATTTTAAGGGCGGTAGTTGTGGTAAGTTAAACAGCTGTCTTCCGTGCTCGCTACGCTAGTTTAACATCTGGGGTACACTCATAAACCTTCTCATTATGACATAGAGACCACCGAATAGCTTAACCACTATGAAAAAAAACAACATCAAAGAGCTGGATCGCAGAAATAAACACAAAATCTATTAAACACCGTATTTAGAATTCTAACAACAAGCAGTGAAATGCCTGAACTAATGACATCCAGGAGAACCCCCGAAATAGAGCAGCCCCACAGACAACACCGGCCATTGCTACAAAGTTTTAGACAAACCCGGAAACGGTGAACCCGGGGAAGTAATCCATTTTAACTCACCGTAGTTACGCCACTGATGACAAGACACAATGGGAAACCCGTACTATATATAGTCTTACACACTGGCGTTCTATAAGACATCCACATTTGTTGGCACTATTTTCGTTCGTATGATACCCTATACTATTGAGATTTGGGGACCTCTGGCTAAAGTCTATGGTGGGAATATGTCCAAATTGTGTGGCTGTCCGTCCTCTCGAGTAAGTCTATCTAAGAACAGCCCCAGGGTAAAACAATATGGGCGTGACGACACTTAGGTGCAGTCGGGATGTTAAGTTGCGCATGCCGTATGCAGCTAGGCTGTATGTGGCTGTGCAGTCAGGTTGTATGTGGCTGTGAAGCCAGGCTGTATGTAACTGTGAAGCCAGGCTGTATGTGGCTGTGTAGCCAGACTGTATGTGCCGTGATCATTAACAAACATTTACACTCACCATCAACTAGGGGTTTTCGGATTTCGGCTCTGGCAAATCCGCCATTTTCACTTCAAAAATCCTGTCAAATACGGCTGGATTTCAAAATTTTGAATCCGGTATAGCACTACAATCAACATTGTCTTTATTTTAATATCCGTAAGGAAGTTCGCTTGTCGCCTTCGTATACTAGTCTGCAAAATAAGTTTTATATTGAAACTTAAGCTAAACCGGAAGGCAGAAATACTTTTATCATAAACATTGCGACTACCTAAAAACATTTAGAAATACCCATTTACACGCATTCTATACACTATACAAGAATGATTTATTCCTTAAGTCAGTAAGTAGTCCCTCACTAATCGAATCCTAAGTCACTGAAATGTCAACTCCTATCTGACACCAACAACTGTCATCACGTACACGATCTCTTATCTTATCACGACAACATCAGTTCCACTAGTAAACCAGGCCACTACACGTCATCAACTCTATCGTACTCCCCCCTCCCCACACACACACACATCCATCTCCCATTTCTCACCCTTTCCTCTCATTTTTGGTTCGTGTTACTTTGCTATGTGACTCTACCCGGAACAATGAAAAGCCATGACTTCCTAAACAAAACGAAAAGCTGTTGTGTAGTGTAGTCTAATACCGAACAAGAAACCTCATTGGCGGACCGCGGTTGTAATGACTTTCGGAAACGGTCATTTAAAATGACGTTAATAGAAGCTAAGTGTCCAGAGACACTTGCTAGACAAAACCAATGCATATCAGTATCAGCTGTTACATCATAATGGTCGTGAACGGGGTTAATGGATGGTTTGTCGGTCTGTGGTGTGGATGGTGGATTTATGGTGCTGTCGATGAGTAGTTGGTGCTGTTGATGGATATACAGGTGGCATTGGTTTGTGATAAGGATGGTGGATCAGAGGTGAGGATGGTGGATTAATGGAGTGGATGTTGGATTAGTGTTGATGACGGTGGATTAGTGGTGAGGATGGTGGATTAATAGAGAGGATTTTGGATTAGTGGAGTGCATTATGGATTAGTAAATAGGATTTTGGATTAGCGGAGAAGATGTTGGATTAGTTGTGAGGATGATGGATTAGTAGTGATGATGTTGGATTAGTGGTTGGGATTAGTGGTGAGAATGGTGGAGTAATAGAGAAGGTTTTGGATTAGTGGATTGGATTATGGATTAGTAAAGAGGATTTTGGATTAGCGGAGAAGATGTTGGACTAGTTGTGAGGATGCTGGATTAGTGGTGAGGATTTTGGATTATTGGTTTTGTTGGTGGTTTGTGGCGAGTTAGTCTGATCAACATATTAAAAAAACCAACCACACAAACCCCACTAGAGCGTCGCCCCCACAGACATGTACATGTTGGTGTCTCGGCGCCAGTGCTTACACTCATTGATTCCATGTCAACAGAGAAATTCCATCTAAAGTCACGCAGCGGTGAGAATTGAGGTTTTCACAAAGTCGTGTCGTGTGACCACCGTATATGACATGATGGGGTGAGGGGTGTATGTGTTATACTTATGCTGGTAGAATATGTGTGGATAGTGGGTGAGCTGTTTGAATACAGTTTTTTTGGAGGATGGGAAGGGGGGGGGGAGGAATCGCAACTGATCAAAAGTTACTATCTTAAAAGTAAACAAGAATAATAAAATGTAAAAAAATATTATTTTAAAAAGGACACGCTTTTATTTACAAACATTTACAGACTGAAACGCGCTGATCTCCCCTGTCCTTGATGTAAACACGGGAATTTGGTAAACGAGGGCTGGAGTGAAACCAGTGAGCCATGGAGGTCAACTCTAGCAGACGACTATACATTCTAAATAGTGATGAATAGAGATAAACTAAAAATTGATTAATTTAATTACGGTAAATTCGATCAATCTGAAATTTTGATACAATGCATTGTCATCCAAGATCTATCTTTGGTGAAATTTTGAGATCTCTAGGACCATCACAAGTGGTTTAATTTTACGTTTCAAGATTTGAAGGAAGGATGGATGGATGAATACAACATACAAACAGTGTGACTGTTTTTATAAAAGCGTGTAAAATAGGAAAGTATGTGGTGTGTGTGTAAAAAGAAAAAAAAAGTCTGGGCGGATGGTGGTATGGGTAAATATTTTCAATTCAACGACATGCTATTTGCAGGCATCCTGTAGAATACCACAAGTATTGTCCGACAATGGTTTTATTAACGATAACTGGCGAAAGAGTTGACCATTATAACAGATCCGGTGAAGTAGTTGTTATAGTGTTGTAATTAAACTGAAAACTATTCTTTAAAAAGAATAAAATTTGAAACGATGCATCTAATCTTAAGTAATCAAACGGCTGCCAGGCTCTCTGTTATGCCACTGAGATGCAGTTCTCTATTAGGCCATAGATGGGAAATTGCAGGTTCTTTTTTAAAGAGATAATCATTATCAGATTGTCTCATAATGAGATAAAGTGATACAATGAGAGGGGTGAAAGAGAGAGAACAAAAATTAGACGCTTCTTAATAACAATTTCATTTAATCGTAACATTTATGTGAGAAAGTATCTAGTTGACGTGTGTGAAACATTTCACCTGCTTCAACTTTGTATGAGACGACAATAGAACACACGAAATGCAATTTGTGGCACTGGCCAACTGCACGACTTTGATATTGGGTAGGTTCAATATTTAAATTCCACATGTTATTTTCAAACAGAAAACACAAGAAACAACACACACACACACACACACAAATAAAAACAACAACAACAAAAATACAAATCCCCCCCCCCATTCCCGTAGATTTCCAGTTTGGTTGAGTTTAGATGCAAACTGGTAATAGCCCGCCCTCGCCTCACATCTTACCCGCCAAAAGGCCCAACATGCCAACAGCAGCTACCAAAAAGACAACAACAAGGGAGTTTCACCGTCACACGTAACGCATCTACCGAGAGGACCGCGGTGTCGAGTTTATCAGAAGTGTTATCTTCCATTCGCTACGTCATCAACATGATTTACAACTTCACAGTCAAACGTTATAAACGACATCAACAGGTCATTCACTTGCCCTGGCCAGCGACCACGGACAGATCAAACACATCAGACAAATACATCAGACAAACTCATCAGACAAACACATCAGACAAACACATCAGACAAACACATCAGACAAATACATCAGACAAATACATCAGACAAATACATCAGACAAACTCATCAGACAAACACATCAGACAAACACATCAGACAAACACATCAGACAAATACATCAGACAAATACATCAGACAAACACATCAGACAAATACATCAGACAAACACATCAGACAAACACATCAGACAGAGACATCAGACAAATACATCAGACAAATACATCAGACAAATACATCAGACAAATACATCAGACAAATACATCAGACAAATACATCAGACAAATACATCAGACAAACTCATCAGACAAACCCATCAGACAAACACATCTGACAAACACATCAGACAAACTCATCAGACAAACCCATCAGACAAACACATCAGACAAACACATCAGACAAACACATCAGACAAACACATCAGACAAATACATCAGACAAATACATCAGACAAATACATCAGACAAATACATCAGACAAACACATCAGACAAATACATCAGACAAACTCATCAGACAAACACATCAGACAGAGACATCAGACAAACACATCAGGCAGAGACATCAGACAAACATATCAGACAAACATATCAGACAAACATATTAGACAAACATATCAGACAAACACATCAGACAAACACATCAGACAAACACATCAGACAGAGACATCAGACAAACACATCAGACAGAGACATCAGACAAACACATTAGACAAGCACATCAGACAGAGACATCAGACAAACGCATCAGCCAGAGACATCAGACAAACACATTAGACAAACACATCAGACAGAGACATCAGACAAACACATTAGACAAACACATCAGACAGAGACATCAGACAAACACATTAGACAAACACATAAGACAGAGACATCAGACAAACACATTAGACAAACACATAAGACAAACACATTAGACAAACACATCAGACAAACATATTGACAAACACACTAGACAAACACATTAAACTGTAATTTAATTTTACTTACCCGCTAGCCCCACAGAGAAATAGAATTATTGTAATCCATGAATAATCTACTTAATCCATAATATGTTGCTATGTGACGATGGAATAAATCCGGGTGTGCTTTTCCTTCCCGAATCGCTGACCTTTTAATGCGCCGGTCAACGCCAAACTAAAGACTAATAACACTTAGATCTAGCGCTGTGCATGTCTGAGAGGTCCTGGCTATTTAATTCATTTGTCCTAGTTTCAAACCAAAACACACACGTACACATTAAATTGTACACTTCTGCAGCACGTACACACAGGTGGTACATCCGTGTATAATCAAGTGTACACCAGGGTACAGTCGGGACAAACACAATGAATGAAATGAAACTAAAAGGTAGCAGTGAAAGCTAGTTCACCTGAGCATCCCTTGTGATATCGGTTACAGGTAGCAGTGCAGGTGAAAGGGGGGCGGAGGGGGAGATAACGGTGGGGCAGACTCGGTGCTGTAAACTCTCTGTTGTTTGATGGCCCGCGTCCCTGCCCTGGTCGCTTTAACTTTAAAGTTTTGTTTGAATGGATTCATGTCAGAGAAGCAAGGCCGTTGGGGTTGACATAGGGCGTCACTTAAAGAGGATAATAAATGGGACATAAATTGTCAATAAATCTGTTTTTATAGTAGGAGATTAACCAATCTAAGTGTGAAATCGGGACCCTTAATACACCCCCCTCCCCCACCGCTGTTTCTTTATCCGAAAGAAGAATGGCCACAATTTCAAGCACATATTAGACAACACACATTTAATACTAATTTATTTAGTAGGTATCGACACGAAATGCTGGCATTGCAGCCCAGCCTCTGAAACAGTAGTGCACCCGCTGACATCGTGCCCCGCACTGGACATTGTCGTTGGGGAGGGAGGTAGGTGGCGGTCGAGTCCTAGGCTACGCTCGGATGATGTTGTAAGGCACTGCCCAGCAGCTGGCGGAGGTTACCAAAGTGTTTCAGAGAGAGAGAGAGATATCAAGATTTCCAGAATATGCATTTCAGTACCACGTTTGTTGCCCATCACATGTAAAAGTCTAGATGACCATTAAAACTTGATATTGTAATTAAAATACAATTATTTCTACTGGATTTTTAAAAAAAAGAAGGAAAAAAAGGTGTGCGTTGACCCTAAATAAACATCCCAGGTCAGGTGACTGCGCATCGAGCGAGCGTACGTTGAGCTAACGTGACTCGGATAGTCCCTGATGTTGAATGTGGTCGCTAATTAGCGCCGTGTTTATCTGAATGTCCATACGTGGAAATAAAAACCAACAACATATTTGGACCAAAGTTTGGACAGTATAGTAGTCCTGAATGGACCCTGGCCTTCTACGGCCTATTTTTTGTGTGTCCCTAGGTCATGTCATGAGCAGGTACAGAGGGACAGACTGTGCGGACTCAAGCTCTAGGTTCTGTCATAAGCAGGTACAGAGGGACAGACTGTGCGGACTCTAGCTCTAGGTTCTGTCATGAGCAGGTACAGGGGGACAGACTGTGCGGACTCTAGCTCTAGGTTCTGTCATGAGCAGGTACAGGGGGACAGACTGTGCGGACTCTAGCTCTAGGTTCTGTCATGAGCAGGTACAGAGGGACAGACTGTGCGGACTCTAGCTCTAGGTTCTGTCATGAGCAGGTACAGAGGGACAGACTGTGCGGACTCTAGCTCTAGGTTCTGTCATGAGCAGGTACAGAGGGACAGACTGTGCGGACTCTAGCTCTAGATTCTGTCATGAGCAGGTACAGGGGGACAGACTGTGCGGACTCTAGCTCTAGGTTCTGTCATGAGCAGGTACAGGGGGACAGACTGTGCGGACTCTAGCTCTAGGTTCTGTCATGAGCAGGTACAGAGGGACAGACTGTGCGGACTCTAGCTCTAGGTTCTGTCATGAGCAGGTACAGGGGGACAGACTGTGCGGACTCTAGCTCTAGGTTCTGTCATGAGCAGGTACAGAGGGACAGACTGTGCGGACTCTAGCTCTAGGTTCTGTCATGAGCAGGTACAGAGGGACAGACTGTGCGGACTCTAGCTCTAGGTTCTGTCATGAGCAGGTACAGAGGGACAGACTGTGCGGACTCTAGCTTGCACCATGTTAGACACACCCGGTTTTCCAAATTGAAATGTTATGTTTAAATATAATTTTGTCAAACGTTTACATATGGATTTTTAAAAAACAAACCCGTAAAAACAAAGTTTTTGACTATAAATCCCTTATATATGAGACATAACTAACAGTAGTGATTATTTTCAAACGCTACAAACATTTACAGACTGACACCGAGTGATGTCCCTTGTCTTTAATAAATGGGGGTGGGACGTGAGGGGGTTTCGGCACGACGGTCGGCGTCAACTCAAACTCACGTGGAAGTGGCAGAAAAAAACAATAACAAACCGTGAATTTGAATTACATACCTCATATAAGGATAAACTAAAAATGCATTAATTTAATTACGGGTACGTTCGATCGATCTGAAATTTTGATACGATGCATTGTTAGGTTAGACGGGTCCGTGTGCCAAATTTCAGCTCGTTCCGATCACGGGAAGTGGGTCATTTTCGACTTTTGTTTTTCCGCCCGCCCGCCCAGCCCATGAGATGATGAGATGATGAGACGGCCGCGAAGTTAATATAAGAGATTTAAATAAAACAAACCCGTAAAAACAAAGTTTTTGACTATAAATCCCTTATATATGAGACATAACTAACAGTAGTGATTATTTTTAAACATTTACAGACTGACACTGAGTGATGTCCCTTGTCTTTAATAAATGGGGGTGGGATGTGAGGGGTGTCGGCACGACGGTCGTCGTCAACACGACGGTCGGCGTCAACTCAAACTCACGTGGAACTGGAATTTTAATATAAAAAAAAACAGTGAATTTTGAATTACATACCTCATATAAGGATAAACTAAAAATGCATTAATTTAATTACGGTACGTTAGATCGATATGAAATTTTGATACGATGCATTGTTAGGTCAGACGGGTCCGTGTGCCAAATTTCAGTTTGATCGGATCATGGGAAGTGGGTCATTTTTGACTTCTGTTTTTCCGCCCGCCGAGCCCAAGACAGACAGACAGAGAGAGAGAGAGAGAGAGAGAGAGAGAGAGAGAGAGAGAGAGAGAGAGAGAGAGAGAGAGGAGAGAGAGAGAGAGAGAGACGCCGGTGAAGTTAATATAAGGGATTTAATAAAACAAACCCGTAAAAACAAAGTTTTTGACTATAAATCCCTTATATATGAGACATAACTAACAGTATTGATTATTTTCAAACATTTACAGACTGAATCTGTCTTAACACAAGTTTGCTTCATAACCCTAGGGGGGGAGGGGTGGGTGGGAGGGGGAGAAGGGGAAAAGTCTGGTCACCGATTCGCTTGACCGAGCTCAGAGTGACACGTAAAATGTAAACAAAAGCGCACCGTCGTTTCGTTGGGTCGCCTCAATGCTCAAACTTTCACGTGGCAAAAAAACAATAACAAATCGTGATTTTAAATTACATACCTCATATAAGGATAAACTAAAAATGCATTAATTTAATTACGGTACGTTCGATCGATCTGAAATTTTGATACGATGCATTGTTAGGTAAGACGGGTCCGTGTGCCAAATTTCAGTTCGATCGGATCATTGGAAGTGGGTCATTTTTGACTTCTGTTTTTCCGCCCGCCGAGCCCATGAGATGATGAGAGAGAGACAGACAGAGAGAGAGAGACGGCCGCGAAGTTAATATAAGGGATTTAATTAAACAACCCCGTAAAAACAAAGTTTTTGACTATAAATCCCTTATAGATGAGACATAACTAAAAGTATTGATTATATTCAAACATTTACAGACTGAATCTGTCTTAACTCAACTTTGCATCATAACCCTAGTGGGGGGGGGAGGGGTGGGTGGGGGGAGAGGGGAAAAGTCTGGTCACCGATTCGCTTGACCGAGCTCAGAGTGACACGTAAAATGTAAACAAAAGCGCACCGTCGTTTCGTTGGGTCGCCTCAATGCTCAAACTTTCACGTGGCAAAAAAACAATAACAAATCGTGAATTAAAATTACATACCTCATATAAGGATAAACTAAAAATGCATTAATTTAATTACGGTACGTTCGATCGATCTGAAATTTTGATACGATGCATTGTTAGGTAAGACGGGTCCGTGTGCCAAATTTCAGTTCGATCGGATCATTGGAAGTGGGTCATTTTCGACTTTTGTTTTTCCGCCCGCCGAGCCCATGAGATGATGAGAGAGAGACAGAGAGAGAGACAGACAGACAGAGAGAGACGGCGGTGAAGTTAATATAAGGGATTTAAAAATAGTTGAATAGATGGCAATCTTGACACACGATGTAAAATCAACATCAATTAATCAATTAGCAAATAAAACAAAAGGCAAACAAATGTTACCAACCTTAATGTCCTCGATAGACATTTTCAGAGTTAACAGCCCTTTTGGGAACTCTGACTGCCCTGTCACTGTTCACTCCTTTTTGTCCCTCATGCAGCGAGGTAGAAAACATTACATAAAATTAAACAACCCGTAAAAACAACGTTTTTGACTATAATTCACTCATATACGAGACATAACTTAAATGATTGACTATGTGCAATATAATATGCACCGCGCGACAAATATTTACGGACTGAAACTGACTGACTCACCTTGCTGTAAAACACGGGATGTGGTCATCGATGTCTGGAGTGAACTCCAGTGAAACGTGGATGTCAACAATAGCAGACCGTTACATAGAGTTACATAGAGATAAACTAAAAATGCATTAATATAATTATGGTACATTCGATCGATCTGAAATTTTGATACAATGCATTGTTAGGTAATACGAGTCTATGTGCATAATTTCAGCTCGATAGCATCACGGAAAGTGTGTCATTTTTTACTTTTGTTTTTTCCGCCTGCCCGACCGGTCACGACAGACAAGACGGTGAAGTTAATATAAGGGATTTAATAACGTTGCCGCGTGTATTAAATTTGCCGCATTGATGAGCAGGGTGGCCAGCAAATAGGAGAAGATTAAAACCCATGTACTGAATTTCAGCAAAAGTAAATGTTTGCAGTGTTCTGTTGACCAGATATTTTTGCCATTAAAAATTTAATTAAAATTCAGTTGCTCACTACGCAAATGACGTAAAAAAGCTGCAAGATTGAAACCATTCTTTCTCCCCGCCACACTCTTTCCTATGCACTGCAAGCAATATTTGCTCGCGCACAGTTCTGTGTGTTGTCTATGTATAGAATTAGGAATTACATTACGGAAAAAAAGAAAGGCAATGAATTGAATGTCATTCAAGCATCAAATTGTTCTGTCGTGTTCCATCAGTGACGTCATGTCACGCAGATGCCCCGCCCAAATTGAGATAAACCTTCGTTTTTTTAAAAATCCTTTATATTAACTTATGGTGTCTGGTTGATTGCTTGTTTGTCGAAAAAACTTTGGATCGATTTTAACCCACTTCCTCGTAAGCTAGCGAGCTGAAATTTTACAGGCAGACTCGTGCCGATAATAAAAACGCTGTATCAAAATTTGAGATCGATCGCATGTACTGTAATTAAATTATTGAATTTTTAGTTTATGTTATCTATCTCTATGTATCATGTTAAATTTTTGAGATAGAGTGTCGCGGTGCGTATTATATTGAACGACCTTTTTATTACCACGTTTTTATTAACTCGCTTTCGTTCCTGTTTGTTGGTTGGTTTGTCCAAGATTTTTTCAAATCTGCCAACGTAAAATTGAACCACTTCTGATGGTCCTAGAGATCTGAAAATTTTACCACAATGGATGACAATGTATTGTATCAAAATTTCAGATCGATCGAATGGACCGTTATTAAATTATTGAACTTTTTAGTTTATCTATAGTCTATATTTAAGCATCTGTACCGTCTGCTTTTGTTGACATCCGTGAGTTCACCCCGTGACCACCTCACAATGTTTTTAAAACGTTGGGCGGGCGCTTGTGATGTGTTTATTAAAAAAAAATAGAGGTAAAAAATATTTTAAAAACCCAGGTTGTTATAAGTTGGTGTTTGGTATAAAAATTAAAGATTTCTAATTTAGAAGACAAAAGAGAGATCTATAAGTGAGAGAATGAGTGAACCGCATATGTTAAACCTTATAAGCGCCCGCCCCACGTTTTTAGTCATATTAAATCGAAGTACTTGAACTAATAAGTTTTAACTTATTTTCTTCTTTTTAGTCCGCTTATAAAAACGTGGCTTTTTAAAATCTTTTTTTTACTTCTATTTATTAATACTTTCCTGTTGCGCGATTCGGTGCGTATTATATTGACAATACTTTTTATAAACATATTCTCCATCGGTGCGCATTATATTAAACACGTTTAACGAGACATAACTAACATTTTGTATTTTTGTATTGCCTTGCGCTGCGTATTATAATGAACATTCTTTTAGTTATGTCTCGTACATAAAGGATTTATAGTCAAAAACTTGGTTTTTTACGGGTTCTTTTTATTATGCTTTTAAAAGACTGTTTTTCTACAGCTTACTGTGCAGTAGTTTTATCGAAATATATGTGTAAAAAAATTGTAACATATCCATGCAGCCCCTCCCTCCCCCCCCCTTGTTCAAATCTAAGAAACGGAATATAATGAATGAATGAAAGGATTGTTTGAAAAGATTAACATTTACAGTAATTTCAACATTCTAGAGAAAGTGTAGTGTGGTCGTGTGTCTGCATGTGTGTGAGTATGTGTGGCGATAGGTTGTGTTTTATTGATGCTAACTGCGCGCCGTTGTTAAAGGTCGGCATTATTTTAGGAGCGTTGATCAAGGTCGCGAGAAGACGACACAAAAAATGTCAGCAATGTTATTAAAATAATTGTAAGTAGCGTCTCTGTCTTACGTGTTTCGTTTCTTTTAGCCCAAAATCCTAGATTTAAAGGTTACCAGGAAATGGCTTAGTGAATTAAGAGCCATGCACCTAGGGGCCGGGCGGCTTTTAACTCTCCCTAAACCGACCACAAAATTATATTCACGAAATGCCTGCAGTTGGTAGAAAATGTTATATGACCTAACTAGACAGATAGACAGACAGAGAGAGAGAGAGAGAGAGAGAGAGAGGAGAGAGAGAGAGAGAGAGAGAGAGAGAGAGAGAGAGAGAGAGAGAGAGAGAGAGAGAGAGAGAGAGAGAGAGAGAGAGAGAGAGAGAGAGAAAGAGAACGAGAACGAGAGAGAGAGATATAGAGCGACAGAGGTGAGATGAGCGAGAAAACGAGAGACAGTGAGTTACACAGAGAGAGAGAGAGAACGAGAGAAAGAGAGAACGGGGAGAGAGAGAACGAGAGAGAGAACGAGAACTGGAGAGATAGAGTGACAGATGAGCGAGAAAACGAGAGACAGTGAGTTACACAGAGAGAGAGAGAGAGAGAGAGAGAACGGGGAGAGAGAGAACGAGAGAGAGAGAAGGGGGCATCGGGAAGGTTAGGATAAATATCCCAAGTCTAACACTTGGAAAGGGATTCTCTTAACATTGTCATAGACAACTTTCAAGAATTTTAATTCACATCTATTCCTTTAAAAAAAACAATTGTCTTCAGAGCAGCTTACAGATGTAGTTTGGTTAAATGGAGGGAGTGTGACATGTGTTTGACTGTGGGGGACAATAAACCTTGAATTCTATCCCCGTCCCAGTCAACAAATCCACGTTTATGTATTTTAAATTCAACAGTTGCTGCTTGAATAATTATAGGTCTAAGGTTATTTTACAAATATACACATATATATATATTTACTTTTAAATCCCTTATATTAACTTCACCGCCGTCTCTGTCTCTGTCGTTCTGTCGTCATCTCATGGGCGGGCGGAAAAACAAAATTAAAAAATGACCCACTTCCCGTGATCCGATCGAGCTGAAATTTGGCACATGGACCCGTCTCACCTAAAAATGCATCGTATCAAATTTCAGATCGATCGAACGTACCGTAATTAAATGTATGCCTTTTTAGTTTATCCTTATATAACGTATGTAATTCAAACACACTGTTATTGTTATTTTTTCACGGGATTATTCAGTCACGCGTTGACGCGACCCATCGAAGTACCGGCGTGCTTTTGTTTACATTTTACGTGTCACGCTGAGCTCGGTCAAGCGATCGGTGACCAGACTTTTCCCCTCAGGGTTATGAAGCAAAGTTGAGTTAAGACAGTTTCAGTCTGTAAATATTTGTATATACTTTTAGTTATGTCTCATATATAAGGGATTTATAGTCAAAAACTTTGTTTTTACGGGTTTGTTTTATTAAATCACGAATTGCCTTTACCTCCATTGTCTGACAAAAACAGCTGACATTGAGAATCTTAAACGCTTGTACCCGGTGGCTTTGTCCTACACAGCAGGCACCTGCGTAACATTAAACAAAAACTACATTGAGACACCCCCCCCACAGGATAAATTAGCCGTTAGCAATTGAATTGAACACCAACAGAGCGACCCCTGTGACCTATGACCCCCAGCGGCAGGAAGATAATCTCCGAACAGAAAGGTGTCCTAATATCTTTCAGCAAATAGGACCCTAATGATTTATGGCTGATAAGGGCCACTCACCTGTCGGTTGGTGAAAGCGAATGTCACACCTGGTGTCAGAGAATTGTCTCTCCTGGAGCGACACCGGTGTAAGGTGACGTCATTTAATAGCACGTAGGCCCCCCCCCACCCCACCCTCCTCACCTCCTCAACAACCCATAAGAAAACGAGACATTACATTTCTTGACTATGTGGCTTAAACAGTTTTTAAAAGAATTTTCTCAAATAATGAAATGTGTTATCAACAAAGTGAGAAATAAACTGGCCAGTGCTGTTACGGTCTCATATACCAGCATTACGCACGTGACATCTATTTGTCGTTGGCTTTTCCAAATTGTCCATGTGCTCTCATGGACAGATTTCAGAATATCAAACGTGGAGTCATTTTCTCACACTTCACATTTAAACTATGACAATGACGTCATCATGACGATTTGCCGAGTGTCGGGTTTCGAATCTGTTTATATTCCAGAGTCCTGCAACCGATTTCAACTGTGGCACAAGACACGGATGTGCCGGGCTATAAATAACAATAATTCTTAAAACAACGGCACCTTGTCCCCTTGGGGACCGTCCATAAAGTACGTCACGCTATTTTTGACCATTTTTAACTCCCCCCTCCCCCCTGTCACAAATCTCGGACCCCCCCCCTTAAAGTATACGTCACACTTTAGAACAAAAAATAATGTTTTTTATTAACAAAATAATTAAAATTTAATATAAAACACAGTGACGTCACACATGACCGGACCCCTCCTCCCTCCCCTCCCTCCCCTCCCCCTTTCACAAACTGTCACACTTTCTTACACCCCATCCCCCCTCTTGAGCGTGATATACCTTATGGACGACCCCTTGCGAGAAGTAGCCAGCTCGGCTCAAGAAATCAATAGAACTGATCAAAGAACGAACATTTCGTTTAGACCTTTGTCAATATTCTTAAAACAGTCATGTTAAAAAAACAACAACCCACAGTGAAATCCGGTAAAGATGGTTTTATGTGCATGGTTAATGACATGGATTAATTAAGCTTAGCTACAGAACTGAGCTGTGCGGTACAATCCTTGTAATATTGTGTCATGTTGGCGGAGCCATGTTCATTTAACGAGGGGTAGGAGATAACTACATTATTGTGAAAGGCAGGGCCGGTGTTAGGCCACTGCAACCTATTAATTCCTTATCCCTACCCAAACTGGGCCCCGCGCAATCCGTTTCGCATACTAAGCTGCATAGGGCCCCGCAATTGCTAAGACCGTCCCTGGTGAAAGGCAATGTTCTCCTTTTAAGCTGAGCAGATTACTAACCGACGCCGCGCAGCAGTTTAGAATAACCACGCAGCAAATTTTGACAAGGACAATATAGTATGTTATGTGTTTTGTGGGGTTTAAATTTTTGCACAAAAAAATGGATGCTGTGCAACTTGTAATTTTCCACACGGACCAAGGAACCTTAGAGGGAACATGGGCGAAGGTTGTGGTAAAATGCGGATGGTGATTGGTAAATGTTGAAGATGTAGTCAAATGTAGGAGTCGCTACATGTTGGAGGTGTTGTTGGCTAACACGGTGAAAGGGGTTGTCCAGTTTATAAGTCATGTTTAAGGTGGTTTCTATATGTGAAAGGTGGTTACTATATGTGAAAGGTGGTTACTATATGTGAAAGGTGGTTACTATATGTGGAAGGTGGTTACTGTATGTGAAAGGTGGTTACTATATGTGAAAGGTGGTTACTCTATGTGAAAGGTGGTTACTGTATGTGGAAGGTGGTTACTATATGTAGAAGGTGGTTACTATATGTGGAAGGTGGTTACTGTATGTGAAAGGTGGTTACTGTATGTGGAAGGTGGTTACTGTATGTGAAAGGTGGTTACTATATGTGGAAGGTGGTTACTTTATGTGGAAGGTGGTTACTATGTGTGGAAGGTGGTTACTGTATGTGAAGGTGGTTACTGTATGTGAAAGGTGGTTACAATATGTGAAAGGCGGTTACCGTCTTATCTATACAGACGCTCCTTCTATGCAGAAGATACAGATGATCTGTTGGCAAGTGATGCAGCATTCACAGGCCACGGCTTTGTGGGTTCCACGCATTACCCAGCCGCCTAACACTACAAGTGTTAGGTACCCATTCGGAGCGGGGTGACTCAGGGACGCCCTAGGCCCCGGGAACAAACCCTTGCCTTCACACGGATTCGAACCCGTGACCATCGGTACGACAGTCCAGTGCGCTGCCACTCGACCACCGCGTATGTGGAAGGTGGTTACTATATGTGGAAGGCGGATACTATATGTGGAAAGTGGTAACTTAATGGTGAATGAGGCTCTTGCTAAAGGCAGAACAATAACATTTTGAGTGCAAACACATATTTCATGATCGAAATTCACAAATTCACCAAAGACATCTAAGCCCCTCGAGCGATCTAAGTTAGCCGAAATTAAACATCTACCCCCCCCCAATTATGAAACAACCATCAGATATTCGTCCACTATGGAATTCCCGATATTGTGTAGCTCGTGTCGCTGCGTCTGATCTCCTGGGCCAAATCCGGACATGACATCATGCTGACCCCAAATATAAAGTAATTTAAAACCCGAGAGCTTGGTCAACGCCAGACGACCCATGCGTAGGCTGTCGCATTGTGTCGGGTCATGAAGACATTGATACATTGGAAGACTTAAAAGATCAATAGCCAATAAAGGGACCATTATGTATAGTCAATAAAGGGACCATTAAGTATAAGTCTGTACAGTACCACTATATTCTGGAAAATTACCCAAGATTCCTCTACTCTTTGATTAAGAAAGGTATGTAAAATAGCAAATAAAATATTTTTAAAAAAAAACATTTAAAAAAAATTACATGAACACCGTTCACGTGGATATATGCAGAACTCAAGCAATAATTGCGGATACATGCAGAACTCAAGCAATAATTGTGGATACATGCAGAACTCAAGCAATAATTGTGGATACATGCAGAACTCAAGCAATAATTGTGGATACATGCAGAACTCAAGCAATAATTGCGGATACATGCAGAACTCAAGCAATAATTGTGGATACATGCAGAACTCAAGCAATAATTGTGGATACATGCAGAACTCAAGCAATAATTGTGGATACATGCAGAACTCAAGCAATAATTGCGGATATAAACTTTTAAAATAATAGCATGAACTTGAATGAACAATTGTTTCGGTGATATGGGCTGGTTTCTTTTATTTAAATCTTCCTCACACTTATTGACTAACAACTATATTTTATTTTAAACAACACTATGACAATATTTCACGTTTTGACGGTTCTCAAATCAGTTACACAACTGGATATAGATAACTAAACAAAAGACGGACAAACAGAAATAAATTCTGTTCTTGATTTACCTGATGCAGCTGCCGTAGGAAGAGTCCCCCCACAACAGGTAAACACAAACACACCGCACACGGGAACAGATAATCCCTGACTCCAGTCACAGGTGACAAGTGTGATCCAGGGGTGGGGGGCCCTCAGGACAGCAGAAGCCAGACGGATCAATATTGGAACAGACGAGGCCGAGTCGAGGGATGGAGATGGTGAGGCTGACGTCACCCAGCTCGCACGCGAGGGCACGCACACACACACACACACACACACACACACACGACACGAGGCATCGTTTGACCACAGGTCACAGAACCGAAGACTTTGACATCGCCATGGGAGTCCAAGAGGCTTGTTGATATCATTTAATAAATCAAGTTTACAATCTAAGGGAACTGGAGAGGAACACTTTTTGGAATTTTGGGGTACAATATATTTGGATATGAAGGGCAAAACTTTCTGAACTGTTGGGATACAATATCTTGGGTGATCAAATAGTTAACAAAAACTAAACTCTATTTCAATATTTGGAAGAACGCAAATTACCCTGGGCATTTAACAATATTCGAAATTCGTGGACTATCATTAACAATTGAAGACATCAGACGTTCAATTATTTGAAGATTTTGTCATCTGGGCTGACAACAGGGCTAACGGTTAAAAAGGCAGAGAAGATAGAATGAAGGAGAGATAGAGAGAGAGAAAAAAGAGAGATGGAGAGATAAACAGAGCGAGAGAATAAGTGAGAGTGTTTTGGAAGATACAAAGAATGAGAGAGATTGTGTTCAGAGAGAGAGAGTGAGTGAGAGATATAGAGAGAGAGTGACCAAGAGAACGGGCGAGGGATGTAGATAGAGAGAGGGGGAGAGAGAGAGAGGGATAATAAAGAGATAGCAATGGATAGAAAGTCAAAGAGAGAGAGAGAGAGAGAGAGAGAGAGAGAGAGAGAGAGGCAGAGAGCAACAGAGAGAGTGAGAGAGATTGTAGGAGAGTGTGTGAGAGATAGAATGAATAAAAGGGATAGAGAGGGAAAGATAGAGAGAGGGAGAGAGAGAGAGAGAGAGAGAGAGAGAGAGAGAGAGAGAGAGAGAGAGGGGGGGGGAGAGAGAGAGGGAGAGAGAGTGACATAGAGAAAAATAAATCAAAATTTTTACGACAGTTTCAGCGCGGCCATTGATGACGTCACAACCCTGTCTCTTTTCATCTCTTCAACCGCTTCCAGACGTGGAAAATCAATAACGGCAGACCTCAGCTGGTCCGTCTTCCTGTCTGTCCGCCAGTCTGTCAGCATGTGTGTTTACAACACCGTCTTGACTCCTGACTCAATCATTCACCTGTCACCCTCAACCCCCCCCCTACGCACACAATATCCACGCGGGCATCAATAAACGTGTTTTTGAAGTGGTCGTAGAACCGATAAAACCAGCCTGTGTTTTGGGCTATTAAATTGTTTGGTTAGGTCTGTATTAAAAGCGACAATTTCAATGCGAACCTCACATTCAGCCCGGCTGATAAAACATACATTCTCAAGAGATAATGTGCCACGCAATGGCGGCTAGAAACTGCACCGCAAACAGTGGCGGCGGCGATGCGGAAAGTTCAAATATACAACGCGACTTGACCTAAGAAGTCTCCAAGAAGCGCGTGTAATCTTGATCAGAATATAAATTAGTGCTAATCCCGCCTCACCTCATCTTAATATTTGTACCCCCCTTTCCCCATAACAATTTTTATTTTTCCTTAACGTCTTCATCCCCGCAGATTTGAGACATAAAATTCAATCTCCATAAAACAAAAGAAAACGCGCTTACGTTATTTTTATTAGAATTTCAATTAATTGCAGATATCAGAGAAGCAATCTAGATTTCCGATAGTATCTTCAATATGGCTGACTCTTTGTCTTACCTACAGTGCATTGTTTATTTTGAGAGCGTTGATCACTGTAAAATAATAAAGACTCTAATTATAGTTTATCTTTGCTCTGTTATACCAACAAAATTTTTTTTATTAGTAACAGTATTGTTTTAAAACCATGCCAGAGTTTCTTAAACTTTTAAAAATAGGTTTGATGTTTGCGTGAATCCATAAATAAACAAATAAGGTCAAACAAATTAATGAATAAATAAATAAATAAAATATAGAACCCACTTTCCAGTCCATGACGGACTATGGGGCAAGTGAAGTAGCGTTCACAAGTTTTAATTAGCCGCCACTAACAAGCAACGGATTGTGTGGCTAGCACAATGCCCCAGGGCCATGGTGGTCTAGCGGTAGCGCGCTGGACTAGCGGTAGCGCGCTGGACTGCCGAGCCAAGGTAGAAGAGTTTCGCGGGCTCCATTCTCAGTGCTGGGGTTATATATAATAAATAAATAAGGTCAAACAAATAAATGTGTGTGTCCATCATAGAACCCTAAAAAAAACGGGGTGCCCCGGGCAACACAGCCTGGAAAACTGTAGCAGGGGGTGCACTAAAAACAAATAAATTAAAAAATAAATCAAGATGACTGAACATACAAAAAATCTTTAAAAAGGAGAATAAACTATTTAAATAACTTTGACAAAACATATCTAGATAAAATAAATAACATCATCATGTTTGTTATTCTGTCTTCCTCTTTGTCTCGCCTACCAGATTTCTTTCCACAAAACGCTTGTCTTTCTATTCAATTTTTCCTAATCGTTTCCACATACATACTACGAATTAAACACTTTAAGTTTTACAAATAATAATAATAATAATTTAACATCGGTACATTTTTTAGTTTCTTTCTTAGGCATTCAAAGCGGTTAAAATTCTGGGTATGTAGGACAATTTTGACATGATCTTATCTAGGAAAACAAACTGGCGTCCGGCGTTTCTAACCCAGTATTGAAAACGAAGTATCTATATAGGTGACATCTGGACGTGACATGGTATTTAACTATTGGATTTTTAATGTTTTAGTAAACAACTGCCCAATGAAGGATTTTTTTTTGATGGGCCTTCAAACTTGTTACACAGTTATGTGAATATAGCCTTGCACGAGTGACAACAGGAACATCTCTTCAAAATTGATACTTAGGACTTAGGAGACATACTTTATTCTTTGCTAATAACTTTGATTTTCGTTAGCTTTTAATACATACAATTTGTGATTGATTTAACCCTTGATTTATTCTGTTAGATATTTGGCAACTTGTATTTTTTAATTTTATTAAACACCTTGTATTTTTCGACAGTTATATAGCACCTTCGATATTTTGGTAGTTAATATATAGCACCTTGTCTATATTTTGTAGTTATATAGCACCTTGTCTATTTCGTTACCTGTTAAGAACAAGCATTAGAGTCGCCAAGTCATATTTGAGCCTGTTCGATGCAGAATATTCGGTTTCTCATCTACGCGACGACGGTGACTAAAAATATAAAAATTTATCTACAAATCTCTGTGAAAGTCCTCAGTAGAACATTTACGTAAGACGACACGATAACATCCATGATACAGAAAACGTACTTTTTTTTTAGCGCCAGCACAAAATATCACATTTTTAAATCACGTTTGTTTAGACCGGTACCCGACCAAATCTCAGAGATTTAACCACGAAGTGATCTGCTCTTTTGAACCTAATGGATATATCATGTCACATTCACATCATATACAACAATTCCATGTTTTCTTTTTCTCAAGAACGCCACACAATACGCATTTTATTACAACCAGCACCGTATTTTATTACATCCAGCACCGTATTTTATTACACCCAGCACCGTATTTTATTACACCCAGCACCGTATTTTATTACACCCAGCACCGTATTTTATTTAGGGGTCTACCGATATGCCTTTTTGCCGATATTGCCGATACCGATATTACCGATATTTTTTTTGCCGATATGAGTACCGATATGAGTATTTTTTCGGACAAAAACCAGCGGTAATATTTGATGACGTCATTCTTAAATTTATCACTCCTAATTATTTATCTTTTATATTAGGGGACTACCGACATGCATTTTCGCCGATATTACCGATATTTTTTTCCGATATGACTAATATGAGTGCCGATATGAGTATTTGTTAGGACAAAAATAACAGCGGTCATATTTGATGGCGTCATTCTTAAATTTATCACTCGTAATTATTTAAAATATTAGGGGTCTACCGATGTTCATTTTTGCCGATATTTTTTTCCGATATGAGTGCCGATATGAGTATTTGTTAGGACAAAAATAACAGCGGTCATAGGCCTATTTGATGACGGCATTCTTAAATTTATCACTCGTAATTATTTATATTTTATAATTAAGGGGTCTACCGATTTCCAGTTTTGCCGATATTACCGATTTTTTTGCTCCCCGAAACAAAGTTTCCGATACGCCGATGTGTTTACAAGTTCCAGATCATGACCTACATAGGACTCATAACAAAACGAACAATCCTTTATTAAATTGTACAAGCAAAATTAGGAAGTCCTTTTGAAACTTCAACCTTGACTCATAATTATTAATTCTAACCAATAGTTTAATGGCTTTTGCACACGGCCACCTTTTATGAATGAAACAATGAGAACAAATTAATAGTAATAAGTGAAAATGAGGTTGAATGGTTGCCAATGACAGCAAGTCTGCACACGGTACATTTTGTTATTCCATACGAAACGAAATGTTTTAGACATCTGCGATTCTGCGTGCATCTTTGCTGTTAGTATTAGAGCAATTACGTGAACATAATGTTTACATGTTATACATTTTATTATAGCAATTACGGTATACTTGGCATTGGCACTATTTACACAGTATTTCTGAGTATACGAAAATCGGCCGATACCTAAACAATATCACAGCACATGGCACACAGTATCGTGGCTGCACATATTAATACTAGAACTCTTTTGACTATTTCAATACCGGTATCGGGGTCGATATATTAATTTGTCGAGATATTGTAAATCTAAATGATAGCTTTTTCGTTTCCGATTTTTAAATATTTTTTTTGGGTCAAAATGTCACTTATTATGAAATATCGGTGACGTCAATATCGGGACCTTTACATGCTACCGATACCGATATTGCCGATATCCAGATATCGGTGCCGATATATCGGCCAGCCGATATATCGGTAGACCCCTAATTTTATTACACCCAGCACCGTATTTTATTACATCCAGCACCGTATTTTATTACACCCAGCACCGTATTTTATTACACCCAGCACCGTATTTTATTACACCCAGCACCGTATTTTATTACACCCAGCACCGTACTTTATTACACCCAGCACCGTATTTTATTACACCCAGCACCGTACTTTATTACACCCAGCACCGTATTTTATTACACCCAGCACCGTATTTTATTACACCCAGCACCGTATTTTATTACACCCAGCACCGTACTTTATTACACCCAGCACCGTATTTTATTACAACCAGCACCGTATTTTATTACACCCAGCACCGTATTTTATTACACCCAGCACCGTATTTTATTACAACCAGCACCGTATTTTATTACATCCAGCACCGTATTTTATTACACCCAGCACCGTATTTTATTACAACCAGCACCGTATTTTATTACACCCAGCACCGTATTTTATTACACCCAGCACCGTATTTTATTACACCCAGCACCGTATTTTATTACACCCAGCACCGTATTTTATTACAACCAGCACCGTATTTTATTACACCCAGCACCGTATTTTATTACACCCAGCACCGTATTTTATTACACCCAGCACCGTATTTTATTACACCCAGCACCGTATTTTATTACACCCAGCACCGTATTTTATTACACCCAGCACCGTATTTTATTACACCCAGCACCGTATTTTATTACACCCAGCACCGTATTTTATTACACCCAGCACCGTATTTTATTACACCCAGCACCGTATTTTATTACACCCAGCACCGTATTTTATTACACCCAGCACCGTATTTTATTACACCCAGCACCGTATTTTATTACACCCAGCACCGTATTTTATTACACCCAGCACCGTATTTTATTACACCCAGCACCGTATTTTATTACACCCAGCACCGTATTTTATTACACCCAGCACCGTACTTTATTACACCCAGCACCGTACTTTATTACACCCAGCACCGTATTTTATTACACCCAGCACCGTATTTTATTACACCAAGCACCGTATTTTATTACATCCAGCACCGTATTTTATTACACCCAGCATCGTATTTTATTACACCCAGCACCGTATTTTATTACACCCAGCACCGTATTTTATTACACCCAGCACCGTACTTTGTTACACCCAGCACCGTTTTCCCTAAACCACGTGTGAACATATAATTCTGACAGTCCATTCGGAGAAACTATGAAACACAATACAACTGAACAAACAGGAGAATCTGGGAAATGCAAAAAATTGGCGTGGGAGGTAATCAGTGCAGTTAAAGGACTGAAAAGGGAGAGTAAACACTGGCCCGCGGGCCGGCTGAATCTGTACGAACATTTGGAGACTCTCGAACCAGCAGGAATGGAATCTACCTGAGTGTTTGAACGCCAGGCTTCGCTTCATTGATTGTATCTATAGGCACATACTTTCACCAATGTTAAACATCAGAGTTAGTGTCTATATCCTATAGCCACGCACTCTCATTACTGTATAACGCCATCATTAGTGTCTATAGCCTATAGCCACGCACTCTCATTACTGTATAACGCCATCATTAGTGTCTATAGCCTATAGCCACGCACTCTCATTACTGTATATCGCCATCATTAGTGTCTATAGCCTATAGCCACGCACTCTCATTACTGTTTCAATGTGAGTGTCTATGCACCAAACAGCATTGCTATTGTTTGGCATTGCAGTTAGTATCTATAGACACACTGTGTTCACTAAACACTATCACTATTGTTTGACATTAGAATTAGTGTCTATGTACTATAACCTAATGCCACGCACTCTCACTACTGTTAACATCCGAGTTAGTGTCTGTTCACTAAACACGCTCACTTTTGTTATACATCAACGTTAGTATCTGCAGACAGACACATTATAAATTAAACACCCTTACTAACGTTAAACATCAGAGTTAGTGCCTATAACCTCTATAGCAACACACTCTTACTAAGGTTAAACATCAAAGTTAGTGCCTATAACCTATAGCAACACACTCTTACTAACGTTAAACATCAAAGTTAGTGCCTATAACCTATAGCAACACACTCTTACTAACGTTAAACATCAAAGTTAGTGCCTATAACCTCTATAGCAACACACTTTTGCTAATTTTATTATCGAAGCTGGTATCTATAGAAACACACTCTCAATAATACTTATCATTAGTTGTAATGTCTATAAGAGTTAGTATCCACAGGCACACATAATCACTATTGTTAAATTTAAGAGTTACCTAACAAAAATATATAGATAGATTATGGTCCACCAACTCATAGTGACAAGAGATAATAGAATGAAAGTTTTTAAAAAAAGATTTTGATTCGTACAATTTCAAACTATAAATTTTAACAATCTTAAGACACATGCAAATCACCTATGGATTGTGGATAAGGGGCCGTCCATAAATGACGTCACGCGATTTTTGCCGATTTTTTACCCCCCCCTCCCCACCTCGTCACGCGTCGTCACAAAAACTTAGACCCCCCTCTAAAAATACGTCACAAATCTTTGACCCCCCCCCCAAAAATACCCACAAACCCCACCCCCCCAAAAAAAAACCAACTTTATTTTCTATTTGAAAATAAGTATGTTTCAAATCACGTTTATTGTCATTTAAGTATTTATTATTTATTTAGTGAAGATCTACATTGTAATATCGTAACAAGTGTGAAGCATTTTTTAAAAAACGTTTAACCGGCCTTCAGAAAAAGTCATTAAATAAATTGTAAGCGACCAAATATTTCAGTGGAAGTTTTATTTAAATTTACCCTTTTGATGTGACGTCACATTTCTTCAAACCCCCTCCCTCCCCCTCGTCACGCATCGTCACAAAAGTGTGACCCCCTCCCCCCCTAGGTGCGTGACGTCATTTATGGACGGCCCCTAAGACAAATATAGACCCTTGGAGGTTCGCTTACGTAAACCAGACAAAATGTTATCCGGGAAATAAATGTAGAATGTTTTTGCGCTTGTAATACAGAATCTGTGGTTGTAGTGGTTGGCTTTCAACAGTCGAATTGAGAGAATATTATTCGTTGAGAGTTTAAGAATAAAATGATTTTTAAAACTCTACTGTAAGATGAATTTAAATTTACCGTACTCCTTTCAATAAAAGCGAGTTTATAAACAGCCAGTATGATTTTGGCACCAATCGAAATTGAAATAAGTTTAAATAGGTGACACAAGGGCATCTACTCAGTTTTACAATAATTTGAGAAAATGCCCTGCACTAACAACAAATAATGAAGTAGATTTGAGCGTTCAGGGCAAGCAACTAGATAAGGGGTGTCCACAAAGTCCGCACCACGGGCTAAATACGGCCCGCGCTAAAAAACTAACTGGCCTCATCTTGAATAATTTTTTAAATTGGTGTTTTGTTTTCATTAATGACGAAAATTACTGAGAAATTTATTATAAATTATTGGCGTTTTATTGTTTACATACGTAAATATTGATTAGAAAAAAGCCGATGAAATTATGAGCTATTTTAGAACAAAATTCGATGACGTCCGATGGCAAACCGATGACGTAGTATTCTTTATTTTTGTCAACATGGAAAAGGAAATATACGGTAAAGTCGTTTTGTTTAAAATTTTAAGACGATTTTAATCACAATGTTTAACACAACATTTTCGTTTTAATGATATTTAAACAAACTTTATATAAGTAAAGGTGCGCAGTATAAAATGCGTATTTGTAATCTATAACTTGGCCAATATTCATCTGATTTTAGTAATTTCTGATGATGAAATAAAATTTGATTGAAGTCTCGAAGATCGTTACTTTATTGTCCCCCTTTGTCCCCACAAAATATCTCTCTTATAAATTACAAACTAAAAATAATCAATTTTTTTTTAAAAGCCCGAAACTAAGTCTATAAATTTATATTCATTATCTTAATCCGGCCCGCACATAGTTGAACTTAATAGAATATAGCGCTCTTTGCTGGGTACAAGGGAAATGACTCAAGAAAATGTTGCATCTTGAATTCCATTTTTGAGTTGTATACCTTCAAACATATAAATTACGTGTAAATAAATATGCCCCTCCATCCTCCCCCCCCCCATGACTCAACAAAACGCTTGACGTTATTTTCGCGCCGCACTACCCCAGAGTATATCGCTCAATCTCTCTCTCACCCACTCTCTTTCCCACTCTATCTCACACACTTTCACACACGCCGTTAATCAATAATGACAACATCGTGCCTGGGGCTAAAGTTCTTTGTCACAGGTAACTCACGCACGTGAGCCGATCAACCTCGCACACGCGAGAAACATGTGTGAGTCATTGGCGCCTGGGGTGGAGGCACAGACTTTAGACAGACTACAAGGCCACGTCAGACAGACCATGTCCAAGGCACAGACTATAGACAGACTACAAGACCACGTCGCACAGACCATATCCAAGGCATAGACTATACACGAACTACAGGAGACCACGTCAGACAGACCATGTCCAAGGTACAGACTATAGACAGACTTTAGGAGAACACGTCATGCAGACAGACCATGTCCAAGGCATACACTATACACGAACTACAGGAGACCACGTCAGACAGACCCAGTCCAAGGTACAGACTATAGACAGACTACAGGAGACAGACCACGTCAGACAGACCATGTCCAAATGTCCACTGTGCTATTCTCGGTGTGGTGCTATATTCACGCGCATGCCTTCAGTGCTGGCTTAAAACATCCACTTCCTCTTCAGTTACAGACAATAAGCCTGAACGTCTTGACACTTTGATCTAACACCACACCTCCCCCATGCCCTCGTTTTAACTCGTCTATGTAACGTGACGCCCAGCACTAACTAGTTATGGTATAGTGGGTTCTAATACAAGATCACTGGTCTACCGTGTCCCCCACACTGGTCTACCGTGTCCCCCACACTAGTCTACCGTGTCCCCCACACTAGTCTACCGTGTCCCCCACACTAGTCTACCGTGTCCCCCACACTAGTCTACCGTGTCCCCCACACTAGTCTACCGTGTCCCCCACACTAGTCTACCGTGTCCCCCACACTAGTCTACCGTGTCCCCCACACTGGTCTACCGTGTCCCCCACACTGGTCTACCGTGTCCCCCACACTAGTCTACCGTGTCCCCCACACTAGTCTACCGTGTCCCCCACACTGGTCTACCGTGTCCCCCACACTGGTCTACCGTGTCCCCCACAATAGTCTACCGTGTCCCCCCACACTAGTCTACCGTGTCCCCCACACTAGTCTACCGTGTCCCCCACACTGGTCTACCGTGTCCCCCACACTGGTCTACCGTGTCCCCCACACTAGTCTACCGTGTCCCCCACACTGGTCTACCGTGTCCCCCACACTGGTCTACCGTGTCCCCCACACTGGTCTACCGTGTCCCCCACACTGGTCTACCGTGTCCCCCACACTGGTCTACCGTGTCCCCCACACTGGTCTACCGTGTCCCCCACACTAGTCTACCGTGTCCCCCACACTAGTCTACCGTGTCCCCCACACTAGTCTACCGTGTCCCCCACACTAGTCTACCGTGTCCCCCACACTAGTCTACCGTGTCCCCCACACTAGTCTACCGTGTCCCCCACACTAGTCTACCGTGTCCCCCACACTAGTCTACCGTGTCCCCCACACTAGTCTACCGTGTCCCCCACACTGGTCTACCGTGTCCCCCACACTAGTCAATAAAAAAAAAGAATTAACGTATTTATAAACTGAAGCAATTCTCAAGTGTCTCTCAACCCCACCCCAACCCCCTCCCCTTCCACCATCCGGAAAGTGCTTAATCTAATGTTGTTGTTGATGACGCCACGCTCCGTACTTAGCTTTATTGACGTCTAAGTTCCCTTGGTTAATGAATCAGGAAATGAAATTTGTTTAATAATTGACACTTCTGTGTATTATAGTTAACTCCGCAAACACAAGCGCGTAAAACTCCCTTGATAAAAATTGAACATTACTAACAACAAATAGTTTACTAGGCCAATAATCTGAAATAGTGTTGCTCCCTTGCCCCTAACACCTACAACTTATTTTAACACCTCTTTCTGCGCAAAATAATTTGAAATTAAGACCCCCCCCCAATGCTCCATGTACAAATCAGGTATTTAGAATGCATCTACCTTTTAAGACGAAACACGGTCAAAATTCACCCGCTATTTTAAGTTATTAGAGATATCGTAAGCGTAGCCTTGAGCCCCAAGAAAACGTGACTAGAGTCTATAGTTGATACTCTGTGAGTCATTGATCAGAGATTTGTGGCGGAGGTGAGTCAGTCAGAGGTAGGGACCTGAGATGAGACTAATAGGAGTAGGGTGCAGTATGATGTGGTAAGGGGCGCAACTGTCGCCAATGTCTGATTTAAGCCCCTAGAAGACACCAGTATGACATGTCACTATACATAGACACTATACATCCTATTACTGCACTCTAGAAGACACCAGTATGACATGTCACTATACATAGACATCCTACGATTGCACTATCTAGAAGACACCAGTATGACATGTCACTATAGATAGACAGCCTATGATTGCACTCTAGAAGACACCAGTATGACATGTCACTATACATAGACAGCCTATGATTGCACTCTAGAAGACACCAGTATGACATGTCACTATACATAGACATTCTACGACTGCACTCTAGAAGACACCAGTATGACATGTCACTATACATAGACAGCCTACGACTGCATTCTAGAAGACACCAGTATGACATGTCACTATACCTAGACACTAGACATCCTACGATTACACTCTAGAAGACACCAGTATGACATGTCACTATACCTAGACACCAGTATGACATGTCACTATACCTAGACACCAGTATGACATGTCACTATACCTAGACACCAGTATGACATGTCACTATACCTAGACACCAGTATGACATGTCACTATACCTAGACACCAGTATGACATGTCACTATACCTAGACACCAGTATGACATGTCACTATACCTAGACGCCAGTATGACATGTCACTATACCTAGACACCAGTATGACATGTCACTATACCTAGACACCAGTATGACATGTCACTATACCTAGATACCATTATGACATGTCACTATACCTAGACACCAGTATGACATGTCACTATACCTAGACACCAGTATGACATGTCACTATACCTAGACACCAGTATGACATGTCACTATACCTAGACATCCTACGACTGCACTCAAATAAACACAACAATATGAAATGTACTCACGCGAGCTGTAACGACCGATAACTTTGATACGGGGGACAACTCCTACACCCGCCCCACAAACATCACCACATGTCCGGCGTCGGCTCCTGGTGAGCTAAGTCCCTTGACGATGACCAACAGAAACTTTTTGTTGTTATTGTATCACTCAGAAAACCAGACGGTCAGTTAGGCCATAGTTCATCTCCTCTGCTCTGACCGCTGACGCCTACTACTACTACATCAACGGTCAAACGTGACGCACGTGGTCCGGGTGACAGACCAGGCTGTAAGCGTGTGAGCTCATGCCGTCTGCTGACGACCAACGACCCACAGGGTCACCTCAACCCAACCCGACACCCGGCTTTTAGGTTTTTTTTAGGTTAGAGAAAATATTGGAACGTATATCCGCACTAGATGACTACGAATTTTCGACACATCTTTTTATATGAATCACAGTGTTCCTTCCGATTGCGAAGCTTTCATTCCAAAAATTAAAGTATAGTCAGACCTACCTGATTGGGGCTGTAAGCGATGTCCTACTGTCCGCCATCTTGATTGGCTGCAATGGACGTGATCGATAAAGTATAAAAATCCACCAGGAAGAAATGAGAAAGAAAAAAAAATAAGCCACATCAATCCACAACTAGTTTTGAGTCAGACAGTGCACACTGCCAGATACATGGGCGAGGGAGGCGCGAGGGCTGTGGAGTGAGTGAGTCACGAGATGCGAGACCATTGAAAAATTGATCAATCGCCGGTCGTCTGCTCACGCTTGGCTTGTTCTGCGGATAGTGGCGACAGCTTTGCTGAGGTTAAGGCCTGCGGTAGAGGGAAAAAAACAACACCAACATTAGATCAGCGTTAAGTAACTACAAAATTCATAAACATTCTAGCGATATTGTCAGATATTTGATCCAGAAATGTTACCTGAGGATAGACAGAGCTGATGATACCGTCACTGGAATCGCGTGCGTGATTTGATACGCGGGCCGCTCTGATAAAAATGAGATGAACCGCGACTGTATTGACGACTTCGCTGGACGTTGGATTTCTGCCAACTACACGCTTAAAAATAGTTTTTTAACGGTCAACACACGGGGACAGTTTATCCCCGTGCCACCCCTGGCGTGCCTTGCAATGGCATCTGTGTCGTGGACCAATGTAAAGTCATCATCTCTTCAAAGCTAACACGGATTATCTCAATGGACTGTCAGGCGAAACAATCGTTGAAGGGATCTTAAACCAAGATTTAAAGAACCAATGTTTATTTAAATATTACAGACGCTACTTCTATCAAGAAGCTTATTGCGTTTTACGCTTATTCTTTCAGGGAAAAGTCCAAAATAATTACAAAATATGCAGAAGTGATCTCTTTTTACCACGTTTTTTATTACCACGTATTAATTAACTTGCTAACGCCCTGTCTGTCCGCATTATTTTCGTTCCTGTCTGTCCGCAAAATTTCAAATATCCCAACGTAAAATTAAACACTTCTGATGGTCCTAGAGATCTCAAAACTTTACCACAGATAGATCTTGGCTGACAATGCATTGTATTAAAATTTCAGATCGATCGAATATACCGTAATTAAATTAATGCACTTTTAGTTGATCTCTATATAATCATAGGTAATTCAATTTCACAGTTTGTTATTTTTCGGCGTCCCGTGCCACTTGAGTCATTCACGCATGTCATCGGTGACCACACCCCCCCTCCCACCCCAACCGGTTTTACAACAAAGGGGACTTCACTCAGTTTTAGTCTGTAAATGTTTGTCGCGTTCAGTTATGTCTCATACATAAGGGATTTATAGTCAAAAACTTTGTTATTACGTGGTTGTTTTAATTTTTAATATCGCCACGATCCCATAGAATTATCTTTGTTAATTTTTGTAAGCAGGGGACAAACTCGTTTCCCATTGACTTACCTTAACTTGGTGTCACATAAAATAAAATGTGTATAGCACAATATCAGTGAGTATAGCACAATATCAGTGTGTATAGCACAATATCAGTGAGTATAGCACAATATCAGTGTATATAGCACAATATCAGTGTGTATAGCACAATATCAATATCAGTGTGTATAGCACACTATCAATATCAGTGTGTATAGCACAATATCAGTGTGTATAGCACACTAACAGTGTGTATAGCACAATATCAGTGTGTATAGCACAATATCAGTGTATATAGCACAATATCAGTGTGTATAGCACAATATCAATATCAGTGTGTATAGCACACTATCAATATCAGTGTGTATAGCACAATATCAGTGTGTATAGCACACTAACAGTGTGTATAGCACAATATCAGTGTGTATAGCACAATATCAGTGAGTATAGCACAATATCAGTGAGTATAGCACAATATCAGTGTGTATAGCACAATATCAGTGTGTATAGCACAATATCAGTGTGTATAGCACAATATCAGTGTGTATAGCACAATATCAGTGTGTATAGCACAATATCAGTGTGTATAGCACAATATCAGTGAGTATAGCACAATATCAGTGAGTATAGCACAATATCAGTGTGTATAGCACAATATCAGTGTGTATAGCACAATATCAGTGAGTATAGCACAATATCAGTGTGTATAGCACAATATCAGTGTGTATAGCACAATATCAGTGAGTATAGCACAATATCAGTGTGTATAGCACAATATCAGTGTGTATAGCACAATATCAGTGTGTATAGCACAATATCAGTGTATATAGCACAATATCAGTGTGTATAGCACAATATCAATATCAGTGTGTATAGCACACTATCAATATCAGTGTGTATAGCACAATATCAGTGTGTATAGCACACTAACAGTGTGTATAGCACAATATCAGTGTGTATAGCACACTAACAATGTGTATAGCACAATATCAGTGTGTATAGCACAATATCAATATCAGTGTGTATAGCACAATATCAGTGTTTATAGCTCACTAACAGTGTGTATAGCACAATAGAAATATGTATAGCACAATATCAGTGTGTATAGCACAATATCAGTGTGTATAGCACAATAGAAATGTGTATAGCACAATAACAGTGTGTATAGCACAATATCAGTGTGTATAGCACAACAATAGCAGTGTGTATAGCACAACAGCAGTGTGTTAGCACAATAGCATTGTGCATACCACAATTGCAGCCTGTACATGCATCACAATTACAAAGGTGTTCATAACGATGTGTTCCTCACTCAGTATAGAAGTGTGTCAAATAAACCCAAGGAAGGCCACTTACGTCAAAAATACACAAATGAATGGAGTACAACCAAAGTTCACAAGGCGTCTGCCAACATCTGCAGTCTCTCACTCACAGTTGTCCCATCGTAGAAATTCCAGGTCTTCCGACCTACAACTGGGAGTCGTTGTGTTTTTATCTAAGCCAACATATGTCTCTTCTTACACTTAAATGCAGAGGCGTGTCAAAAGGGTTTTGCCTCCCGGTGACTAAACCATTCTGACGCGACCCATTTCAACTCTGCAACACATTATTTTCACCTATTAATGCCACCAAAGCTAGAATCTGGCTCCCAGGGAAGTCTGTACCATTTTTCCTATTTCGCAGCGATGTTCCCTTTAATCTGCCCGGCCGCGTAGATATCTCACCGACGCCGCGCAGCAGTTTAGAATTACATCGCAACAAGTTTTTATAAGGATAATATAACATCTGTGTTTGCGGGGTGTAAAATTGTCAAAAAAATATAGATGCTGTGCAATTTTGCTTACGAGTTGTTTTTTTTGTTTGTTTTTTTTAATTTGCACACGGACCAACGAGCCTTAAAGGGAACATTGATACGTAGCACCACTGTTTACAATCCCTGACCAGAGAAACTACGCTTTGTTACAGTAGTTCTCAGCTTGAAAAGAAAGGTACCCAAACGTTCATAGCTTTCCCTATGGTGAAGTCATGAATATTACAAACCCCTCACGCCATGGTAGCAAACATGTTTGGTGCAGGCGAGCCTTAAGTATGTCTATCAGAAAGTATTGAACACTCGAAGTATGTGGGTGGCAATCAACAGAATACGTCCCCTGTTTAAGCTCTTAATTCAATCTAGTTAACCACACGTGGTCCTCCTACAATACATCTAGGGGCAGTGGTTCTCGAAGTTTCCCCAAAACATCAACACAAAATTCTTGACACCCGGACGTCAAGTCCCGGCACCAGGAATCATCACTGGGGTTTCCGCGCCCTTGGCTAATGCATTTTCGGCGCCCTTGAGAAATAGGCAAAATACTAAATTAGAAAAAATAAATTGATTATTGAAGGATTTAGCCCTCGGCGCCCTTGGCAACTGCCGCGATGCCAAGTCGTCGTTACACATCTGCCAGGAATTATGAATCAGAAAACTAAACGGACATTCCTACTTGATCACATGATTAACTTAGATTTTTACTCATGTCGGGAAAGTATGTTAAAGTATATTTCTTGTAAATAAGCCATATAAAACCGTTTTTTAATAATTCACCAAAACCCCGCACCATCAAAAACTCAAACATGGTGTGTTTGTGTTTTTTGAATACACGATACACAAGCGCCATTCGTGTTCTGAAGTGATAAAAAATATATTTAACGGCTATAAAAGTTTCAATTCCAAGGTCACCAAAAGCATTACTTTTGGAATACACATCATCATTGCAAACCGAAGAATGGTTGCTAAACTTTGTAGGAGGCGCATGCGCAGAGTGAGCAAAACTATATCCACCCGACGCATCTCTTTTGTTTCATACGCGGCGTTTCTAGTTGCATGTGCACCGTTTCTAGTTGTGTGTGCACCGTTTCTAGTCGTGTGTGCACCGTTTCTAGCTGCGTGTGCACCGTTTCTAGCTGCGTGTGCACCGTTTCTAGTTGTGTGTGCACCGATTCTAGTCGTGTGTGCACCGTTTCTAGTCGTGTGTGCACCGTTTCTAGTTGCGTGTGCACCGTTTCTAGTTGTGTGTGCACCGTTTCTAGTTGTGTGTGCACCGTTTCTAGTCGTGTGTGCACCGTTTCTAGTTGCGTGTGCACCGTTTCTAGTTGTGTGTGCACCGATTCTAGTTGCGTGTGCACCGTTTCTAGTTGCGTGTGCACCGTTTCTAGTTGCGTGTGCACCGTTTCTGGTTGTGTGTGCACCGTTTCTAGTCGTGTGTGCACCGTTTATAGTTGCGTGTGCACCGTTTCTATTTGTGTGTGCACCGTTTCTAATTGTGTGTGCACCGTTTCCAATTGCGTGTGCACTGTTTCTAGTTGCGTTTGCACCGTTTCTAGTCGTGTGTGCACCGTTTCTAGCTGTGTGTGCACCGCTTCTAGTTTCCGTGTGCACATGGCTCCAAATCTTTCCAAGAATTTCAACGGTCCTCGTGAAGATGTTGGCGTTGTTCTTTTCTTTCAAATTTGCCTTCTTATCTTTTCTTAACCCAACTTAATATCACAATTTTAACGTGGACGTTTGAGAATCACTGCATGAAAAAAATAATTAAGACTTCAAATTTAAATAACTGGAATTGTCTGCTACTCATAGATAATATACCATAGTCACGTGACGAGCGACATGATGCCCGGCTGCTGTGATAAGAAGGAGATCTACTTGACTTACTTATCTCTGGTCTGATGATTGTACAAAGAAATAATCTCAAAGCTCTCTTCGCGGCAAAATAAAACCTTCTTGACGTCATCATTGGGAGTTTTATTAAGGCCCTAAGCGATCTTAACATAACGTAGACCAATCTGGGGGAAAAAAGAATCCTGATATGAATATAACGTTAAAAAAATCATTTTTATGTGTCGTACTTTCAATATTGAACTCCATTGATTTCGGTCCCCGTTGCCCCGTTTAACAATCTGACATCCACATGTTCATTATAAAAAAAAAGAATAAATTTTTGAGATCCACTCTGCTCTGTGAGTGTGCTTGCCTGGCCCCCCGTCTGTTAGGATGAATGACATAAGGAATCTACATACAGAACGGTGGCAATTTATTCGAGTTAGCAAGTATGAACGTTACCCGATTGAATATAAATAACACCGCCGTGTGAGTGGGATATGACACTGCCGGCTAGAACAATGTCCAACCATGAAATGAAATGTGTCACATGAATAAAGACCCATAACGCTTCCTAACAACAGCTGTTACCCCCCCCCCAACCAGACCGACAAACCGATCACAACCCACCCCTGCACACACATCTAATCTCAGGAGAGAACCCGACACGTGAGATTCAGGGGTCTGTTGTCCTCCAGCCCCGACGACCCCCCTCACCCCCACCCCGGTTCACATCATCATCAGTTCAACAAACACAGAATTAATGTGATGATGATAGAATTTAAGGCCCAGCGCTGTTCGAACTGCGAGACCGTCGGGACTCGGGAACACTGTTTTATCGACAGGTGTCGAATGTATCACAAGTTGTCGGATATCTACAGAGTTTTTTTTTGTTTTTTTTTGGAGGGGGGGGGTGGAGGGGGGTCTCAAACCGATGGGGTCTCGTGCCCACTCAGAATACCAGGCAGCAGACCTTGAGGGGGGGGGGCGGGCGAGAGTGGAGGAGGTGGTCTCAAGCCGATGGAGGCTCGTTCCCGCTCATAATACCAGGCAGCAGACCGTTGACATGGCTGAGCTTGGGGAGGGGGTGCGGCTAGGAGGTTAAATGTTAATGAATCTTTTAACACGTGACTTAGTGGTTCTCGACCTGTTGTTTGTCCAGAGATTGAAGACTAAGTTTAGTGCCTCACTGGACGGACCAAAATGCCCCCCCCCCTTTTTTTTTCCAACCCAACACACACATTCACACACAAAAAAAACCACCCTCTGCAGTTCGAAAAAATATACTGGGCATCTTCCTTTTCACCTCCATTCCTTCCTCAGTTTTCCCTTGGGTACGCCTCTGGTTAATTGTACGATCATGTAATTTTTAAATCCCTTATATTAACTTCACCGGCGTCTCTCTCTCTCTCTCTCTCTCTCTGTCTTGGGCGGGCGGAAAAACAGAGGTAAAAAATGACCCACTTCCCATGATCCGATCGAACTAAAATTTGGCACACGGACCCGTCTAACCTAACAATGCATCGTATCAAAATTTCAGATCGATCGAACGTACCATAATTAAATTAATGCATTTTTAGTTTATCCTTATATGAGGTATGTAATTCAAATTCACGGTTTGTTATTGTTTTTTTCTTCCACTTCCACGTGAGTTTGAGTTGACGCCGACCGTCGTGCCGACACCCCCTAAATTCCCACCCCCATTTATTCAAGACAAGGGACATCACTCGGTGTCAGTCTGTAAATGTTTGTAGCGTTTGAAAATAATCAATACTGTTAGTTATGTTTTTACGGGTTTGTTTTATTTTACTAGTCTTATATTAGCTTGCTTTGTAAGTTTAATCGTAACCGTCCGTCCGTCCATCCAACTATTTGTTTATAATTTTTTCACGTGCCCAGTTCACGCGTTGACGCCGACCGTCACTGTTCACACCCCCTACCGTCCCTGCGCCCAGGGGAGATAAAAACCAGGGGAGATAATTCTGTTTCAGTCTGTAAATGTCGCGTTTAAACATAATCACTACTTTTAGTTATGCCTCATATATAAGGGATTTATAGTCAAAAGGTAAGCTGGCTTTGCACTTACTGTAAAATGCGTAGACTAAAAAGTAGAAAATTAGAGCATTTTTAATATAAGACTAGTTTTTAAAAAGTGTTTTTAAGGTTAATTATTTCTGTGATTATACCGATGACAATTTGACCTCTACCTCCCCACCCAAAAAAAAATTCAAACCCACACACAATTATTTATGACCTAGGACAGAGTTTCTGCATGTTTTTAGAACGGCAGACAGGCAAACATTTTTCCATTGCTCCAGGGACCGGTGCACTATTTGCACTGTACTGACGTGGTCGAGAAATGTAATTTATTTTATTTTATTTGTTTCATTTTATGTGCTTATTGTCGAAAAATTGACATATTCTATAGGGTTAGCATTAATGGTTGCAAATTGAGGATTATAATTATATACTTTCTGACCTTTTTTGATTACTTCTGCGGACCGGCGACGGATGACCAACGGATCGGCACCGGTCCGCGGACCACCACTTCGAGTAGCACTGACCTAGAAGACAATGCTGCTCGCGCACGCCCGTGTTTCTAGCCCTACACATTAGACGTGCGGATGCTTTACTAATTAACTCGTTAATGGAACAATATCATCGCACGGATTGTTCACTTTTGACGTCACCATAAATGTCCGACAGCGGCGGAGGGCAGGCAGAAAAAAAGGGGGGAAGGGAGATATCAATACAAAGCTTTAGTTCTAAAAATAACTTGTAGATAAAAGAGATAGAAGAGTAGATACAAAATCATTGTGTAGAGTTAGTCTACGTTTCATTTGTATAATATTTCAGCTCAGAATTTTGTTCTTTGGCGGGGTAACACCCATGGAGTTACTGCCACAGCCTCGTCCTTGGACGCTCTCTATTAGCTTACCTTTCAGGTTCAGCCCATTAGAGTTAGGCTACATATTTTAACTTTATGGACTTATTACACCAGTCTTGTAAATCTTGTTTCGTTAATGTATTTGTTTAGATGTGCGTTGATTGGTTTATTGAGGTTATTTTTAAAGCCTTTATATTAACTCGTGGCGTCTGGTTGCTTGATGCCTTGTTTGCCGAAAAAAAACTTTGGATCGATTTTTAACACAGTTCTTCGTATGCCAGCGAGCTGAAATTTTGCAGGCAGACTCGTGCCAATGATCAAAATGATCTATCAAAGTTTCAGAACGATGGAATGTACTTTAATTAAATTAATGAATTTTGAGATTATCTCTATTTATCTTTATGTAGCATGTTAATTTTTGTTTTAGAGCGTCGCGGTGCGTATTATATTGATTAACCTTTTTAATACATTCCTGTCGCGCTGTGTGGTGCGTATTATAATGACGATACTTTTTAAAAATATATTCCCGATCTGTAAATTTAAATGCTATTAATTGCTAATCTGTCTCGCAGTGCGCACTATGTTAAACATGTTTTTATAACCCTATTCCCGTGATCAAATCGAACTGAAATTTAGCAGACAGACTGCGGAAGTTTTTTTTACTATAAATCCTTTATATATTTGAGAGATAACAAAAATTTTGGATTTTTGGATTGTCGTGCGATGCGTAATATAATGAACATTCTTTTAGTTATGTCTCACATATAAAGAATTTATAAACAAAAACTAGGGTTTTTACGTTTTTTTTTAAAATTTCAACTTGAAAATGCGTCACATCAAAATAGTAGGAAACTGACCCAAACTAAAGATGCAAAATACTTAGGAGTCTTAATAAATGAGAAACTATCATGGAATCCCCATGTCAATGAAGTTATTAAAAAATCAAACAAAACCTTAGGCTTTATAAAAAGGAACTTTAACAAATGTAATAGAGATATAAAACTAAAATGCTACCTCACTTTGGTGAGACCTGTACTAGAATATGCATCTTCTGTATGGGACCCATCCACCAAAGAAAACATTGATCAACTAGAACAAATTCAAAAAAGAGCTGCCAGATTCATTACTGGAGAATATTCGAAACTGACAAGAATAACACCATTAGTTAAATCATTAAACCTTGAAACACTAGAGGATAGAAGAACCAAGAGCAAAGTAGTAATCCTACATAAAGCAATTAATTCTAATTTAGAAATACAACACAAAGATAACTTAATACAACCCTCAGATAGACATAAGGATAAAAACACCTTTCTTATTCCGTATGCAAGAAAAAACACATACAAGTTTTCCTTCTTCCCGTCCGGAATTCGGGCGTGGAATGGGTTGCCTGAAGAATCCAGGAAAACCAACACTTTATCAACATTTAAATCTCTAATAAAAATGCAGGACTAAACACAAACCATAGATAAGCGTAGGACGCAATAATCTTCTGTATAGAAGGAGCGTCTGTAAACAGATAAGATAAGATAAGATAAGATAAGATAAGAAAGTGAAAGCCAAATGCTTGCAGGTTTTAAATTAATTAAAATCCTTTTTTTAATTAAAAAAATGTATATTATCTTCCATAGAAAAACAAAGTGTAAAAACAGCCAAAACCAAACATTGCATCATTGTATACGCAATGTAACTACACAAAAAAATAATCAGTGCTGGAATTGTTTCCCCTTCCATTTAAAAGCTTTTTCATTGCTTTTCCTTAGTGAATGGAGTGCATTTAATAAACATTCCTGTCGATTTATTAATGTTGATTTTTGTTGGAGGATTCATGATGACAAACTGATGATAAAAAACGTCAAACCTAGGATTGTGAATATGACGTCATCAAATTCTGTCCATGAATGACTTCACACCCAATCCTTGTTGACAAGTTAACTAGCACGCTATCTTGTATAGCAATCTGTACTTACCCTTGTGTAAGATGGGACTGAGATTATACTTTTATGTCGGTCAACTATCCAGGACAATCTTTCACTCCTTACTCACTCCCCTACTGTCCTCCTACAGCACCCTCGGGGTGTTACAACTACTCCAGCGCCCTCGGGGGGTGTTACGACTTGCTCCACTATGACACATTCGCCGGCGAGGCATACAACAGAGGAAGAATTGAGCACGCCACAGAACGCCGGTTTACAACTTCCTGACGATAAGACAGACAGACCGTCCACCCAACCCCCCCCCACAACATGCACAACCCCTTCCTTCCTCCCACCCACACGTAGACTACCCCTTCATCCCCCCCTCACACACACACACAAGTCGTGAGTGGAAGAGTTGTAAGGGCGTAACATTGATAAGCGCGGCAGATGTTTAGGTTGGCCTAGAAACAAGAATCACAAGTGCATTCATTTATGGAGCAATTCGGTTTAGAGATTTTATACGGGTTGTGGAGCTGCAAACTTATGACAAAATCTAACGTCATCGCCGTGCGTTAGTCGTGTAACGTGTTATGTGTGTGTTGGTGTGCGGGGTATATGTGTGTGGGCGTGTGTGGTGGGTGTGTGGATGCGTGTGTGACGAGGAATTGCGGAACTGAGTAAAGAAAGAGGATTATGTCAGACTTGCACTCAGTAATGGGAGTTGATGTAAATCTATCATGACATGCCTTCAACCTTGACCTCTTGACATGTCCTTTAACATTGAGCTCTTTGCATGCCTTTCAACCTTGAACTCTGGAGATACCCCACAACATCGGACTCACATACCCTCCCATCTAGGCACCAATTTTCTTAAACCTGATGAAAACACAACTTTAATCCACAAATAATGAAAAAAATATGGCCATTGAAAGAATCATAAGAGCGGGTCTCACATTCTCAGTTTAATGACTCGGGTTCTTCCTGAGTCATTGTGTGGCCGACATTTGCGAGAATATTAGTTTTGAAAGAAAAAATGGTTTTCTCTAATGTTCGACTTTGTCTTACACTTTTTGTCCCGTCAATGTGCACCGCTGCTTTCTAAGCAAGGGAAGCTTCATCATTATTCCGATCCTCCGATGGCATATGTGCACATCACATTCTACTTGTGATAATATCATATCAAAACAGACAAGGTCATTTCGATTGGTCAAAAAGACTTCAAAAGCATTTTTTGTTATAAATTGTAAAGTAATTTTTACCTACCCCTTCTCCCCTCCCCCACATACTCACTTTTTTAGGTTAGCAACGCAGATTTGACTCACGAGCAAGGTCAGGGGTCAACCTCTAATATTGCAAAAGTAAACATCGGGAATTTGTGTGTGCTTTTTTTTTCTTCGAAAGATTGCACTTGACGATTGACTTGCACAGCTGAAAATATGCTGCACGGGTCATGTTTCATGTTTTATGTCATGTTTCATGTGTCATATTTCCATGCGGAATGCTTCATGTTTCATGTCATGTTTGATGTATCATATGTCATGCTTCATGTTTTATTTGTCATGTTTTGTGTTTCATGTACCCTGTTTCATGAGTCATGTTTCATTAGTCATTAGTCATGTTTCATTAGTCATTAGTCATTTTTCATGTATCATGTTTCATGTGTCATGTTTCATGTGCAATTTGTCTTGTTGTATGTGTCATGTTTAGTTTGCCATGTTGCCTGTGTCATGTTTCAATGGAAGTTTTTTTCTTAATATTCTCCCTGGTCTCCCACTCTCTCTTTAGTACACTAGAACTAGAACATTTGTGTTTGACTGCGATAGTTTCAACGGTTAAAATAAAGGCACAGGATAATCTAATTGAGTCACTTTAAAAAAATGGCCGTAGGAGCGGGAAGTGAGGAGGGGGGCGGGGGGGGGCGCTACCCCAAACCTAGTTATGCCCCCCCCCCATGCTTCTAGGTCATATTAGACAAGAAAGACTCGTGGATTGAGAGGTAAGATGAACTATAACTATAAGGTCTTTACAAAATTATTAGAGGTGAAATTTAGTAAATATTTAATATTTAAATGAAAAAAACCATTTGAGTGACTCACATACAATACTAAAGTGATTATTTAATTATAAACCAAAAGGAAATTTTGTAAAAGGTATTTTTAAAAAAGAAGAAAAAAACAAATATTTTAAGCTTTGATACACAACATGACACGATACTGTTTGCTACGAGAAAATTCTAAATATAGATGTGACTCACCAGTCGATTGAAAAATAAGTTGACCCCCGGGAGCATGTCAATAACAGAAATATGTGGACATATGTTCTCTGGTGAGGTGGTCATATTATATGGCTTTTGTTGAGATTTATCGGAATTATGTTATTATGTGTGTATGTGGAGATTAGGAGGAAGTGTGGGGCCATGAACACAGATGTTATATGAGTAAAAGGTGAGCGATGTGTGGAATGCAAGAATCTATGGTGATTGGTGCACTGTTGTGTACTTTGTTCTTGTTGTGGGGTGTGTGTGTGTGGGGGGGGGTCCTAGTGATATTAAATAACGAAGTAAATAGAAAGATTTAAAGATTTGGAATTCTCTGCATGTGTTATCGGATCGCTTAAAATGACAAATCAAGACCAGGAGCCTAAGAGGGTGGAAGCTTTAGCCTGCATCAGATATTTACATTCAGGGGCGGCACTTTCAGCCAATATTAATTTAAAGATTAGAAATCGAATAAGTGGATACACATCTTTGTCATCCGTTTGTTGTATAATTAAAGCCTTGCTCATTTCACACAGGAATAACATTGTAGAAATGAGTTTTTGGGGATTGAGGTTATAGATGAAAATAAGACCCATGATAAGTTGACGGTAATTGATGATTGGAGAGTATGAAGAGACGGAGCAAGACATTTGGATGAACAGAGTAAGACAATAGAGAGGTATTTAATGATAGGCGACACGGCATCGATAAAGCAAAATAGAAGCGACCCCACATTTATTATTAAGACTCATTAAGAATGTCTTTAAGACTACAATATGAGAATTTTACGACTTTTTTATGCGTATTCTTTTTAAACTTTTATTACTATTTAAAAAACTTCTTATCATTTGACTACTTATCGTACGACTATTTATCATACCACTACTTATCATAACGCTACTTATCATAACACTACTTATCATAACTACTTATCATAAAACTACTTATCATACAACTACTTATAATTTGAATACTTACCATATGACTACTATTTTAGGACGATTATCACGACTTTCATCTGCATAAAGTCTTCTACTACCACATATTTGTTTGGACTGATATTGAATAGGAATCAAATGTGATGAGTGGGACCATGCAGGCCAACATGTCATGTCAAATGTGATGAGTGGGACCATGCAGGCCAACATGTCATGTCAAATGTGATGAGTGGGATCATGCAGGCCAACATGTCATGTCAAATGTGATGAGTGGGACCATGCAGGCCAACATGTCATGTCAAATGTGATGAGTGGGACCATGCAGGCCAACATGTCATGTTGCTTGTATTTCTGCAGGTGAACTGTGACGGATGAATTTGTTAAAGTTACTCATTTTAAAGACACATATCCACTAAGCCAGCGGTTCCGAACCTGTTTTCTGGGGGTCGCCAACTGTCGATTAAAAAATATTCATTATAATGCAAATTTGCTCTATTTAGCAAAAACTTTATTGAAAATGACTTATTTAAATTTCATGGGGGTCGCGGGTCACATGACTTATACTTATATAAATCGGGGTCGCCACCCAAAACAGGTTGGGAACCATTGACCATTGCCTTTAGCCTTACTGACTAAGGGACTAAACTCTGGAAAGTAGTGTTGACTCCAAGTAGGTATGATTAAGGGAGTTAACTCTGAGAAGATGACTAAGAACCGGGAAGGGGAGGTGAATACTGATGATATGGAGGGAGGGGTGGGAGATGTGCCGGTGACGGGTGGAATGATAGAAATGACCTGATGGGACCCCCGGGTGGGCTAGATGTTACTTATCTTCAAGATGGAGGAGTTTGCAGGTGAAGCGATAAGTGTACGGAGGTCAAAGGTTGTAAACATTCCGTGCTTTTATGTTCGCGAAAGCGAGGCTTTTACCTGACTAAAAATATGTTCTCTGTGTTTATAAGGCAATAACTTGTTTATCAATTATCATATACACCCTAGCATCACCAGCTTGATGAGATTAAACTAAAATAATTTATTTTTAAAAATTGCGTTTTTCTTTTTAGATGACAATTTAGGATTTTAGAATATAATCATAATTGCAGTTATCTAAATTTTCGGCACCGTGTTTTCAAAATTCAGAAACTGTCTTGCTCATTTGATAAATACAATTATTACTACATTATCAAGTCATTATACATTATCAGATGAACTTCTTATTACATCGCAAGGGATCATCATTTAAGAAAGAAACTAAAAAATCAAGTTTCATGGAAGAATAAAATTGAGATTTCCTTCTGTGATTTTTCGTTTGGTCTCAATTTTTTTAAAGAATTTTTTCTTTCTTTTTTTTCTTTCTTTTTTTTTCTTTGAAATAATTCCTCTCCGATTTAATTGGACTAACTACAGAAAATGGCAGAAATTTATCCTGCTGTCTACGTCTGTAATAGTTTGTAGCAAGTACACTGGACACCAAGCACTGGTCAGATTTTGTCTAAAATATTCAAGACTGACTCACTCCCTATATTTGGCAAAACTGATAATTTAATTTCAGCAGGTAAAAAATCCCTGCCACAGATAATAGTGACGCCTTCAGTAAATGAGCTACAATCTTAATTACCTTGATCTGAAGACATCTGTTACATCTCTATCACACAAAGCGTAATTGTTAAGTCGATGTGTTGAGCTAAAGCAGCCCCATCTTACTGGTATGTGTTTAGTATGTGCTTTGTATGTTATTGGTATGTGCTTGGTATATGACTGATATGTGTTTGTTATATGACTGATATGTGTTTGTTATATGACTGATATGCGTTTGGTATATGACTGATATGTGTTTGGTATATGACTGATATGTGTTTGGTATATGACTGATATGTGTTTGGTATGTGTTTGATATGTGACTGACATATGATTGGTCACTGGTATGTGTTTGATGTGTTTGGACATATTTATGACGACCAACATGTCATCGACCTTGTTCTCTCTCTCCCATCGCCATCATTAACATTGCCAAGTGCCCGGTCCAAGCAGCAGAAGACCAAGACGTTGATGTTCGATCGAGTCTCACTCCATGTTTCCAACGTGTTGATCTGCTGACATTGTGAAGACACATTATTTCTGCCACCTGTCAAATATTGGACATCATTCGCTCACAATTACACAACCACTTTCCACGCCACGACTGCTCATATTCTCTCATGCGAACTCACATCGTAACAATGGCTGACGTTTCTTGTTCTTCTTTTCTTTTTCTTTTTTTTTAGATTAAAAAATTAATGTTTAAATCCTTTGTTTTAAAAAATTATAGTTATCTATAATGAAAAAGATTTTTGAGACGCAAGTCCAATATTTGAAAAGTATTTTTTCTATAAAAAAATAATTCGAAAAATTAGTTTTGACCTGTGAGGCCGGAAAGAATAAAAAGGAAACTAATACAGGAAACTTAAAATAAATAATATTAAAAATGATAACACAAAGTCTTTTTTTTAAAAAGTTTTTAAAAATGTAGGTTGCGAACCTTTCTCTCTAAGTCGTAATAAAATCAACAATCACAGTGAATTGAGTAACGTTATATTAATGAAATATGTCACGATGACATGTTCTTAGTGGTACGGGATCTACCCACCCCACGCCCAGCCCCACCACACCGTGCCATAAAACAAGTCTAACACGCTGATCAATAGTGTGACCTAGATTTCACTGCCGGAACTGATAAGGATGTGCTGTGCTACAGTATCGACCCTCATAGTGGTATTTGGGGAACAAATTACTGGCTTCTAAATATCGCTGAGATAGAAGGAAATTGAGTGAAAGAAATATTAGTCGTTGTCCAACGGTTGTTTCTGGTTGTATAGCCGTACCCGGCACCTGCTCTTAGCCAATGCTTTGTGGAAGAATGGTTCTTAAATGGGTAGATACATTTGTTGCAAGGGACTAGAGTCTATTCAGAAATAGTCGAATGATGTTTGTTATAGTCGAGTGCGATGGGGTAAAAATTCACCACCCACCTTCACCGAGGCATAAACATGAAGTTACAGTAATGTGCAGATTGTGGAGTGAGGCGATGTGTTTGGTAAAGTGAGCGTGTTCCCAGTGTCCGGGGTCGATGGCTTCCTTCCATGCTCGAGGGATGCCGAGAGGGACACAGCCCCTTGGCGAGGGCCGTTTGGGGCATGAGGTGGCATGACCCGGTCGACAAGTGACAAGTGGGAGGATTATCGCCTCCTAAATATGTATGGAAACTAGTGGCATAGGCCGAGAAGTCTCGACTGAGTTTTTTGTTTAACTAAAAAAAAACATGTCGCTTTGTTCAAGACACCTCATTAGATTCGTAATTGCTCCTGGGAAGTGGTAAAAGTGAAGTCTATGCAATTTATAATGCAATATCGCTTACAAACCGCAGAGCACTGATTTTTATTTTTATGTATTTATTATTATTATTGACAGAAAAAAAAATAGTACAAAGGGAAGTAACAGGTAAATTAAATCAAAATTAGTGTAAGCTATTACTTCCCTGTTACTAATTCTTTGTTTAAAATAAATACATAAAACAACTTTAAATCTGGCTATCATTACAAAGAACATCATGTGAGGTATAATTAAATATACAGACGGACGGATGGACGGGCGGGGAGTGCAAGCCTGAAAAAGTTTCCATGTCAGGCGTTTACACGAAGGAGCAAGGAGTTCTCTCCCCAGACGAACCCACACCTCTTTATAATGGGAGCCTTTCATTTCATCCAATCACATACTTACTTTGTGTCTGTTAGTTTAGATACCGTGTGGTGTATGGAGTAAGAAATGTCTTGTTGTGTCAGTTTAGATACCGTGTGGTGAATGGAGTCAGAAATGTCTTGTGTCTGTCAGTTTAGATACCATGTGGTGTATGAAGTCAGAAATGTCTTGTGTCTGTCAGTTTAGATACCGTGTGGTGTATGGAGTCAGAAATGTCTTGTGTCTGTCAGTTTAGATAAAGTGTGGTGTATGGAGTCAGAAATGTCTTGTGTCTGTCAGTTTAGATACCGTGTGGTGGATGGAGTCAGAAATGTCTTGTTGTGTTTGTCTATGTGAAGGAAATAGTTACCATTCCCAACCCCTTTTTGTTTTTAATAAACTCCATGATTTTTTTCCACCCATCAGCGGAAACTCAGGATTAATTCATATATAAACTTGGATAGGAATTCGCCCCTGAGAGTCTTCATGTGATCATTTTGTAAAACAGTTGTGTGTGCGGGGAAAGGGATGCGTGTCAAAGTTTTCTGTATCCTTTTGTAACAACGTAACTTTGTCAGCAAGGATTTTCCACTCTACTAAACATAAAAACAAAGCTGCGAAATCGATTGGACCCTGACGACAGCATCCAATTTGCCCTGACACCAAAGGCCCAAATTTCAATGGATTGTGTAAAAAAAAATGAAGCAACATCTAATTTCAAAGAACTGAACATAAACTTGTATATTTTGGGGTCATTAATGGGCAAAACAGTTCACCGAACCCTGCCCTAGATAATTTCATAAACTTGGTAACAAGCAGAATATAGTAAATGAATGGGTGACATAACTTTAGTAATGACCCAGTCCTACCCTCTCCCAAATACCAGAAAAGACCCCCCCACCCCCGTTCTGAACATATTGTCTTTAAGACACCTCAGTTGAGGTACGCGTCATAATTCTCATCTTGATTAGGAACACATCACTCCCCATTTCCCCATTGAGCCGTCGGCTCTCCGTTGCTTTTCTCACTAAACCTTATCAAAATGACGAAATCGACACAATCTTCACGTAAACAAAAATACATGCTCATATTTGTAAAGAAAAATACATGCTCATATTTGTAAAGAAAAAATAGATCTTTTACACCAATGTCTTAAGTAATTATATCAGATAATAAAGATATTATTTCCTGTAATGTCTATTTTTGGAGGCTAAAAGCATACTGTCTGGGACCACAGCTAAGAGACTAAAAGCATACTCTCTAGGCCCACAGCTAAGAGACTAAAAGCATACTGTCTGGGCCCACATATAAGAGACTAAAAGCATACTCTCTGGGCCCACAGCTAAGAGACTAAAAGCATACTGTCTGGGCGCACAGCTAAGAGACTAAAAGCATACTGTCTGGGCCCACAGCTAAGAGACTAAAAGCATACTCTCTGGGCCCACAGCTAAGAGACTAAAAGCATACTGTCTGGGCGCACAGCTAAGAGACTAAAAGCATACTGTCTGGGCCCACAGCTAAGAGACTAAAAGCATACTCTCTGGGCCCACAGCTAAGAGACTAAAAGCATACTGTCTGGGCCCACAGCTAAGAGACTAAAAGCATACTGTCTGGGCCCACAGCTAAGAGACTAAAAGCATACTGTCTGGGCCCACAGCTAAGAGACTAAAAGCATACTGTCTGGGACCACAGCTAAGAGACTAAAAGCATACTGTCTGGGCCCACAGCTAAGAGACTAAAAGCATACTGTCTGGGCCCACAGCTAAGAGACTAAAAGCATACTGTCTTGGCCCACAGCTAAGAGACTAAAAGCATACTGTCTGGGCCCACAGCTAAGAGACTAAAAGCATACTGTCTGGGACCACAGCTAAGAGACTAAAAGCATACTGTCTGAGCCCACAGCTAAGAGACTAAAAGCATACTGTCTGGGCGCACAGCTAAGAGACTAAAAGCATACTGTCTGGGCCCACAGCTAAGAGACTAAAAGCATACTCTCTGGGCCCACAGCTAAGAGACTAAAAGCATACTGTCTGGGCGCACAGCTAAGAGACTAAAAGCATACTGTCTGGGCCCACAGCTAAGAGACTAAAAGCATACTCTCTGGGCCCACAGCTAAGAGACTAAAAGCATACTGTCTGGGCCCACAGCTAAGAGACTAAAAGCATACTGTCTGGGCCCACAGCTAAGAGACTAAAAGCATACTGTCTGGGCCCACAGCTAAGAGACTAAAAGCATACTGTCTGGGACCACAGCTAAGAGACTAAAAGCATACTGTCTGGGCCCACAGCTAAGAGACTAAAAGCATAATGTCTGGGCCCACAGCTAAGAGACTAAAAGCATAATGTCTGGGACCACAGCTAAGAGACTAAAAGCATACTGTCTGGGCCCACAGCTAAGAGACTAAAAGCATACTGTCTGGGCCCACAGCTAAGAGACTAAAAGCATACTGTCTGGGCCCACAGCTAAGATACTAAAAGCATACTGTCTGGGCCCACAGCTAAGAGACTAAAAGCATACTCTCTGGGCCCACAGCTAAGAGACTAAAAGCATACTGTCTGGGCCCACAGCTAAGAGACTAAAAGCATACTGTCTGGGCCCACAGCTAAGAGACTAAAAGCATACTGTCAGGGACCACAGATGAGAGACTAAAAGCATACTGTCTGGGACCTCAGCTAAGAGACTAAAAGCATACTGTCTGGGACACAAGGATAAGAGACTAAAAGCATACCGTCTGGGACCACAGCTAAGAGACTAAAATCATACTGTCTGGGACCACCGTTAAGAGACTAAAAGCATACTGTCTGGGACCACAGCTAAGAGACTAAAAGCATACTGCCTGGTACCACAGCTAAGAGACTAAAAGCATACTTTCTGGGCCCACATATAAGAGACTAAAAGCATACTCTCTGGGCCCACAGCTAAGAGACTAAAAGCATACTGTCTGGGACCACAGCTAAGAGACTAAAAGCATACTGTCTGGGCCCACAGCTAAGAGACTAAAAGCATACTGTCTTGGCCCACAGCTAAGAGACTAAAAGCATACTGTCTGGGCCCACAGCTGAGAGACTAAAAGCATACTGTCTGGGACCACAGCTAAGAGACTAAAAGCATACTGTCTGGGCCCACAGCTAAGAGACTAAAAGCATACTGTCTGGGCGCACAGCTAAGAGACTAAAAGCATACTGTCTGGGCCCACAGCTAAGAGACTAAAAGCATACTCTCTGGGCCCACAGCTAAGAGACTAAAAGCATACTGTCTGGGCGCACAGCTAAGAGACTAAAAGCATACTGTCTGGGCCCACAGCTAAGAGACTAAAAGCATACTCTCTGGGCCCACAGCTAAGAGACTAAAAGCATACTGTCTGGGCCCACAGCTAAGAGACTAAAAGCATACTGTCTGGGCCCACAGCTAAGAGACTAAAAGCATACTGTCTGGGCCCACAGCTAAGAGACTAAAAGCATACTGTCTGGGACCACAGCTAAGAGACTAAAAGCATACTGTCTGGGCCCACAGCTAAGAGACTAAAAGCATACTGTCTGGGCCCACAGCTAAGAGACTAAAAGCATACTGTCTGGGACCACAGCTAAGAGACTAAAAGCAAAAATGTCTGGGCCCACAGCTAAGAGACTAAAAGCATACTGTCTGGGCCCACAGCTAAGAGACTAAAAGCATACTGTCTGGGCCCACAGCTAAGAGACTAAAAGCATACTGTCTGGGCCCACAGCTAAGAGACTAAAAGCATACTGTCTGGGACCACAGCTAAGAGACTAAAAGCATACTGTCTGGGCCCACAGCTAAGAGACTAAAAGCATACTGTCTGGGCCCACAGCTAAGAGACTAAAAGCATACTGTCTGGGCCCACAGCTAAGAGACTAAAAGCATACTGTCAGGGACCACAGCTAAGAGACTAAAAGCATACTGTCTGGGACCACAGCTAAGAGACTAAAAGCATACTGTCTGGGACCACAGATAAGAGACTAAAAGCATACCGTCTGGGACCACAGCTAAGAGACTAAAAGCATACTGTCTGGGACCACAGCTAAGAGACTAAAAGCATACTGTCTGGGACCACAGCTAAGAGACTAAAAGCATACTGTCTGGGACCACAGCTAAGAGACTAAAAGCATACTTTCTGGGCCCACATATAAGAGACTAAAAGCATACTCTCTGGGCCCACAGCTAAGAGACTAAAAGCATACTGTCTGGGACCACAGCTAAGAGGCTAAAAGCATACTGTCTGGGCCCACAGCTAAGAGACTAAAAGCATACTGTCTGGGACCACAGCTAAGAGACTAAAAGCATACCGTCTGGGACCACAGCTAAGAGACTAAAAGCATACTGTCTGGGACCACAGCTAAGAGACTAAAAGCATACTGTCTGGGACCACAGCTAAGAGACTAAAAGCATACTGTCTGGGACCACAGCTAAGAGACTAAAAGCATACTTTCTGGGCCCACATATAAGAGACTAAAAGCATACTCTCTGGGCCCACAGCTAAGAGACTAAAAGCATACTGTCTGGGACCACAGCTAAGAGGCTAAAAGCATACTGTCTGGGCCCACAGCTAAGAGACTAAAAGCATACTGTCTGGGACCACAGCTAAGAGACTAAAAGCATACTGTCTGGGACCACAGCTAAGAGACTAAAAGCATACTGTCTGGGACCACAGCTAAGAGACTAAAAGCATACTGTCTGGGACCACAGCTAAGAGACTAAAAGCATACTGTCTGGGACCACAGCTAAGAGACTAAAAGCATACTGTCTGGGCCCACAGCTAAGAGACTAAAAGCATACTGTCTGGGACCCACAGCTAAGAGACTAAAAGCATACTGTCTGGGCCCACAGCTAAGAGACTAAAAGCATACTGTCTGGGACCCACAGCTAAGAGACTAAAAGCATACTGTCTGGGCCCACAGCTAAGAGACTAAAAGCATACTGTCTGGGCCCACAGCTAAGAGACTAAAAGCATACTGTCTGGGCCCACAGCTAAGAGACTAAAAGCATACTGTCTGGGCCCACAGCTAAGAGACTAAAAGCATACTGTCTGGGCCCACAGCTAAGAGACTAAAAGCATACTGTCTGGGCCCACAGCTAAGAGACTAAAAGCATACTGTCTGGGACCACAGCTAAGAGGCTAAAAGCATACTGTCTGGGCCCACAGCTAAGAGACTAAAAGCATACTGTCTGGGACCACAGCTAAGAGACTAAAAGCATACTGTCTGGGCCCACAGCTAAGAGACTAAAAGCATACTGTCTGGGACCACAGCTAAGAGACTAAAAGCATACTGTCTGGGACCACAGCTAAGAGACTAAAAGCATACTGTCTGGGACCACAGCTAAGAGACTAAAAGCATACTATCTGGGACCACAGCTAAGAGACTAAAAGCATACTGTCTGGGACCACAGCTAAGAGACTAAAAGCATACTGTCTGGGACCACAGCTTAGAGACTAAAAGCATACTGTCTGGGACCACAGCTAAGAGACTAAAAGCATACTGTCTGGGACCACAGCTAAGAGACTAAAAGCATACTGTCTGGGACCACAGCTAAGAGACTAAAAGCATACTGTCTGGGACCACAGCTAAAATGGTTTGGGCGGGGGAGGGGGGAAGCATCATAATCATTACGCATAATTTGTGTTTTGAAACAATAATTATTTAAATGATATGTCATTTAATTTTTTAACTCACATTTCCACACTATATCATAATGAGCTTGCATACTGGCATTAGCTCACATAAAGAACATGCAATTTTTTTAATATAAACATACACAAACAAACAATCGGTGTAGATCCGTCTCTTAGTGCAAGGTGTATTCTTATTTACCTGGTCCTGCGTCAAACACCTTGACAGTGACAGTTGTAAGTGATTTTATCTTTTTTCAATTCATTGTCTGAAATCGATAACACGTTCTTGGTGGACTGAATTTTTCTTTTAAGGCATGCTTCACCATTTGCGGTATCTTCTAATCGCTTTCATGATTTTCAGCGTTTTTATCTTGAAAGTAAACAATGGGATGTCGAGGCCGGACGCTTGAGAGGAGGAAGGTGGGGTAGAAGGGTTTCCCAGATATTTCCGTTAAGAAGAGTGGTGAATAACTCTTTTACCACCCCGGGTGGAACTAACTCTATCTACGCCACTGGCTTGTTCATATTTATCATACAGACTATACATTTGTGTAGCCATAGTAACTAATTTGGTTGCATGTTTTTTACGCTATGAATTTTTATCAATATTTATGTGTTCAAATTGATCAACACTGCGGTGGGGGGTGGGGTGGGGGTCGTGAGTGCATCCACTGCCCGGAATATGGAGCAGGTGTTAGCCAAGGCCTTGAGGGAGCTATCTCAACCGGACAAGAATAGGATATTAGTTTAGAGTTTAGATAGATCAACATCGTCGTCTCTTAAAGTACAATGTACTAGCGTATCACCCGTCAAAAATGATGGAATTTTTTCAGCTGAAATCTATTTATTTTATAAAAAATGCAATTTTTTTAGGGTACCTACGGCGCCGACCTTTTCAAACGCCCAACTTACTTGTCCTTGTTTGATAAATACGAAATATTAAACTTTCTGAAATGTACACAAAGTATTTTATAATAGGGGTTGTAGTTCGCCTACGGCGCACCTTTTGTTTTTTTAAATTTTGTAATTAACCATCATCAAATCTTCTTTTTACATTGATCCCTTTTCCAAAATTAAAATATGAGCGAAAACAATGACGTCATATAATATTTTTTTTACAGCCCATCTTTAATTTGCACACCTTTTGATGCATTGGTGCAGTCATTTGGTTTTCCCTGCTTTCTAAAATTAGTAGCGTCACGGACAGACATTGCAAATTATATTGTTTAATTTTATGTATTGCCCTTACACAGTCAGTCTCCACAGATCTTCTTTTTTCCCTTTACAAGATGTTGATGTAGATGTTTATGTTTGAAGATGGTTAAAGGCATCAGCCCATGAAGTGCATACTCTGATTTTTTTACTCTCTCTTTTGGACTTTGACGCTTAAGTCAGAATTATAATACTTAAAATCCATATATAGTTATTTCGAATCCATTTTTATGTAATATCCTCTGCCAACTTGAATATTTAAACGCTTATACAATTTTTTCTCAGTCAAAAAACAACATGAACTCACTCAGAAAACTGAATGAAAAAAAATCATTTTAAAAGGTATATCCCCGCACGGTATGAAACCCACATGAATTCCGACATATTTTCCAGCAAGTGAATCCACAAATAATGGGAGACACCACGGGAGATAAGGCAAAGGGGAAGGGGTGGGGGCCACAGCATTGAAACGAGTTTAATCCGAGATTTCCCTCAAAGGGAAATTAAAATTATCGCCAGAATGCCACAACTAGGTCAATTCTGTCTCAATGTCAAACACAATTAAAAGTTCTAGTCCCAGGAAACAGGCGTTGACGGGGAAACTCTTGAAAGCTGTCAGTGGTTTTTTTTTATTCTCGTCTTTAAATACGTCAGTTGAACGCATTGTGTAGCCGATATTTAAAATTAGTGTTCAGTCTATTGGAAGGAACTGTTCAGTCTATTGGATGGAATTGTTTAGTCTATTGGAAGGAACTGTTTAGTCTATTGGAAGGACCGACTAAAACAAATGTCTGAGATTCGAATCAAGGATTCTGGACTTAATTTTTTCGACAAAAGGTCATGACGTCACACTGGGACAACTGGCTTCGTGAGTAGATATTTTCTTACTACATATAGAATAGAAACATTCATGGCCACAAGAATAGATGGACACTGTAAACGCTTAGGTAATTAAATAAACTACACATCGGCACACCTGTTACTCTAACAAGTTACTCTATTTATCCCAAAAAATACTTTACATTCAACCTATCCAACAAACAACTACTCATTCTACCTGTTCAACGAAGGACCCACCAAAAAAAAACTGCAAACGACTCTACAGTCCATAAGCCCCAAAACGCACTCTATCTTGAAAATAAAAATCCAAACAACGGATAGGCCAAATTATTAACTAACCAACCACAGTGTCAATCAAAAGTACCCGCCTAGACAGTAACACAACTGTGACGACAATAGCAACACACACTGATTACTTGACAACGGGGTTTTCCTGGTGTTTCTGACAAAAGGACAGCGATATCAGAGGGAACTAATATCTTCGGTAACATTTGACTGATCTTGGTCTACACGACTTATCGAAAACATCCCCCACTGTGTTGTTGTTGAGGTGTCTTTAAGAGAATGGCCGTGATGACAGACAGTGAATAGATTGGTGGGAGGGGAGAGGTAATTGTGGGGGGGGGGTGGTTGCTTGTGAGATGGGAAAGGTGGTTACGGGTGAGAGAGGTGGTTACAGGTGAGAGAGGTGGTTACGGGTGAGAGAGGTGGTTACAGGTGAGAGAGGTGGTTACAGGTGAGAGAGGTGGTTGCGGGTCAGAGAGGTGGTTACAGGTGAGAGAGGTGATTACGGGAGGGAGAGGAAGAGGAGCTGGATGCTTGTAGTGTTACTTCCTTATGACCACGAAGGCCCAAGCTATGTTCTCCTAATGGACTAATCGATCGATCGAACCAGGAAGTCATCCTACGCCAACAAAACTCCCGAGTCTCCTCAGGGCGTGGTACCCGGTGACGTTGATACTATGACGCCACATGTGACGTTGCTACTATGACGCCACTTGTGAACGTTGGGTAAGGAGTAAGGAGATCGTTGCGTGTTTACACGGAGAGGATTAAACTCCTGATCAATTATTCAGATGAATTATTCTGTAGTCTAGTGGAACGTATTTTAACAATGTATATAGACATCTAATTAGATATGGGATGAGTAAAACAATTAAACCAGAATAGCTCTTATTTCCAAATCCTCAGCATCGGAAGATTCAAGGTATTTTTATCAGTGGTAGATGACAATTCATAATATTAATTCATGCTGTCAGTTCTGAAGGCCTTATTTATAAAATAATTTTACGGATTATTCTCGAAGCTGAACTTTAAGAGGATCCATGTCGTCATGACATTTCCAGCCATTATTGGGGGGGGGGCACAGCTAGAAACATAACAGGACGAAGTGAATAGGGAAAACAACATGAATGTATAGTGGGATAGGCAAGAAATGCTATGAAAAGATCAGCATTAAAAGGTGTAGGGAGAGTAGGCTGTTTTGAGAATGAATACAGAAAAAAACTGTTGACGAATAATTATGCTACAAAGAGAAACAAGAAAGACAAACACAAACACACAAAGAAGCCAGAAAAGAAGCGACAAAAATTGCAGAAAAGAAGCGACAAAAAATTGCATGAAGAAAAGAAGAGATTGGGAAAAAGCCAAACTAAGAGCACAGCGTTAGAAGACTTATCAAGAGAAGGAAACAGACACATGTCTGAGTAAAATACAACTGGCAGAATTGTTACTTAACATAAGACCATGACTTGTGTCTGAATTTAAATTCTTTTAATTTTTTACAAAAAAGTTTATAATGATATACACACGTTTGCATGCAGGTGGAGATCTTAAAACTATTGCTACGACCGTCGACAACTTTACATGGCCATGTGTAATATGAACATTAAATATGGGCATCGAATCAAGTTTAGAAATTGTGTATTCTATTCTCACGGTGTGCTTTCGTAAATGGTAACTGTTGTTTAATTTCATGACTTTCATCCTTTATCAATACAAATCCATTTCTCGTGTAGATGATATTACTGTTCTAATTTTGTGCGTGAAGCTTCTCCATAAATGAACTGTCGCCTTGCTGCCATGTGTTTCTCCGTTTACCCGAAACCAAGGATTCCCTCATCGTTACGACCAATCCACAAAGGGAACTCCGTGAAACAAATAGGCGTCTATAATGAAAAGTTCCCCCAAACTAATTTCAAATAAAATTAATCTCATCTTTATGCCTGTTTTGGGAATTGCCGATAAAATTAATCTCATGGAGTAAAATCTTATAGCTTTCTAAATGAGGTCAATTGGTGATAATTTGAGAGCTGCTGCCTGTGTAGATCACACATTGAAAAGACGTCAATTTATAAATGGGAAAATTTCTTTAACAAACGATCATGTTTTTTTCCCTACGATTTGAGCAAACAAATCGAGTTAATGTCGTTCTTTAAAGTCCTTTGAAGTGAATGAAATAGATTTCACCAGCACCGAAGAGAGGGAATAGGGCCCGGTTATTGATCGATGCGAAACTTTAAGGCCCTAAACATTGTTCACCCCAGCACACGTATACCTTTAAACAATCTTTTGTAGAGAAAGCACTTTAGTGGTGTAGGTTCACCCGTGCTGTTCTGGAATTCTCGGCTTGAAATATAGCAATAGACAGGGCGGCGTATGGGCTATTGAATAAAAGTGAAGTGTAAAACACTCAGACCGGTATAGGGTTAAATACATAACTACACATTGAATACACGTGAATCATTGGGGTTGGTAATCACTTATTACTTGAGAAAAATGGAGGTCATTTATAAACATAATTTTTTGATTGGCATTCTGTCAATCAGTCTTTGCTCTCCCTCTCTGTCGCTCGATTCCCCTCTCACCCTCTGATTTTTAAGCAATCTCTGTCTCTCTCTATCTCTCTCACTCTATTTTTTGGAATTTTGATAAGGTTTAATCAGGAGGTGGACAATTTGTTGACCATGTAGACCAATGTCCATAACAATTGTTTGTTGGCCACATGATAAAGTCCTTTTATATGACTGTAAGAAGAGGTGCCAATGAAGTGAAACACTTCAGAGGGATTCGTTGAACATCCGTGATTTTAGTGTGTAACAATATTTGTTTCTAAATTTTAAAAATCATTTGACTGGTAAGCAATCCTAACTTATGAAATTTTACGAAAACATCACTGTAAGACTTGCTCTCTCTCTCTCTCTCTCTCTCTCTCTCTCTCTCTCTCTCTCTCTCTCTCTCTCTCTCTCTCTCTCTCTCTCTCTCTCACTCACTCTCTCTCTCTCATTCACACACACACACAAACACACACACACACTCACACACAAACACAAACACACACACAAAACACACACACAAACACACTCACACCTGACATTGACGTCATACCAGAACACCCCCTCCCACTCCTTTACTCCAACTATATAACAAACCTCTGCACCCACCCCTCCACCAAGGGCTGCGACTCTAAACTGGCACATGTCATTTCTTATGATGACATGTCCATGCTGACATTGTCATGTCATCGTCTGCCGCAGATAAACTTCTAAACCTGTTGTCGGATATGATTCTGCCTCAGTCAACAAATCCTTATCTTAGTCGTGGCGTACCGGCAATACGTTCCTTGTGTACGGGCCCAACCTTCCCGCCGCACTCTGACAACGGAGACCAGGACGTCAAGTAAAAGTGTTGTGGTTGTTTGGTATACAGCACTGACAGTGCCCGGGTCACGTGCCATGCGCTCCAGTGACAGTCGGAGGGAAGGAAGACAACGGATATTATCTCTTTCTTTATTGTGTGGAGTTGATTTATGTGGATATATAGCAATCTGTGGTGTAGGGCGGTCTGAAGTAACTGTAGGCTTTTGGATGGTCAGCAATCTGTGGTGTAGGGTGGTCTGAAGTAACTGTAGGCTTTTGGATGGTCAGCCATCTGTGGTGTAGGGTGGTCTGAAGTAACTGTAGGCTATTGGATGGTCAGCACTCTGTGGTGTAGGGTGGTCTGAAGTAACTGTAGGCTATTGAATTGGATATATTAATTAACGTCGTGAGGTAAAGTTATTGGTTACACTTATATACATAATTTATTTTAATGGAATTTACGAGGCGGGATTTCCTTATATTGTGTAGTGTATTTCTCGTGAATATTTTCCTCGTTTTATAGAGCTACCTTGCTCTACAGAGCTATCTCAATCTAAAGAGCTATCTCAATCTACAGAGCTATCTCAATCTACGGAGTTATCTCAATCTACAGAGCTATCTCAATCTACAGAGCTATCTCAATCTACAGAGCTATCTCAATCTACAGAGCTATCTCAATCTACATAGCTATCTCAATCTACAGAGCTATCTCAATCTACAGAGCTATCTCAATCTACGGAGTTATCTCAATCTACAGAGTGTGACAATCTACAGAGCTATCTCAATCTACAGAGATATCTCAATCTACATAGCTATCTCAATCTACAGAGTTATCTCAAGCTACGGAGCTATCTCAATCTACAGAGTTATCTCAATCTACAGAGCTATCTCAATCTACAGAGCTATCTCAATCTACGGAGTTATCTCGTTCTACAAAGGTATCTTGTTCTACCTTGAGTTTATCATTTTCAACATAACTGAACTAATTAATAATAAATGAAAATTTGGTGGTATAAAATTTTGGGATCATGAATCTTGAAGTAGTTCAATCGTGAAAAAATTGGTTTCCCCCAAGTCCAAAAACATTCACAAGGGTTGCTATAAATCATCGGCAAATTTTTATAAAAGATTTCAATAGTTTGTACTGGCAAGCTTACGAAAAGATTTATAACGGCTTATAACAATTTAAGGTTGATGCGTGTCCGTACCCCCCCCCGACCCAATTACCCACCATTCCTTTTTGATATGTTATTATCCCCCCCTCCACACCTTCTCCCAAAGTGTTCGTAAATGTAGGCATTGTTTTAAAAAACTGTATCGGTAAAAATTTGTAGAAAAAATTGGGCTAATTATCGTTGAACGGATCAAAGATGGCGCCCGCGTCGAGGACAGTACTATTGCTAGGTGTGCAACTGTATACACAGCCCTATTTGTGCTAGATTGGTTTCGTTTTAAAAATTTTACAAGTGAATGTATCCCAAATGGAAGGTATTAAAGAAATTAAGGTTAGGGCAGGGGCGAATTAAGACTGCACGGGGCCCCTGTCTGCAATTCAAACTGGGGCCCTATCCAGCCAGCGTCCCTTTAAATAAAATGATTGCTAGCAGCTAATATAAGAGTGTAACTTCTAACTAAATAGTTCTCATACTTTGTCTGTACTACGGGATCGGCCTTCCCAGCCAAAAAGATTATTTATGAAGAAAAAAAACGAATACGAAGAAATAACTGTTTGCCGGTATCCTAAAATTGAGTGTAAAAAGACACTTTAAAAAAAAAGACAAATGAAAAATAAAAAAGTTATTCCCCAGCGGGAATCGAACTGGTGACCGCTGTCACCGCAAGCCGAGTTTCTTCCAGAAGACCACACGAACTTGACGAAAAATGTAAATTTTAAATGTATAAACAATATTCTTTAAAATGTTCTCTTATTGAGCATATAAAATCAGGTTTTTATAAAAAATCTGGTCCGAATAGCGATAAGATTAATAGATAAGATTTTATTAATTAATTTAATTTATTATATTTTCAGAAATTCATGCAAACATTTATCCACCTTTATTATAAAATATAGTAAATTTGGAGGCCCCTAAATCATCGGGGGCCCCTGGCTTTAGCCCGTTCAGCCCCCCCCCCTTAATCCGCCATAGATGGCGGACTGATCCACTAAACGATAATTTACCAAAAATTGGTAGGCCGACGGAACTTTGGTGAAACGGAAACATCTTTAATGTTCGTTTAATAAAGATATTAAAATAAATAGTATCTAATTTTATCGTGTGAACTATCATTCATAATATTTGGAATAAATCAAGCCCCCCCCCCTTTTTAATTCATTCATTAGCTTTCCCTTTTAACCTTAAAACTTGTCTCTCGCAATAATCTTCTTTGATCGACACATCCAGTGTTTAATTTTTTTTAAATAAATGAAAGTCAAACCAAATTCTTCTAGTAAAAATTTCCGTTCGAACAATGTTCCATTCGATGTTTGATTAAAGTTCCGTTCGACCTATTGTCCGTTCCACCACAGTTCCGTTATTCAGACTATCAACTATTTGTCTTGCAAATTTGTTTCTACCACATTTCCTGTAACCGTCCCAAACATAAATAAAGTGTACACATTCTTAATTGTATACATAAAAAGCATCAATTATATCATCATAGACAAAATTCCGGGAGGCATTTCAATATCCTAAAGTCGCAGCTGATAGAAAATGAAAACAAAAATTCACAAGCTAAAAAGTAAAGACATTATTTACTTCTGAAGGTTTCCAGCAGACGACGCTATCAAAAGGCGAGTGTTTCAAAAATAGAAACCGTGTGGTCCTTGTGCTAGATGTTGTCACACAAACCAGAATGTCGTTGTCATGTGCCAGTTTGGAGTCAATCAAACATGAGTCATTAATTTCTGTTTAGTGGCTATTTATATAATTCTAAGTCAGGTCCCAATAACGAACGTGTCAATGTTGTTACACATCTAACATCCAATAATTAAAAGAGTACTAGAAGTTAAAGCACTTCAATTAAATATTGGAGAGATATTTTGTATGACAGACATCGGTTAGTCTCAAGTGATAGGGTCTTTGGACGTAATAAGACTTAAAATGGTTTCAACAGCTTTTCCCCAAAAGTTCGCAGCGGTTCCCAATCTGTCCTCGTCTTTAGACGTGTGTTTTAGCAACCGAAAGATTCAATCAAGCTATAGTGGTAAGTAATAATGGACAGCTAGAATTTGAAGCTATACTGTAAAGTTACCTTAAAAAGTAATAATTTGTAGTTATAAGTGAAAGCAAAATGGGAGGGTATTATTGGCAAGTTTTATTGGAAATTTGTGTTGTCAGTTATAATGAAAGTTGTTAATTAGAAGTTTTAATAGGAAGTTATAGTGGTTAGTGATAATTCCAAACTTTTATTGGAAGTTAAAACAAAATATTTTTTTTAAAGAATGCATACCTTTTCCCATGTACAAACTTTAATGAAATAGCTTATTGTGAATCGCTGTAGATCTTCCTCAAACCGGAAGTGGTTTGTAACGTTAGACGAGATACATTATTGATGACATGCTACTATCTTTGTGCTTCAGACAAGCCTTAAATTGCAACAACCATTTGTCATGCGAGACAAACACCCGCACGGCACATCACCGGGGCCAGGGTAATTTAAATCATAAATAATCCACGCCTTGAGAGTGGTTTCTCTTTTGTTTTCCTTGGTGACCGCTGATGATGTTTATGACCGTTCTTGATCAGTTACCATAGCAACGATGGCGGTGGATTTCGGTAGGATCGATGGGCCTGGGGAGGATATGCGATAGTTCTACATGGGTCATGATGGTTGAAGTGCTCGTTTGTGCCAGCATCCGCCGCTACAACGTTTTTCTTTAACTCATTGCCGTTTTGACATTGATTACTAATGGGACATGGATGATAAACAGCCACGTAAATCGAGGCCATTCGCACGTGAGGATCTAAGTTCTAGTGTGTGTCGTGGGCATGGCACAGATGTACAGCTTTCCGTTTTGTGATTAAATTTTTTCATTCGAAAATGTCAAAATATTTTTATTTTCACTATAATATAAAGAACTGTTACTTCTGTCCACGATAGACGAAGTGATTTTTTTCAGGGCCCATAACGTTGACACGAGGGTCCGTTAAAATCTGGGAATCCTTTGGGATGTAATGGGCACTATTGAATTTGGCAACGACTTGGAAGTCCGGCCAATAAAGACACGTTAGAGTAGGCCTATAGTAGAAGCCTATCACTAGCACTGTGGTTGAGTTAACCCAGTATTTTAAAGGCCGAGTGTTCAAACTTTCATACGTGTTGCTGTCTGTAGGCTGCTGCTTCATCATTTGTTTTGCTTTCTTCTTTTTTCTTCAGCGGGGTTGAATCACAGGGGCCTGGATCGAAATCTCCGACGATATTTTTCAGGTTTGTAAAACTTTTCGGAATTGATATGTTAAAGAGTGTTAAATGTGATTCAATTTATTATTTCTTTTATTTATTTTCTTTGTGAGTGGAATCTTGTGTTTTTAATTTGAATAACACAAACTAAATTATTAGAACAACCAACTAAAGACATGTCGGTTACAGACATCATGAAAAATTCTATAATTCAACTTGAACAAAAGTTCAGCACATGCTCAAAAGGTCAACATACACTCGAGTACTTGAGAGATAATCTGACCACTCAAACATTCACAGGAGGCCTGACTACACATCAATTTTGGGTATTAGCTAAGATGGCTACAATGCCATTCTATTGATTTTGAACAATAAAAAACATCGTAATTATCCTCTTATAATTTTAAATCTGAATCAAATTTTGTATGTGTTCTTAAATATTGATTACTAGCGTACACCCGTCAAAAATGTCGGAAGTTTTCAGCTGAAATCTATTTATTTTATAAAAAATGCACTTTTTTAGGGCGCCTACGGCGCCGACCTTTTTCAAAAGCCCAACTAACTTGTCCTTGTTTGATAAATACGAAATATTAAACTTTCTGAAATGTACACAAAGTATTTTATAATAGGGGTTGCAGGGCACCTACGGCGCCCCCTTTATTTTCCTATTTTATAATTAACCACCATCTAATTCTCTTTTTACAATGTTCCCGTTTCCAAAATTAAAATATCAGCGAAAACAATGACGTCATATAATATTTTTTACAGCGCATATTTAATTTGCACACCTTTTGATGCTTTGGTGCAGTAATTTGGTTTTCACTGCTTTCTAAAATTAGTAGCGTCAGGACTGACTGACAGACACTACTGACTTGCGTGACAATTTCAAATTATATTGTTTAATTGATAAGCTTTTATTAATTGTTTTAAAGAAAAACAAACTCTTTTAATATGGGTTGGCTGTGGCGGGAATTAGTCTTATATCCTAAGTTTTCAAAAATCTGTAAACTAATTCTATAACAACATTTATTTGAATATCATCGTATTCACAATCGACAGTCTATCCATATCAAAAACCGCAAAAAAAACAACAAAAAAAAACAACTCTTAATCGTCTGTATATACATCCCACCCTCCAATCTTCCATTTAAAAAATTGTATTGTTGACTCTGGATTTGGCATGGACTGTGTCCACAACGATGGCCTGGTAAACAACCCCACCCACCCCTCTCTTCCGGTTAAGCCATCTCACCAACTCCATGGCAACGGTAGATGGCTGGCACCGCCCCGACCAGCCCATTTGTTGACTTGGGGGTTATCGTAATTAAAAAAGTTCTCCCTTTGATGTCGTAAATTGCCAATTTAACACGTGACAGCTGTTGACGACAAACAAGGAGACATGTCCTCATATGTTGACACGAGCCTCACATGTTGACACGAACCTCATATGTTGACACAAACCTTATATGTTGACACGAGCCTCATATGTTGACACGAGCCTCATATGTTGACACGAATCTCATATGTTGACATGAGCCTCATATGTTGACACGAGCCTCATATGTTGACACGAACCTCATATGTTGACACGAGCCTCATATGTTGACGCGAACCTCATATGTTGACACGAGCCTCATATGTTGACACGAGCCTCATATGTTGACTCGAGCCTCATATGTTGACACGAGCCTCATATGTTGACACGAGCCTCATATGTTGACACGAGCCTCATATGTTGACACGAACCTCATATGTTGACACGAACCTCATATGTTGACACGAGCCTCATATGTTGACACGAACCTCATATGTTGACACGAGCCTCATATGTTGGCACGAGCCTCATATGTTGACACGAACCTCATATGTTGACACGAGCCTCATATGTTTACACGAGCCTCATATGTTGACACGAGCCTCATATGTTGACACGAACCTCATATGTTGACACGAGCCTCATAAGTTGACACGAGCCTCATATGTTGACACGAACTTCATATGTTGACACGAGCCTCATATGTTGACACGAACCTCATATGTTGACACGGGCCTCATATATTGACACGAGCCTCATATTCAGGGCCGTCTTAACGCATAGGCCCGTTGGGCATTTGCCCGGGGCCCACGAGCATAGGGGCCCCATGGGAATATGTTTATTTATATATATTATGTATATTTATTTTTTTATTCCTGCGGGCGAGGGGCCCAACAATATTTCTTTGCCCGGGGGCCAAAACTGGTTTAAAGACGGCTCTGCTCATATGTTGAATCGAACCTCATATGTTGACACGAGCCTCATATGTCCACCAGTCCACCATCTTAAAACCAAAGACGAGCCATGATGCAATATTCATTAGAACCAATCGCCGTGAACCAGTAGGCACTCAGAACATGGCGGCTCACGGATCAAACAAAACTGCATCCGTTCTGGTTACGGCTAATGAATTATCGAGTGTCCGCGTTTGAGATAGCCTGGTTCTCACACCACGATGATGGGCCCCGGGGTCTGAATCTCAGGTTGGAATTTTTCATTAATAATTGGATAAGACTGAGTGCTTGTCTTGTATCGCCTCATTCATTAAACAATATCCTAGTTATGGAGATCGCTATCAAACATAATGCATACATTGACTTTTGAATTATGTTTAGAAATCTGCTTCAGCATATGAATAAAATTTCATTCAACATATTCGAAATACTATATATATATATAAAATGTATTAGGCTTTGTAATTGATTGTACATTTTATTTTTGGTTTGTAAACGTGGTGTCATTTAGTGTGAAGTAAGTTGATTCTGACTAAGGGTAGTGGTGTTTGCTTTGATTGAGCAGAGCCTTGCTCCACGCGAGTCAACATGTCACATTATTGATTCTCTTCCACAGGTCTGGTCATTCTGACAGGTTGAGCCAAGTTCGAATAGCCTCATCGGTAGGAGAGCATTGGAGGATTATCAGTTGTCATACCAAAATTTAACTCACATTGTGAGACGGGAATGTCTGATATTTGTTAAAGTATCCATGGCACAAGTTAATTTCAGGGAATGTATGCAATTAATTTGGAATTTCTTGGCTTTAAAATAGTTGAAAACGTCAAAAAAGGCTGTTAGTCTTCGTCAAACAGACTTCATCCATTCGACTCGTTTCGGAAATACCTTCTAGAAAGGAAATGAATCCCATTATATTAAGTGGGTTACTCGGTTGAATTTATTTTATTCTTAAACAATGATAACAAAAAAATACGGATAACTTCAATAGGATAGCGCCAAACATCATTGCCACGAAAACAACAAAATTGTTCAGTGAAATTCATGGCGGCAGCAGTGACCGGAAGTCGTCCGGCGTCGGCCAAACTCAACCTACTCCCGGTTCCTCCAACCCAATTACCTTTTCCGACGTCGCCCTCATTGCCGGACAGAAGGTCAAGGCTGAAGCGGGTCAATCTGAGCATGACGCGGAGTCGCGGGAGTCTCGGCTCCGAGACCAGCATGGAGTACGATAAAAACAGCGAAACCGGAAGTCTGGATTACGGCAGGGTCAAGCGGAAGAACAGCGAAGACGTCCCAGTGGGAGCCCTGAACGTGATCCGGCGGAGGAATCCTAACGACGGGAGCACTTCTGGCCGGGGCGATGTTGGTGGTGTGCCAGAGCTTGAACTGAGCCACGCCTCAAGCACAGGTGAGTAGGTACAGGGGGCAGGTCTGAGATATAATTTACGCGGCTGTAGGGAGTAGCTACTAGTGGCACGTCTAAGACAGTGATGGCGAAAATATGACAGACGTGCCACAGTCGGCACGCAGTGCGTCATCAGCCGGCAAGTGACTAAAATATTACATCCTTAATCAAACCAACTAAGGTAACATCCCCCCCCCAGACACACACACACACACACACACACACACACACACACACACACACACACACACACACACACACACACACACACACATACACACACACACACACACACACACACACACACACACACACATTTTCGAGTTAAATTGGAGTGTTCTCTCTTTGCTATAAATTAATGGGGTTTTTAAAAAATCTGGGTCACGCGGCCCCAAAGAGGTTCGCCATCGTTGGTCTTAAAGTTTTTTGGGTCTGCATTTAGCTTCTAGGATAAGTAAGTATTTCATGCTAAATGCGACTAGTGTACTAAATGAATACGTCTAAGATGGAGTAATGTCTTATTCTTAAGTTGAAGGATCAATTTCATTTTCAAAAATATTTAACTAAGTATTCCCATGCAATGACGAAGGAGGAATGTTTTGAGTGTTTGTGTGGGTGAGAGAGAGAGAGAGAGAGAGAGATTTAAATTAGAGTTCTCATTATTTCCAAAAGGAGAGCTCTCTTGTGGAAGGGGGTGAAAAAAACGGAGTGTACTCAGCCCTAGGGCTCGGAACTCAGCTACTCATCAAGGATTTGGTTTTATATATGCTTAGAAATACACTATCGATCTTAGTCATGACGTTTTATTTTTTAGATTCTTAATCTTTCAGATGTTACATTTTATTTTTTACCCATGGAGTTGTCTCATTTTTTTAAAAACGAAAAATCTCATTGGGTATTTTTGGGTTAGTTTTTATAAGGGAAACAAATCATGAGATCTATAAACTGTTGAAAACGTTTATTATGACGAAATGTTCATATATTTATATCATGAACGAGGTGCACATATTGGTAGGTCTCGATACCTGGGAATAGGAAAATAAATTATGTAAATGCTTCGATATTTTATTTTAATTACATAACTTTATATGTATAGCTACTTATGAATCTCAAATGACTTTGTAACAATACTTATGACTATATAGGCAAGTAATGTATTTGTATCGCTATGCAACTTTCATTATATCAGAGTAAATTATGTATTGACGCCAGCGATTTAATTAGATTAATTTGGACTCCTCTCAAAAGTATTCGTGAGAAGGAGTAGACGTAATATAGTGACGTCACGGAGCTACAGGCAGGGCGGCACCCCGCTCTCTGTCCGACCGCCGTCGGCCCAGCGGCGTCGCCGGAGCAGAAGCAGAGCGGGCAACCGTGAAGGGCGACTCCGTCTGCCGAGTATCAGTTTGAGGCAGAGCTCGATCTCACCACAACCCCAGGGCGTCTTCCTCACGGCCTTGAACTACGAGGTTAGTATGACGCAACGTTGTCTTTACGTTTGAAAAAAAACATGAAATGTCTCACGTTGAATTTACGTTTGAAATCAAACATGGCATGTCACACATGTTCATCTAAAACACGTCTTCAAATGAAAAAAAATAATAAAAGAAGAAAAAAACCGTTGAGTCCAATGTTCCCTTTAAGCTGCGCGGCCACGAAGATATTTGACAGACGCTGCGCAGCTGTTTAGAACTACTGCGTAGCAAATTTTGTAAAATGTGGCACAAAAAATGGATGCTGTGCAACTTTGCACACGTGTTTTTATTTATTTATTTATTAAAAAAAATTTTTTTTACTTTGTACACGAACCAACGAGCCTCAGAGGGAACATTGGTAAAGGCTCAACTGTTTTTCATACTGAATCTGCCAAAGTCTTCATAGAACATCGTCATTATCTTGTAGCTAGTTTGACATGAATTATACACCAATATAAAATAAATTAAATCTTTTCTGTTACATTTCTTCGTCTTGGCTTCTACTGTTCGCCGAATACGGCATGACGGCATCATTCTTTCTTTGTTCAAATAGTTCCCTTGAAATCGTTCTACATATTCTTATTTGACCAAACACATTACGTTGAGAATTTAAGGGGGAGACGTGATGGTTAGCAAGTAGCAATAGAAATAGTTGAAGAAATTTTGATTAAAAGAAGTCAGAACTAAAAGAAAAGTTTAAAAGAAGTCTTACCCCATCATTTTCCTGACTGTCTTTCAATATGGCAAGCATCACATGATTGAAAGGATCTAATTTTTTTAAATAAATAAATAATGGTTATAGATATTTGAATTTATTAGGAATATTTATTTGTATTCCAAAAACTATTTACGCCAAAGGATTAGTAAAAAAGTGGAGATGGTGGTGGAGTGAGGAGAGTAATAATTTTTAAAACTGGATTGTCTATAAAATATCTCTGGTCTAAAGTCTAAGCTATTTACCAGATCATAAATGAAGGCGTTGAATTACAGTGCACGCCATTTTGTGTTGATGAGCCTCAGCCTTATTTGGTAGGTACCTTCATAATCTGAACTGGAGCGGGATCTAAAAGGAAAACGTGCTGAGAAAACCCAAAATGGGATCTCGCGGGGAATGGGACACTATTTGTTATAGGATCCCATCTAATTAAATTCCGCATAGATCGGTAGCCACCAGGAAATTAGATTTCACGTGGAAACGGGATTCTTATTGGGAAAGAAATGTTGACACAAATAAGTTTAATATACTTTCTCTGGGAATTCTGAAAATTGTAATGAGGTCGCTTTTATTAACAACGGGGCTCTTAAATTACATGTTACCTAAAAGTGTTTTTTTTCTGTTGATATCCTGGAAATACCGGGTATACAGTCTAGTAAATATATATGTTGCACGGCAACCAGGAAGTTCGCCATATAGATGTTGCAAGTCTTTACTATGGTATGTTGTTGTAGCAAGTATAGGCTTTACAGTTTCAGTCCAGGCTAATGTAAATGTTACTATAGTCCTTACTCTGTTATCGTTGTGCCTTGTCACGCAATGACTAAAGCCCTGTCTGATGTTATTATGCGACCTTAGATACTTAGAGACACACTAAGTCTTTGGTGTCACTGTTGAAAATGAAAACATTAGTTCTAAATACCCAATCGAAGATTGAGCATGACATGAAGCGTTGGCGCGATATGAAAATATTATCAATAACGTTATGAGGGGCCCGGCTGGGGTGCAAGATTTAGATATGAGTTAACATGACAGGCAAGAAAAACTATTGAAAATACAAAGATTAGAGATAAGACTCGATAGTTTTCCTTGGAGAACAATCTTCCTGTTGGAACTTTGGTTTACGCTGTCATCGTGGTGGTGAACTATAAAAGCGAAATTGTTGGGGAGGACGCTTGTTGTCATGACGGCCGTGTAGCGCTGCAGAACAAAGCGTCTTTTATTGTTATTTTTAATTAGGAATGCGAATGTTCTTACAGTTGGACTAGTTTTAAAGATTTTTTTGTTTCGAGATAATACCTAAATTCCCCTCTTCCCCATCCCTCGGGCCAAAAGGTTACATACAGAGCGGTAGCGAAGGGGGTGCAGGGTTATACACATGTCAATGGTCGTTGTTGTACAGTGACGCCAAAATAAGGCTTAGGGCGTTACTATATAATAAGTGGAAAAAAATTAATAGGGGCGGGGGGCCCATTTTATTGTTTGTCCCCTGGTGCTAAATATCCTTAGCTACACCTCTGGGGAAAAAAACATTATTTGCTTTTACTCATAAAACTTAAATCTGTAAAGTAATATCAAATAATTCTTTTCAAAATTATCATTGATGTGAATTCCGTACTGACGACTTACACCGAGGATTCTTATAATTGTCATTGTTGACAATTAAAGGAGAGTAGACCCTTCAGTTTTATATTAGCCATGAACGTATTAAAGGAATGTACATACTGGTGGAAATATGTGGGGAGAACAAAATGGGGGTACGTGGGGGACAGTTGACCTTGGAAAGGGGGTGGTGGCAATGAGAGATAAGGATTACGTATATTTATATTTCATGACACCACTGCTCTGACATAAAGTGAATAATTGACCCTATCCATTCAGCTAAAAAAAGTATATGTTGTATTTTTATCTTATATCCTTTTTAACGTTATCTAAGATGTATGTTCTGCTGACTCTGTTTGGCTGACCTAACATATTTGTGGCCTCCATTATATCAACTCAATGTTTTCTACACATTGAATGTCATATTCAATTTTTCTAATCACTCTGTTCTCCCACCATTTACCATGGTATCGACTTGTTCATCTCACTCTGTTCTTCCCCTGTAATTTAACTTAAGATAATTTCCCTTTTCGACTGTGCCCTTATTTCAGTGTTCATGTTTGTTTTATCAGCAAAATGTATCCAGCATACCTATGAGGCTTTGTCATAATTAACCGGAAGTCTAATAATAGAAATATTGGGGCTATATATATCTTTTTTTTAAAGGATAAATTTCATAAAAATTTCATTAAAGAAACGAGTCAATATGTAAATGTAAGTATATTGAGAAGGGTGTATCTTATCAGCTATTTGTTAATTATTCGTTAATTTAAGACAGCTTATTGGACTTGGAAAAGGAAAGCAGTTTCCTAATTTTACTATGCTAACTATTTTGAGAACACAGTGATTCGACTGTATTTATGCTTCAAAACATTGTTCCGCTAAAATGTAATCTAAAAATAGAATATTACTCATTGAGCTATGACGTTTTCCCGTTTTAGAAATGAGAAACCCTTGATACGCGTATACGAGATACAATAAGTTTAACAATAATAGCGTCACTACCTTCCATGTCTATGAAAAGAAAGTTAATAACAGAGCTATTAGACCAAGCTCCACCCCCCCCCCATAATTTGATTCCTCTTTTTTTAAATTGAGGGGGAGGAGGGTACTATTTTAGTCCAGAAAAAGTAAATCGATTATGCATTTATCAAGTAATCTATGACAGCAATATCAAAGGTAAGATTATAAATAAGAAATATCGATCCATTGATTTTTTTTAATAACCCACATTTTGGTGTGTCTCATAAGCCTGTGTTAACATAATGATAAATTTATTGACTTGGGGGGAAGGGGATTGGCGAGCATTGTGATGAGATGTTATTGTTTGTGTTGTCTGATAACACCATATAATTAAAGCTCACAAATGACATGGTGTTAATGTTTTCCAAACTATATTCTATAGGCAAGGGTTTATAAAGGATGTGGATAAATTCACCGGAAATTGCGTTGTTAAATTACGGGTTTGGCGTTGAGATTATAATGATTGTAATGTCCTAGAGAAAAAAAGTACATTATTCCACCAAGTAGGCCCCCCACCCGCTTATTGTATTTCATGTCCTGAAGATTGTGATTGAAATAATATATATATATATAATATAATATTAGGGCTGCGAAATTAACGATTAATTTCTCGATTAATCGTTAAAAATTTAACGATTAAAATTTTTTAACGATTAATCGACCCACCACTTATAAATGTGCTGGAAGTCAAAAAGTAAAATACTTCGGCCGATAAAATTAAAATAATTTCCGGACGATTACACGACAATTTTGGTTTTAAACTATTGACTGACGTGAATTTTCAAAATGTTGATAAAAGTTATGTGTCCATTGAGAGAAACCGTTTGCTTACCATGCAATGTTCCCTCTAAGTCTAAGCTTTGTTGGTCCGTTGCAAAGTTAAAAAAAAACATTCGCGTGCAAAGTTGCACAACGTCCATTTTTAGTGCAATATTTTTGCAAACTTTGCTGCGCGTTGATTCTAAACTCCTGCGTGGCGTCGGTCAAATATCTGCGCAGCCGCGCTGCTTAAAGGGAACATTGCTACCATGGTTCTAACACTTCGCTTACATACCACCTGCAAACCAAACATACACTACAGTATCAGCAACTTCAACTGAGACAATCTAAAGCTATGTGAAGGATTGTTCAGCTCGGCTGGTTATATTGTCAATAAGACCCGCTCATCACTTGAACCAAATGATTTCAATACATTTGTCTGTTTGCGTTGTTGGTTAAAAGATGTCATATAAAGAAGACATTCCAGTGTTATTTCGATTTTTCAACAAGTATTTTAATAAATGCTACTTATGACACCATAAATTTCCTCTTTTGTTTAGCTTTAATCGAAATTAACGATTAATTAATCGTTAATTTTTCGAAATTTACCGATTAAATTTAAATTAATCGTTAACAGACCTACTATATATATTTATCGGACAAAGAGTGGACTCAGGGATTTCCTTAGCCACAGGAACACATCTTTTCCTTCACCGCATCTCGAATTCGCGACTCCAAGTACACCTGATGAGCGTTTATACCGCTTTACCACTTCTTATGTATATTTATATATATGTTTATATATGTATTTATATATATATTGTCAGCATCGCAGAATGTTTTGTAAAGTTAATGCAAAGAAAAAAATTAAATTTTTGGTCCATCAATTTTTATTTCGTAGAGGGAAGTAAACGTTGTTCTGAGAGTTTTATAATATAATGAGTAGATGCGATGCGATTTCAATCAAAATCGTCTGACAGGAACTGTTCATTATTGTTTGAACAAAGTCTATTGTTATCCCTGCCATTCTCTGAAGGATACATGTATGAATCCATGTAATAAGCTCTATCTTCAGGGCCAGAGCTGGTGGGTGAATTAGAAAACAAGAGACGCCTATGCTATTGTTCGATTGGCTCAGTTCCCCGTTCTGACTTTGGAATAAATGTGGTGAGCTGTCAAATCAAAACAGGACTAAAAACTCCCGAGATTACTTACCCGACAGAAAGACCCCTGACAAATGACCAGTGTCAATAATTTTCCTTCTCCTCCTGTCACGTGTTATCACAATGCTAAAGACACTTCTCTCTTAGGAACGTGACGAACTCTATGAACTCACACCAGAAATGAACACCCCCCCCCCGCCTCAAAAAAATCCAATTGATTCAACCCACTTTGTATTGTCATATTTTATAAGCTATCTTAAAGCCGTAGAATTACGACATTCTATCAATACTTTAAAAAATTAATGAAATAATGAGAACCGAGAACACAAACTCAACCAATCAGAACCCTGTTTCCAACAATGTTCCCTCTAAGGTTCGTTGGTCCGTGTGCAAAATATTTAAATAAAAATAGTTTGCAGAGTTTCATAGAATCATTTTTGGTGCAAAATTTTACGCTCCACAAACATAAATATTATAATATCCTTATCAAAATTTGCTGCGCGGTCATTCTAAACGGCTGCGCGATGTCGGCCAGATATCTCATGCATGGCCGCATGACTTAAAATGAACATTGCCCCTCAGTTGTTAAGACGTTGCAGGTCTTTGTGGCGCCATTATATACCGGCTACCTTTCTATGGGAGCCATATTGCCGAAAGGGCTCTTTGTGGCGCCATTATATACCGGCTACTTTTCTATGGGAGCCATATTGCTGTAAGGGCTCTTTCTGGCGCCATTATATATACCGGCTACCTTTCTATGGGAGCCATATTGCGTAAGGGCTCTATGTTTGACACGAGCTAAATGATCAAGGTCGACTTTTCGGTGCCGTGGGACTTATTTCCCGGAGATAATTTATCGATTCTGAATTTTCGGGGGAAAAAAACTGTCAAGGGCAAAATTGTCCCTGAGGATTTGGCATGGGAGATAATATATCTAACGTCTCTGCTACAAAAATCCTGCAGTCAATTTGTCCCCCCTTGTTGGTTATCAACATCGAGTTTCTACGTCACACCCCATAGTTCCAACTTACATCCACTTCGTACCTATCGCTAGCATAAGAATCTGTTGTAACTCATGATGTCACTCAACACAATGTCATGAGGCACGGTGGTCGAGCGGCATGCGCGCTCGGCTGGCGTACCGAAGGTCACGGGTGCAAATCTTTGTGAAGGGTGCCCTGAGTTCACCCAGCTCCAAATGGGCACCCGACACTAGTTAGGGGGAAACAAAGGCGGTTGGGAATAGTGTGGTCCCTCATAAACGTGGAGCTGCGCCACCTACCAATACGTTCTTATAAGTACGAAGGACACAATAATCTTCTATATAGAAGGGAGCGTCTGTAAAAAATAAGACATAAGACAATACACATACAGCGCACCTTGTGAAATATGTGCACCAAGTTTTTATTCTTTCAATACACACAGCCACGCAAAGTAATTCCTCATGGAAAACTAATAACCCAACCGTGGAGTTTTTCCATATGAATATTTGACGCCAGGGACTCTCAAACTTTAGAATCTTGGAGGCCGTTGGAATATTAGTTTTACAATGTTTTAATTTTTTTAAAATGAAAAATTAATTGTTTACATCATTTAATTCAAGTTTATATTGCGCTTATTTATATTGGTCTTATGTTTGTAAATCTGTCATAGCTGTTGAACACTATGTGACAATTATTTCCTAGTTAATTCTATTTTTGCCTGGTTTAAATCAGCCCTGAAAAGCTAAATTCAAACACCGCAACAGCTAAATTCAGACACAGCAACAGCTAAATTCGGACCCCACAAAAGTCAAATTCAGACACCACAAAAGCCAAATTTAGACACCACAAAAGCCAAATTTAGACACCACAAAAGCCAAATTCAGACACCACAACATTAGCGACGTCCTCAACATAAAATTTCTTACATTCCAATCGCATATTTTCTCAAGGCGTTGCCTGCGGTTTAAATTAGTGATTAATCCGTTCACACCTTTGTTTGGGTTATTTAGAACGGGAAACTATAACTTAACGTGAGAATCTCCGTGTTTAGCATACGATATTAATAAACCATGACCCCCCCCCCTTCCCCTCAACGCATGAAAGACACCATTCACTTCATTACAGTAGTTTCTGACAACACCGTACCTCACAAATCTAATTAGAATCTTTCAGGCCAATCAATAAAGCTGGTCGACAACATGCAGTTAGACTTGGCAAGTGGGGAGGAGGCGGTGGTGTTGGTGCCGGAGGGGGGGGGGTGAGGGAGGGGTGGTTGGGGACCGACGACAAAAGACTCTGTTGGGCAATTCACGGAAATCTTGGTTCGAGACTTAGCCGTCAGAATGTAAAATGTCTTAGGGTGTGAATTTTGTGGTGTAGCATTCCGAATGTCAACGTTGCGTAATGAACTGTGTCAAAAATGCGATTGATTCGCGTTGTAGATGTGTTACAATAGCGTCGACAGTGTTCTCTAGGAAACTCGAGATTTGCCATTATCTTTTATGAGTTGTATTGTGCAGTGAACGTCCAAACTTTGTGGTGAGCCGTGCGACAAGGATTTATACAAAAATATAAACTCTGTCACTTCTAACAAGATGTGTTTGTAGAGCGAGATTAAATAATTGACGCACTAAAGTCTTTGTTAGATGACTTTGGTCGGAACGCATGTGGGTTTTATTAAAGGCTCTTCAAATAAATGTAATTAATTGTGATCAGAGTTTGAACAAAATATTAAGCCTTTTAAACCTGTCTTTTATTTCAATAACGTAATATTAAGGGCCAAATATTTGGAATGTTAACGACTTAATCGTTCGGCAAGTGACGCGTTTTTCTGTTCCAATGGAACCCAGCACTTATGTACTAATCCATGAGATATATATTAATCACGTTAAGTAGACATTTTAATCCACAAATCCTTCAGTAATCCATCAATTACTCAATGACAGCTTAGTTTAACGGGCGTTCATGGAATGCTGTCAATAAATGATATTGTGCGAGAAAATCCCACGATTAAGTCATTAATTTGATTTTGTCCAATATTCGTTCTAGTTTCAAAATGTTCTTTGTGATTATGGTCTCTTCTAAAAAGAGTTTATCGAATAATAAAAGGTAATAACTGCTTCAACTTATTTTATGGTTTTTTTAAATGTTTCTGAAAATATAAAATCAAAAATATAAATGGCACAAAGGTCGTGTATTCCATAAAGGGCTCGTATATTTATAATCCACGCCATCTATAAACGTCTTTTCTAAATGTTGACAAACTGTCTGTAGGTTGATTGATACTAATCTGTCCTACGTCTTCTTTGTCTAGACCTAGGTGCCATTTGTCGGCCTGGTGGTCGAACAAAACAATGTCGTTCCACCGTAATGAAAGACAAACGGTCTTTTAAATGAGTTATTGATTTTATAGCTCAACGTTTCTCTCCCCTTCATCTAAAATAGAGGTTAAATGTGTTGCACCACCACCCCTCCTTCACCATCCCCTCCTTCACCACCACCCCCTTCTTCACCACCACCACTCCCCTCCTTCACCACCATCCTCTCCTTCACCACCATCCCCCCTTCACCACCATCCCCTCCTTCACCAACATCCCCTCCTTCACCACCACCCCTCCTTCACCACCATCCCCTCCTTTACCACCATCCTCTCCTTCACACACAACGTCCCCACCTCCTTTTCACCACCACAACTCTGATTTCGCACCAAATAAACTCTACCAATTAAGCTTAAAGTTCGAATGAGTGGATTTAATTCACGTTCTGCGATCTCCCGAATGTCATTTCTTTGGTTCTAAATATGAATTATCCTTAAGTTATTTCTACAGGGAAACTGGCTGAATAATGTTAATGATATGCACTTATCTCAACGTTTCATTGAGAAATAACGATTGAGTGCTCGACTATGACTTATTTGGACATAGTTAAAACAACAAGAAATACAAACAAACGAATCGCTCTTCAGCCATCGCTCGTACTTACCGCCCCAGCAATTAATTACAAAATAGGACTATTTTCGGAATGGATCGAACGATGAGTTTACAATCTTCGACCAGTATAGGCTAACACCGTGACACAATGACTGCACTCAGGTAAAACTGATCAATTGGTTTACCTGGCTTCTTTAGCGACCTTGCCAGGATCGTACATCGAGATCTTTGGGATTGTTCGATTGACGAGTGTTCACGGAAAGATAGATTTTGAGATTCATGTGCGAACAAAGGTGCGGATCTTACTCGAGTTCGTTATTATTTTAACAGTACGTCTAGGGGGCGGGTTCAATTCTTCAATGAAATAATCAAGTTTGTGACTGACTGACAATTTAACCTTAATACAGCAATTATCTCTAAGGAGTTGAAAAGCCCTTTGTCAACGACTGTTCTGGTTTTTGATAAAACATAATTCGTAAAAAGCTTTATTAAAAATTTAACAAATAAAACGTATACTTAAAAAAAACTGAATAATTTTCCTCTTAGTATATATTGACATTAACATCGTGCAGCTACAGTTTGTGCATTATGAATTAATTATACAATCTAGGCGTTTTTTAAAAATTTGGAGTGGGGAGGTGGTGGTGTAGAGCGTTTGTTATGAAGAACCAGTCTGTTATTATATGGATTCGAGCCTAGTCGAATGTTTAGTCTCTCAATGTCAATTGTATACGGTGCAGCTTCGATTGAGTTAATTTAGATTCAAGCGACGTGAAAAATGATTCACTCTACTGTCTAAGACAGGGGTCGGGAAACCATGGCTCGCGAGCCAAATTCAGGCTCTATTGACGGCTGCATCTGGCTCTCAGACAAATGTTCGATTATTTTAAAACAAGTTTATTCAAACTCCTTTGATCTACATTTTAATTTCCCATAAAAACAGCATAATATTGTTATTAAACAGAATTCGGAGACATAATTATTTTACTTTTAGTTTTGAAATTACACAAAATGCACATATTTTCTTGAATTGTTAGTTTTAAGCATAACATATGGCTCTCACAGAATTTTTTTCCAAATGTGTGGTGTTTATGGCTCTCTCAGACAAAACGTTTCCCGATCCCTGGTCTAAGAGGCTCAATTATTTGTGTCATGGTGACGATTTCGGTTATATTTCCACGATGTAGGTCACAGTTGTTGAATACACATTATCAGTATTCGGTGATTTGTAAACAAAACCGTTAAAACTATTCGGAGTTCTTTCTGTGGATAACGCTCGGAGACAACAAGCAGGGGTATAACTCTGTAAGTGTTTGAGGTTTATCTACCATTACCATGAGAGACGTGATGGCGGCCAAGTCATTGAAACCACGTGCCATGACAATCAAACCCGCGGCGAAAGTCAAGGTCAGTGCTTCGGAAGAATCCCCCAAAAAAAAGAATCTGACAAACAAAATGTGTTCTCTATGGAGACTCCCTGGTCCAAAATTTTGCTTAGGTTTAATTCTAGTTTATTAACTTCAATTGTCTACGAGTATGTTTTATGCATGTTCTTGTTGACATTTGATTTTTACAATACGACTTTGAAATCGTCGATTGAGTAAAATTATGAGTTGTATTGAGTGTCAGGAATATAATATTGAAATCAGAAATAGTTACTCTTTCAATAAGAAAATATTTTTTTAAAAACTGCAGCACCTCCGGCTTTAAAACCATTTCTTCAGAGATAATTTTTTATATACTTTTTGTTTACTTTTCTCACGTACTTCAATTTTTAAACATCTTCATTTCTATACTAACGGAAGTTTATAGCTTGCTTCATAAATTTTAGTTATATTTTCTTAAGGGATTTAAAAAAAAACAATAATAAAATTTAATTTTAGAACTTTTTTTGAAATCTCTGGCAATACTAAAATCACATTACTTAACTTTGTTCATCTTTAAACAACCAGCCATAAAACAGAAGAGCTTTGTTCGTCGTTAGCCAGATTTATTTCTGGCGTTGCCAAATCAAATCCGCTTCACGTTCCAGGGTTCAATCACGTCACAGTGGTGGTGGCATGCATAGGGGCGATCAATATTCAATAGTCGTGTGTGAGCACCTTTAGCGGGCACGGGTGGAGTTCAGCTCTGTGTGGGTGCATTTATCCCTTTACCTTAACGAGATTTTGTGTGTGGTGTGCGGGTCGCTGTCTGTGTGGGCGAGGTGTTAAGTTAAGGTATTTTTTAACGGGGTAAGAACTTGGTGTTCGGGTGTCTTAAAGACGTTGAATTCTACCCATGTCTAACAAGTATGTAAACACAGCGAAGGAGGTTGTGGCGGAAGGGTTGTTCGCGATGTTTCTGAAATATTGAAGAGAGTACTTAATGGTCGCATAGGCTGCTCAGGGAGGGCATGAGGAAAGGAAGTTTGGAAGTGATGACATAACATTAAATGTATGTTTTAGAGTTAGTCTGTATACTTTTATACTCTAAGGATTTCAGGAAGAAAAAAAAAGAAACTGCTTTATGGGGAAACACAACTTATTTTAACTCATATACTGAATACATTATAATATGTCTACAACAAAATGTAAATAAAAGACTTTGTATGTCACAATCTTTTTCTGTCTCATCTTTGTTTGGCTATACACTGGTGTATCACGAACCCCACTCATTTCCTCGAACTCCCCTCCCACAGGAGTCGCCCATGACTTCCGAGCGTCGCCCATCGTTATCATCCCGCACCGACCCACCCCACGTCACGTTGAATGGCGCTGACGTTGCCACGTCGCGTGACACATCCCCACCACGTGACCACCTGCCAGCCCTGGTGACGTCACGGGACAATCCCGCCACGACCCGGGGCGCCGTGGCCAGGAACACGGTGGGGCTGCAGAGAGTTTACCTCGAGGGCCTGGACTACATGAGGAATCACGTGACCAGCGTGGAGGAGGAGGCGGAGAGGATCAGGCGAGAGTTCCACAGGTGAGTAACTTACTGGTGGAGGGGGGCGAAGTGGGTGCAAAATTGGGTTGAATAGGTAGTCCAAAGTGTGAATAAAAAGAACGACTAGAACTGATGAGCTGATTTCGGATAGTAGGGATTATGGCCGGCAGGGCTGGTAGCCCGGATGGTGGAGTTGGTAGCCGGGATGGTGGAGTTGGTAGCCGGGATTGTGGAGTTGGTAGTGGATTGTGGAGTTGGTAGCTGGGATGGTGGATTTGGTAGCCGGGGTTGTGGAGTTGGTAGCTGGGATTGTGGAGTTGGTAGCTGGGATTGTGGACTTGGTAGCCGGGATTGTGAAGTTGGTAGCTGGGGTTGTGAACTTGGTAGCCGGGATTGTGGAGTTGGAAGCTGGGATTGTGGACTTGGTAGCTGGGGTTGTGGACTTGGTAGCCGGGATTGTGGAGTTGGTAGCCGGGATTGTGGACTTTGTAGCCGGGATGGTGGAGTTGGTAGCTGGGATTGTGGACTTGGTAGCTGGGAATGTGGACTTGGTAGCTGGGATTGTGGACTTGGTAGCTGGGATTGTGGACTTGGTAGCTGGGATGGTGGAGTTGGTAGCTGGGATTGTGGGCTTGGTAGCTGGGATTGTGGACTCGGTAGCCAGGATTGTGGACTTGGTAGCCGGGATTGTGGAGTTGGTAGCCGGGATTGTGGACTTGGTAGCCGGGATGTTGGTGTTGGTAGCTGGGATGTTGGTGCTGGTAGCCGGGATTGTGGAGTTAGAAAAGTTGAGTTTGAATGGTGGAGTTGGTTATCGGAACGTTGCTTACATTAACCGAAGACAACAGACAATATGATTCTAGACCAGTGCTCCACAACAAGTTCTGTGGTCTGCACTCCCACACATCTGAGCGTATTTTAAGATACTAAACTTGCACTATTAAAAACTGTTTTACTAAAACTCGCACCCCCTACACCTGCAAAATTCATTTACAAATTAAAATAAAGATGAAATTATAAATTGTTCATTTTTAAAAGCAAGCAGATCATCTGAACTTTTTTAAAAAAATACATTTTTAAATCCCTTAAAATAACTTCACCGCCTTGTCTGTCTGTTGAGGTCCCGCGGAAAAACAAATGTAAAAAAAATGACCCACTTCTCGTGATCTTAACGAGCAGAAATTTTGCACATAGACTTTTGTCACCTAACAATGCATTCTATCAAAATTTCAGATCGATCGAATCTACTGTAATCGAAATAATTAATTTTTCGATTATCTTTATGTATCTCTATGAATAGTATTTAAATTTTAAATGTTTATGCTGTTCTGTCGCGTGGTGCTTATTATATTGAACATACTTCGCGCAGTGCGTATTATATTGAACATAATTTTATAATATTTTCCCGATCTGTAAATGTTTATGCTAGTCTGTCGCGTGGTGCGTGTTATATTGAACATAATCAATACTTTTAGTTTTGTCGCTTATATAAGGGTTTCATAGTCAAAAACGTTGTTTTTACGTGTTGTTTATTCATAAAGTTCATTGCTCAAGAAGAAAATATTAAAGCTTCTTGTTCTCATTTACCCTATCCCTTACATCACTGGATCCAAGACTTCCTTTTGGGCAGGGAGCAAACTGTAATAATTAATGGATCTAAAGCTGCACCAAAAAAGGTTAACTCAGGAGTTCCACAAGGAACTGTGCTAGGTCCCTTACTCTTTTTAAATTATATAAATGATTTACTCAACAACATCTCAACAGGTACAAAAGTTAGGTTATTTGCTGATGATTGTATAATCTATAGAACAATTAAATCAGAACAAGATAGCAAAATTTTACAAAAAGACTTAGATGAATTGATAAAATGGGAAACTAACTGGAGTATGTCTTTCCACCCAGAAAAGTGTCAACTGTTAAGAGTAACAAAGAAAAAGAAACAAATACATTCAAAATATTACATTCATGGAAAAGAACTGACCCAAACTAAAGATGCAAAATACTTAGGAGTCTTAATAAATGAGAAACTATCATGGAATCCCCATGTCAATGAAGTTATTAAAAAATCAAACAAATCCTTAGGCTTTATAAAAAGAAACTTTAACAAATGTAATAGAGATATAAAACTAAAATGCTACCTCACTTTGGTGAGACCTGTACTAGAATATGCTTCTTCTGTATGGGACCCATCCACCAAAGAAAACATTGATAAACTAGAACAAATTCAAAAAAGAGCTGCCAGATTCATTACTGGAGAATATTCGAAAACTGACAAGAATAACACCATTAGTTAAATCATTAAACCTTTGAAACACTAGAGGATAGAAGAACCAAGAGCAAAGTAGTAATCATACATAAAGCAATTAATTCTAATTTAGAAATACAACACAAAGATAACTTAATACAACCCTCAGATAGACATAAGGATAAAAACACCTTTCTTATTCCGTATGCAAGAACAAACACATACAAGTTTTCCTTCTTCCCGTCCGGAATTCGGGCGTGGAATGGGTTGCCTGAAGAATCCCAGGAAAACCAACACTTTATCAACATTTAAATCTCTAATAAAAATGCAGGACTAAACACAAAACATAGGTAAGCGTAGGACGCAATAATCTTCTGTATAGAAGGAGCGTCTGTAAACAGATACGATAACATAAGATATCCTCTTAAACTATATACACCATAGTACAACACATTACATGTGCTAGAGCTTTAGCCTAAGAAATCCTGATCTGAGAAATATAACCCTTTCCTCCGACGTCGCGGAGCAAACACAAGAGCACTGAGAAATGGCTTTGTGAGTTAAGTATCTTGTTTGTTTTTAAACAACTTGCGGAAGTGCTGCTGAGAGGTATTCCACACTACGGCAACCACAACGGTTGGATCTAAACTGTTATAAACCACTATTGATTTATTGGATGCCTTCAATACAGATTAAACATATTAATGACATTATGTGAATGGGAGTAACTCTTGCGTACACTCTGCTCCTTTTTATCCCCCTTAGAGTACCGCTGGCAAACATTGATCTACGGATCCACATCATGCAATTTTATTATAACTTAAATATGTCTTGATGAGGTTGTTAGCGTGTAAGATTGCGTGTGTGTTTATTTTATCATAGAAGAGTTGAAATGCCAGTTTGCATTCAAGAGTTTAAACTTATCATACGTAAATCATGGGTTTAAATACGTCATTCCATAGTGTAACCGTCATTAGTCCATCTAGCTTTTTAGTGTAACTGTTGTACGTCATTCCAGAGTTATAGAGAAGAAAAACGAAGACTACCACCAATACCTGATGGAGGTCAATGAACTATTGCTCCAAGGGAACTCAGAACTCAGGAAACGTAACGTGACTCTTGAGGCAAGCATACGTGGCGTTTTTTATTTATTTTTATTTTTTATTTTTTTGGTTGTTTGCCCGTGGGGGGGGGGAGAGGTAAGGGGGTATTTTATGCTATCACCGTCATTTAAGAATTATTATAAAATCGATATCAACATTTATCTGTTGTTTTCATCATATTTCTTCAAAATGATCTATTTGTTTGAGTGATGTAATAGGAACTGATTAGTTGTGTTTGTATTAGCCACACACCAAGTGTTAATTTAGTGTCCAGTTTTCTTATACGCTCTTTATTCTCTTCTCTTGTGTAATCTCCGATTAGGTAGTGGACAGTGATTCAAGACTGGTCAGGCTGTTAAACGAGTTGCGAGAAGACAAAACACCGGATATGACGTTGGTGGACGCCCTTACCAAGTTTTGGAACGAACTCAAATCAACGGCAATTTCAATTCAGGTAGTTATTTCCCTAACACGTCACAGCCCCAGACACACGGTCTACTCCTTACATTTTGTACTTTCATATTCTGTTATTTTATTTAATTTGACGTCTTGGGCATTTACACTTGTCAAAATGCTCAAACAAATGTTTGCCCCTTGACCCCTGATAGACCCCTTTGACCAACACGTGTTAATCTTCGTCTACTTCATCTTTAAGGGACTACGAACAATGCATTGATTATCGATCTTCTTTATTTGTTGGATTTTGTTGGGGTAGAGTTGTTGGCGATGTTTCTGTAAAATTGAAGAAGATACGTTAATAGTCGCAAGTGTTGCTCTGTGAGGGTATCAGGAAAGATACGTTAATAGTCGCAAGTGTTGCTCTGTGAGGGTATCAGGAAAGATACGTTAGTAGTCGCAAGTGCTGCTCTGTGAGGGTATCAGGAAAGATACGTTAATAGTCGCAAGTGTTGCTCTGTGAGGGTATCAGGAAAGATACGTTAGTAGTCGCAAGTGCTGCTCTGTGAGGGTATCAGGAAAGATACGTTAATAGTCGCAAGTGTTGCTCAGTGAGGGTATCAGGAAAGATACGTTAATAGTCGCAAGTGTTGCTCTGTGAGGGTATCAGGAAAGATACGTTAATAGTCGCAAGTGTTGCTCAGTGAGGGTATCAGGAAAGATACGTTAATAGTCGCAAGTGTTGCTCAGTGAGGGTATCAGGAAAGATACGTTAATAGTCGCAAGTGTTGCTCAGTGAGGGTATCAGGAAAGATACGTCAATAGTCGCAAGTGTTGCTCAGTGAGGGTATCAGGAAAGATACGTTAATAGTCGCAAGTGTTGCTCAGTGAGGGTATCAGGAAAGATACGTCAATAGTCGCAAGTGTTGCTCAGTGAGGGTATCGGGAAAGATACGTTAATAGTAGCAAGTGTTGCTCTGTGAGGGTATCAGGAAAGATACGTCAATAGTCGCAAGTGTTGCTCTGTGAGGGTATCAGGAAAGATACGTTAATAGTCGCAAGTGTTGCTCTGTGAGGGTATCAGGAAAGATACGTTAATAGTCGCAAGTGTTGCTCAGTGAGGGTATCAGGAAAGATACGTTAATAGTCGCAAGTGCTGCTCTGTGAGGGTATCAGGAAAGATACGTTAATAGTCGCAAGTGCTGCTCTGTGAGGGTATCAGGAAAGATACGTTAATAGTAGCAAGTGTTGCTCAGTGAGGGTATCAGGAAAGCGATTTTGGAAATGGAGAAGCAATAGACAACAATGTGTGGCTTCAAAGTGTCCTTCTGGAAGTTAATTCCAGCCCCTGATTGCCTTTGGAATTAATGCACAATTCGTGTACTGTTTTTTTTTGTATGACTAGGAATTGTCCCTCATGGTATTTTTGTTGTCTTTTAAAATTATATTGAATAGCCTACTAATTAAAGTTATTTACTTATTTATTTATTTTTTAAATTTATTATTTTCTTTGTGTTAAAAATAAAATTAATGTTTTTTTGAAAACATAGGGTTAAATGTCCAAGTACAAAAGTTTTTATTTTTAATTTCAACTGTCCATCCGCATTAGGCCCTCCTTGACAAGTTCAACCACACGGTCCACCAAAGACTGTGCCACAACTACATCAGCAGCAACAGCGCCGACCTGCTAGTTCCAGTGTGCCAACAGTACGCCCTGGACATTGAGGGCTTCCTCAAAGACCTGGACACCCAAAACAACAACGCCAACCTCGTGCTGAAGAGCTACGGCAGCAGGCTGCACCAAGACCTCATGGACAAGACCCCCTTCTCCGAGCGCCTCGTTCTGACCTGTGACGCGAAAGCGTTTCCGATCCTCGGCTTCGTCCACGACCTATGCGGGAAAATAACCCGGATGTGCGACACGGCGAGGCTCTGGCTGTCGAGGGATGAGCAGTTCATGCACGAGGTCAACGCATTTATACGGGAGACCAGGTCCGTCACCAGAAAACGGGAACAGATTTTACAAACAGAAAAACAGAAGCAGAAGAGAGTGGAGAAGAACGTTCGGATAGCACAGAATATACTGCACAGGAATAAGGAGAAGCTGAGGCTGATAGAGGTGGAGCTCCAGGAACTAGAGCAGAAGCTCAACGCCTCGAAGGAGGAACAGAAGGTGAGGATGAATAAGATTCAGCACAAGGAGAGTATGGTCGACTTCCTCAAGGTGACGCTGCAGCAGACCAAGAGGAATTACAGTCTACAGTCCAAGAGAACAAAGTTGCTGAGACAGGTGAGTCGCGCTGTTAGTTTGGCCAGTGAGTCAGTGAGTTTAGTCATCCAATCAGTGAGAAAGTTTAGTCATCCAATCAGTGAGAAAGTTTAGTCATCCAATCAGTGAGAAAGTTTAGTCATCCAATCAGTGAGAAAGTTTAGTCATCCAATCAGTGAGAAAGTTTAGTCATCCAATCAGTGAGAAAGTTTAGTCATCCAATCAGTGAGAAAGTTTAGTCATCCAATCAGTGAGAAAGTTTAGTCATCCAATCAGTGAGAAAGTTTAGTCATCCAATCAGTGAGAAAGTTTAGTCATCCAATCAGTGAGAAAGTTTAGTCATCCAATCAGTGAGAAAGTTTAGTCATCCAATCAGTGAGAAAGTTTAGTCATCCAATCAGTGAGAAAGTTTAGTCATCCAATCAGTGAGAAAGTTTAGTCATCCAATCAGTGAGAAAGTTTAGTCATCCAATCAGTGAGAAAGTTTAGTCATCCAATCAGTGAGAAAGTTTAGTCATCCAATCAGTGAGAAAGTTTAGTCATCCAATCAGTGAGAAAGTTTAGTCATCCAATCAGTGAGAAAGTTTAGTCATCCAATCAGTGAGAAAGTTTAGTCATCCAATCAGTGAGAAAGTTTAGTCATCCAATCAGTGAGAAAGTTTAGTCATCCAATCAGTGAGAAAGTTTAGTCATCCAATCAGTGAGAAAGTTTAGTCATCCAATCAGTGAGAAAGTTTAGTCATCCAATCAGTGAGAAAGTTTAGTCATCCAATCAGTGAGAAAGTTTAGTCATCCAATCAGTGAGAAAGTTTAGTCATCCAATCAGTGAGAAAGTTTAGTCATCCAATCAGTGAGAAAGTTTAGTCATCCAATCAGTGAGAAAGTTTAGTCATCCAATCAGTGAGAAAGTTTAGTCATCCAATCAGTGAGAAAGTTTAGTCATCCAATCAGTGAGAAAGTTTAGTCATCCAATCAGTGAGAAAGTTTAGTCATCCAATCAGTGAGAAAGTTTAGTCATCCAATCAGTGAGAAAGTTTAGTCATCCAATCAGTGAGAAAGTTTAGTCATCCAATCAGTGAGAAAGTTTAGTCATCCAATCAGTGAGAAAGTTTAGTCATCCAATCAGTGAGAAAGTTTAGTCATCCAATCAGTGAGAAAGTTTAGTCATCCAATCAGTGAGAAAGTTTAGTCATCCAATCAGTGAGAAAGTTTAGTCATCCAATCAGTGAGAAAGTTTAGTCATCCAATCAGTGAGAAAGTTTAGTCATCCAATCAGTGAGAAAGTTTAGTCATCCAATCAGTGAGAAAGTTTAGTCATCCAATCAGTGAGAAAGTTTAGTCATCCAATCAGTGAGAAAGTTTAGTCATCCAATCAGTGAGAAAGTTTAGTCATCCAATCAGTGAGAAAGTTTAGTCATCCAATCAGTGAGAAAGTTTAGTCATCCAATCAGTGAGAAAGTTTAGTCATCCAATCAGTGAGAAAGTTTAGTCATCCAATCAGTGAGAAAGTTTAGTCATCCAATCAGTGAGAAAGTTTAGTCATCCAATCAGTGAGAAAGTTTAGTCATCCAATCAGTGAGAAAGTTTAGTCATCCAATCAGTGAGAAAGGTAAATCACTCAATGTTAAAAGTGCAATCACTGAGAGAGTTCAGACATCCATCCGATCATTGACAGAAGGGAATCATGGTCACAAAATTAGAATATTTTGAGTGATACACTAAAACACATAGACAGAACCAGTCACAGCAACACTCAGATGACTAGAGTGGTCCTTGTGTCCACTGGATGGACAAACAACACACACAACACATAGAGTGGGTCATTAAATTACAACCACAATAACTGTGTAGTTTTCATCTCTCATTGTCTGAGTGTTTGACTCACTCATGTGGTGACAGGTAATACAAAAAAGCAGCCCAATGCTGGGCCACAGCAAGAAAAAATAAACTTAAAAAAAAACAATTTAAAAATACCTAGGGCTTCCAACAATATATCTTATAGAATAGGGCAGCGATAAAGCTTTTAAATAAAATACAAAATACAAAAACAAATTGTGTAATGAAAACATTAAATTTAAGCTTTATTATTTAATAACTAATACAACAGTATTTCGGCTAATGCCTTTATCAGTACAATTAACATACAGTACTTACAAGCATTTCTAAACATTTTTGGTAGGTTGTAACTTGTTAGAAATATTTGGCACTTTGATTATTCCAGCTCTTTAAATACTCTTCATTCTAAACACGCTTGAATAGTTGGATGTCTTTCAATCAAAGAAATTAATAAATGATTCGGACATGGATGTAACATGTAATGCCTTGAAATACGACCACTCTAAAGATAACATGATGTTAATTGTCTCCCAAATGCAGGGTTACTCCACTTATTTTTATTCTTGTTATTACATGACTGGGATAAAATTACATTTGTATGAGAGAGATTGAAAGATAAGGGAGTGTGCATTTCTTAAAGTTAGAGAGAGAGAGAGAGAGAGAGCGAGAGAGAGAGAGAGAGAGAGAGAGAGAGAGAGAGAGAGAGAGAGAGAGAGAGAGATTATAAATGCCAAGGGCAGTAATTCAATACATGTGATTATCTCCTTTCCTTTGCACCGGTATGTCCCTTTTAACATTATTTCCCTTAGACTTGGTGGGTTCCAGGGACAACTTGCAATATAGATAGAAAAAAATCATTTTTATATAACACATTATTTGACTAATACATAGAAACAAATAACAAAATGTACAAAAAAGTAATTGTACAACATTTTAAAGGTGAAAGAACTGGAAGACTACCTGCGACTGATGGAGTCAGACCTGGAGGTGGTGCAGGACAAGATACTGGCCAAGTCTCACGAGAGGATCCTTCTGACAGACAAGATCAACAACTCGGAGCAGTCCTACGGTGTCATGAAGTCTGACCTGGACAGGTTCTCAGAGAACCTGGAGGATCTGGAGGCTGAGGTTTGTGCTGTCTTTTTGGCACAATAAATGTGTGTCTTGTTGACACAATAAATGTGCGATTAGTCAATATTAATAACAGATTCTCAGAGAACCTTGAGTATTTGGAAGCTGAGGTCTTTTTGACACAATAAATGTGCGCTTTGCTCACACAATAAATGTGTGTCTTTTTGACACAATAAATGTGCGATTAGTCAATATTAATAACAGATTCTCAGAGAAACTTGAGGATTTGGAAGCTGAGGTTTGTGCTGTATTTTTGACACAATAAATGTGTGATTAGTTAGTTAATAACTTACATCAGGTCATGAATATTTCGAGAATGACAAAACAATGAAATTAAACAAAAAGTTTTTAAACAATCTCTTTATATAAAATATATACTGAAAAGTTTTTAAAAAATAATTGTTGACCTAAAAATTTTAACTGTAACACTTATCAGTAAAAACCGTTTGATGCATAAAATACAAATGCGATGTTTAACTTTCGGAGTGAGGCTTACCATGCCTTTGGTCCTGCTTTGCGCAACAGGAAACAGATACAAAATATTTATCGAATGGCTTTTAAATCATTATCCGTCACAATTTTAAATTGTCTATTACCTAATTATAAAGCATAAAAAACCGAAATAGATCAAATATTACGTTCACAGCCACTAGTGTTATATTTAAGGTAATCATACAGCGTAGATATCTTGAATTTTATCTGGGTTCATTTGACACTTCAATTAATTGAACAACCATAGGTTTTTTCCCGTGTTCATCTTTTTCAGGATAATGATGCACATTTCCGTATTTTTAAAACCCATCATATTTTCGTCACGAAACATGGAGTCGTCTTTGTTGCTCCATAACCCCCAGTAAAGAGTGACAAACCTTGATGACAAAGGGAATAAATCATTTAAATTGTTGTGTCCCTTTGTGGTTTTAGTCTGGCAGGTGGTTCTGTTAGCAAGACAATTATGATTTTTATTTTAATCCTCTATTTTTTTTGTTAAACTTAATTAGGGGCGCTCTGGACCTAGCGAAAGTATGGTAATTTTAAAATTGTAAAACTTTTTCCTTCCAAGGTAACAAGTTTGTCTAGATTCTCTCCCATGTAACAAGTTTGTCTAGATTCTCTCCCATGTATCAAGTTTTTCCATATTCTTTCCCATGTAAACAGTTTGTCTAGATTCTCTCTCATGTAACAAGTTTGTCTATATTCTCTCCCATGTAACAAGTTTGTCTAGATTCTCTCCCATGTAACAAGTTTGTCCAGATTCTCTCCCATGTAACAAGTTTGTCGAGATTCTCTCCCATGCAACAAGTTTGTCTATATTCTCTCCCATGTAACAAGTTTGTCTAGATTCTCTCCCATGTAACAAGTTTGTCTAGATTCTTTCCCATGTAACAAGTTTATCTGTGTTTTTATCCCCAGGTAACGAGTTTGTCTAGTCAACTGCTTCAGCTCGAAATTGTCCACACCATCAGGACGTCACCGGAGACACTGGATAATCTCATTGACCGGCCGTCCACAGTCAAGTTGTCCAAGTCTCTAAAAGAGAGGATCAGAGAAAGAAAGATGCAGGCAGCTCTGAAAGCCAGCTGATGGAGAAAAAAAAACTGATTGCTAATTTTTATTTAAAAAGACCAAAATCTTTTTTTTAAAACTATGATCTGTGAAGTAATATAGAACAAAACAGATTTTTAAAAACAATAACTTTATACTGGCTTGACATCAGAACAAAAAGAAACAAATAATCTTATCAGTACCTTGACGAGGTATTCACATTTTAATTTAAGGCAAAGAGCTCATCATTGCAGTCCTGTGATCAATGTCTGAACATGGCAACAGTACCCTGACCACATTTTTGGATAACTGCATGGTAACAGTGGAATTATGAAATGAGCAGGAGGCTTTAGGGACGTTAGCAATGGGTTAATATCACCAAGGAGTGGCGGATATTTTTTAGCAGATATTTTTTAGCGCCTTCTACAAGAAAAAAAGAAATAAAGAAAAGAAAAACAATAAACAAAATATTCCAAATAAACAGCTGAGAGGTTTAAATAATACCCACAACTCAATTTAGCTTTAAGTTTGCGGGGAAGGTTGCCAATGGCAACTGGTTAAATTGGAAAATATATCAATGTGGAGACAACAGATAATGAACAGAAAATACAAGGGACGAAGTTAAAATGTGAAGTCACAAATGTCTGAAGTCATTACGACAATGCTATCCATCAACCATCTCAATTGTCAGATTTGTCTCATATTAGATTATTGCTTTCCTTTATTTTTATGAAAGGATGCCACTTAAATTATCTGATGAACTTTTCTGTATTAAGAATGGTGTGATTTTGAAAAGCAGAAACTAGAATTTTTGCATATAAACAAATTTAAGATGAACATATAATTAAAGAAACCTTTTTTTAAAACACACGCTTTAAGTTCACACAAGAACAAAGAAATCGGAAATAATTTTTAGCCTTTATCATTCTTTATTGCTCAGGATGGAATGTGAAAAAAAAGACACATAGATAATGTTTAAATATTGAATGACTACGATTGCGATTATGACTGATGTTATGGTCTGACAGAAATCTAATTAATAATTATTAAACAGCTATTCACATGTACTTGGAGAATTTCGTGTGTAAATAAGTGGAAAAGAATAAGACTGTTGTACTAATTGAATTGTGTGCCTGAAATTCTTCAGAAAAAATGTTCCCCCTCCCAAAGTCTGATTATATTTATATGTAACATAAAGAACTATTGTACATAATATGTGAATACATCTGTTTGATGTTTATATCGTTGAAGAGGCATGACACTTGTAAATATTCATAGATTTTTATTCTGTAAATTTTAGAAAAACAAAACTTGATTACTTGAATATATGATCCAAAACAAATCATGAGTTGATGAACTGGCAATATAGGATACCCTCAACTGCCAGAAGCGCACTGTTGTGTTATTTAAAAGAAAGTTAATAAAATAATATTTTATTAAAAAATCTTTTTTTCATTTTCTTTATACTTTAAAACCGTATGCTTATTGAATAGAAATACTTTTAAAGTTGTATAATATAAAAATAAAACAATAGAAGTATTTCTTTTAAAAATTATTTTCATTTAAATTATTGTTTTGTTAAGTGTAACAGATGGCTCAAAAAGATAATTTACTGTAAAAGACTATAATGGCGCACTTCAACTACATAATTAGTCATGACGTAAAGACAAAGTGATATGGGGATTTTCTCAGAACTTATCAATTATCAATTTTCCTTACCCTTATCACTAGTTATTATTTACCTGTTATTTTTTCCATACAACCCCAGAGGAACACGGCACACGAGCAAACACAAACGTGAATTAATGAATTTGGAGAAAGATGGCCATGAAGTGGTAATACAAACATGGGAAAGACAAGTACATCATTGAAATGGCGTGCTGAGACAGGACAAAGTCCTACACGGGCTTTAGTGCCACAAGAATGGACTGATGGATGGATGGACGGATGGAATGTATAAATGGAAGGAATTAATGGGGCAGAAGAAAGTCCTACAGGGGTTTTAATCCATCCATGAATGGATGTATGGAAGGTGTAAGTGGAAGGACGTGCTGAGGTAGGACAAAGTCCTATGTAGACTGTATTACCAAATAGATGGATGGAAGTAAACTTACATATTTTAAATCATGTTGACATAAACTATAGGTAAGAGCTATAGCTAGACGTGAAAGGATTGTCCTGAAAATTTACAATTAAAGGAAAATAGGACCAAATAAAAATAACATACAAAACTTTTCAGTTAAAATATTTTGAATATTTTCTGCTTAAGAGGAAATGTATACAAAATATTATTATTTTTTTTTGGTTTAAACTACAAATTAAAATTCATTATTTTTGTTTCATCAAATTAAATCACATATCAGCACGAATGAAAGATTATGTTTGCGCACTGAATTCGAATATATTGGGAAATACAGCAACGAAAAACTGCGTCCTATTTTTTAGGCGTCTTGAACAACTCATTCACCTAATGTAATCTTTGAGAAGACGCTTGGACAGAATGAGGTTCTTCGTCCTCGTTACAAGCGTCTATCGTTGTTTGTATCAAGCCATTGTGTTAGTGAGACATTAGTAGCAATCTTTACCCAAGTCTTATGTACAAGAATAACACCATTAGTTAAATCATTAAAACTTGAAACACTAGAGGATAGAAGAACCAAGAGTAAATAAAGCAATGAATTCTAATTTAGAAATACAACACAAAGATAACTTTATACAACCCTCAGATAGACATAAGGATAAAAACAACTTTCTTATCCCATATGCAAGAACAAACACATACAAATTTTCGTTCATCCGTCCGGAACTGGGGCGTGGAATGGGTTGCCTGAAGAAACCAGGAAAACCAACACTTTATCAACATTTAAATCTCTAATAAAAATGCAGAACTAAACACAAAACATAGATAAGCATGGGATGAAATAATCTTCTGTATAGAAGGAGCGTCTGTAACAAATAAGATAAGATAAGATAAGATAAGATAAGATCTTTACCCCAGTCTTATGTACAATCTTTACCCCAGTCTTATGTACAATCTTTACTTTACCCCAGTCTTATGTACAATCTTTGCCCCAGTCGTATGTACAATCTTTACCCCAGTCTTATGTACAATCTTTACCCCAGTCTTATATACAATGTTTAATTTTTTGATGTTGTGTAATTTTAAGTTAAATCACGCTCACTTTACGTAGGATGTCCTTTCAATTTTTTAAAAACAAAATTTGGCTAAAGCAATTACCCACAATTTTCATTTTACCAAATTGTCCTCTTTTAGCTTATCTTAATTTAAATATTAGTGACGCTCCTTCTATAAAGAAGATTACTGCGTTCTATGCTTATCGATGGTTTATTTCTAGTCTTGCACGTTTATTCAAAATTTGAACGTTGGCAATGTGTAGTTTTCCCTGGGTTAAAAAAAATAAACACATACTTTGTATGTGTTTGTTCTTGCATATGGAACTAGAAAGGGTTCTTTTTTATGCCAAAATGTCTATCTGAGTGCTCTATTGTTTGCTTACAATTCTCAAAGGTTATTTGTTACATTTGTTGGTTGCTCTTGTTTACTACGACTCTTCCAAGTGTGACTTTATTCCAGAAATGTGTGAGAAAGAAATAGTGAACTCTATTAGTGATGATAATATATATATATACACACTGCAACTTTTCTTCTGTACAATTACAGAAATGAGGGGCCTTAAAAATAAAAGTAACTCTCTTCGTTTCTAATATTTAAATGGAAAGATTTCCCCATTAGAAACTGTCTTACATAATTTTACAATAATGGCATCTGTAACTCAACAAAGAAAATTTCAAATATTATCTCTAACAATGAGTATATAGAAAAATTATTCACGTTTCAGATTGGTTTGAAATCGTCACGGGAGTTGTGTTATTACCCCCCCCCCGGGCCCCACTCCCCCCACTCATCCATCTTTCCTTTGTTTAAAATGTCTAGTTTGGCGAGGGACAAGATAACTGGACGTCAGAAATTGATCTTGATGTCCCTGGTCTTCTGTATCACGAGTATCATTAGCACCATAGTCGTCGTTCTGGCCACACAGTATTATATAACAAGTAAGTATCATTAGCACCATAGTTGTCGTACTGGCCACACAGTATTATATAACAAGTATCATTAACACCATAGTTGTCGTACTGGCCACACAGTATTATGTAACAAGTATCATTAGCACCATAGTCGTCGTACTGGCCACACAGTATTATATAACAAGTATCATTAGCACCATAGTCGTCGTACTGGCCACACAGTATTATATAACAAGTATCATTAGCACCATAGTTGTCGTACTGGCCACACAGTATTATATAACAAGTATCATTAGCACCATAGTTGTCGTACTGGCCACACAGTATTATATAAAAAGTATCATTAGCACCATAGTTGTCGTTCTGGCCACACAGTATTATATAACAAGTAGGTATCATTAGCACCATAGTTGTCGTACTGGCCACACAGTATTATATAAAAAGTATCATTAGCACCATAGTTGTCGTACTGGCCACACAGTATTATATAACAAAAGTATCATTAGCACCATAGTTGTCGTACTGGCCACACAGTATTATATAACAAGTATCATTAGCACCATAGTTGTCGTACTGGCCACACAGTATTATATAAAAAGTATCATTAGCACCATAGTTGTCGTACTGTCCACACAGTATTATATAACAAGTATCATTAGCACCCTAGTTGTCGTACTGGCCACACAGTATTATATAACAAGTAGGTATCATTAGCACCATAGTTGTCGTACTGGCCACACAGTATTATATAACAAGTATCATTAGCACCATAGTTGTCGTACTGTCCACACAGTATTATATATCAAGTAAGTCGTGTTGGACCAACATAATAGGGTTATCAATAGCGTATAAAGGATTCTTTTAAAACAAAACGGAAATATCTAAACATTGAGTGTCAATAGGCACCCAACACGCTACACACAACAAGGCATTTACCTTTACGATTAAATTACACCTTAAAATTTATCACATTCAACAGAAAAAAAACCGCTTCCTCCAACTTCAAAAAAAAATAATAATAATAAAAATAAAAATAAATAAATTTTTAAAAAATTAGTGAATAAAGCATAAGGAAACAGTAATACGATAAAGATAAATCAATCTACTAATTCTAATCTGTCCCACTGCTCCGATTGTCCACTGTTGCTTTTTATAACATATGTTTTTCCTAGTGTTCCTAGAAATATTGAAATTTTCCATATTTCTCTTTTCATTAAGTTGATCAAAGACAGTAAATAGACAATATACGTCCACGAAAAGATCTATTTTAAGATACCTTAATTTGTTTTCCCCAGACATCTACAACAACCATCCAAAGGTTCAGGAGACACAGGTGAGAACAAGAAAGTGACAAAACTGAACAATAGTGAAATGGGATCACGGTTTAGTGAGATCCCTGTAGTTTAAATGACTTTAAAATGTTATCGTGTAAAGCAGTGCTTCTCAAATTTTTTAGTATGGCGTACCGGTAGGAAATTTTTTCCATTGCACCAGGGACCTGTGCACTATTTTCCCTGTACTGACGTGGTAGCGAAACGAGCCCCTAAATGGGCAACAACCATAATACATTTGGCATTAATTCGGCTTGTTTTATGCTACACGTCATCGAACAATTCTGAAAGGAATAATCTAACGCCTAAGTATTATGAATGGAAACTGTAATTCACAACAGGTCTTGAGATACCATCACCTAATTGTGAAGGAGATTCATATAGTTTTTTTATTCTCAGAATTCATATTTCATTTCTTTATAAAAGTTTATTTTATTTTCCACCTATAATTTGATTTTAATAAATCTTTTCATTATCAACTATCGGCTCCATTCTCACTATTTTTATTTTTGAACGTTTTGTAAGAAAACATCTCATTTTATCATTTACGTTTTTCATTTTACAACATGCAGGAGTGCATATCCATTGTTTGAGTTTGGGGGGACAGATCTATAATTGTGTGCTATCAATGTTTGTTTCCTGCTTTTTTTTATTTTGGAGTAGATTGAAGTGAACTAATCACCAAAATTTGGCGCATCTCCTTCATTCCCCACGATTTGCGATTATGACTTCGTATTGAAATAAATGTGGGCTTATTTTATTTAAGTAAAACTAATTTATTGTAAATTATTTGTTTCATTTTATGTGCTAGTGTCGAAAAATTGAAATATTTTGAAATATTTTGTAGGATTCGTATTAATGGTTGCAAATAGAAGATTATAATAAGATATTTTTCCCCCTTTCTGATACTTTCTGCGGACCGGCGGCTGATGGCCCATGGACGGGCATCGGTCCGCGGACCACCACTTTGAGAAGCACTGGTGTAAAGGGTATGGGATGGGATGTGCGTTTTCACCGTGTGTTTATATAATGTCTACTGACTGAATAAAATGTCAGGTCTCACCTCCGCACACACATTCATATATTTCTTCATTCACTGAAATGGTAGGATTTTTAAAATTCACTTTTGAAATAGTTATAGATTTGCAGTGATAGTATCCCACAATTCCCATGATATTTAATAAGCCAACTGCCGTTTAAATGGTCTAACCACTTAGTCCTGTTATTTAGTCCCACTAACCAATGTTGAATGGTCAACCCACTTAGTGCTGTTATTTAGTCCCATTAACCGATGTTTAATGGTCTAAACAATTAGTCCTGTTATTTAGTCCCACTAACCGATGTTGAATGGTCTAACCACTTAGTGCTGTTATTTAGTCCCACTAACAGATGTTGAATGGTCAACCCACTTAGTGCTGTTATTTAGTCCCATTAACCGATGTTTAATGGTCTAAACAATTAGTCCTGTTATTTAGTCCCATTAACCGATGTTGAATGGTCGAACCACTTAGTCCTGTTATTTAGTCCCATTAACCGATGTTGAATGGTCTAAACACTTAGTCCTGTTATTTAGTCCCACCAACCGATGTTGAATGGTCTAAACAATTAGTCCTGTCATTTAGTCCCACTAACAGATGTTGAATGGTCTAACCACTTAGTGCTGTTATTTAGTCCCACTAACAGATGTTGAATGGTCAACCCACTTAGTCCTGTTATTTAGTCCCACCAACCGATGTTGAATGGTCTAAACACTTAGTCCTGCCATTTAGTCCCACTAACCGATGTTGAATGGTCTAAACACTTAGTCCTGCCATTTAGTCCCACTAACCGATGTTGAATGGTCTAAACACTTAGTCCTGTTATTTAGTCCCACCAACCGATGTTGAATGGTCTAACCACTTAGTCCTGTTAATTAGTCCCACTAACCGATGTTGAATGGTCTAACCACTTAGTCCTGCCATTTAGTCCCACTAACCGATGTTGAATGGTCTAACCACTTAGTCCTGCCATTTAGTCCCACTAACCGATGTTGAATGGTCTAACCACTTAGTCCTGCCATTTAGTCCCACTAACCGATGTTGAATGGTCTAAACACGTACACTTGTTATTTCTCCGTCCCTCAGCCACACGCTAGTGCATAAATCCATGGACGAGTTCAACAGAGTAAAATTCCTGGATTTGTCAAGTAAACGTCACCAACAGTTGAGTCCATGCGACCCAGTCACGACGGAGGGACTTCAGACAGGACTCTGCCTAACGAGATTGATAGAATTTTAAAATTATCTAAGGGAAGCTATAAGTTCACTTGAGTGCATAAATAAAAAATAAAAGTATTTATATGCATTATTTCCCTTGGATTTGTCTTCGCATTCCTTGGTATATTTAAAACTCTATAAAATTTTAATAATTTGTTTTTAATGGTTGAAAAATAATTATTGTACGAATATTTACTTAATCACAGGGTCTTTTAAATTTTAATGTGATTCAAATTTCTTCTTGGCCAGTCTGAAAATTTACAAACAGCTAACGAAAAAACTTGCTTCAAAACATCTTAACCATAGTCACTAAAAAGAAGAATATAATTTACAACTTATAAGTTCAAGTACTTTGATTTAATATGACTAAAAACGTTTGGCGCGTGTTTGGTATAAAAATTAAAGATTTAAAATTTAGAAGGCAAAAGAGAGATCTATCTTATCTTATCTATACAGACGCTCCTTCTATGCAGAAGAAAATTTCGTCCACAGACCATGACAGATGATCTGTTGGCAAGTGATGCAGCGTTACCAGGCCACGGCTTTGTGGGTTCCATGCATTAACCAGCCGCCTAACTACATGTAGTGTTAGGTACCCATTTGGAGCTGGGTGACTCAGGGACGCCCTAGGCCCCGGGAACAAATTTATGCCTACACATGGATTCGAACCGTGACCATCGGTATGCCAGTCGAGCGCGCTGCCACTCGACCACCACGTCCCACATCTATAAGTGAGAGAATGAGTGAACTGCATACGTAAAACCTCATGTGGTAAAATTTGGAGATCTCTAGGACCATGAGAAATGGTTTAATTTTACGTTGGAAAATTTGAAATTGTGCGGACAGGAACGAAAATGCAAGTTAATACAAACGTGGTAAAAAGAAATTAAGTCGCGTCCTGCTATAAGAAGAGAGTGTTTAACAAAAGAGTGTTTAAGAAAAGAGTGTTTATTTTTTCGCGAAAACGACATTTAAAAAAGCCACTAGCGTCATAGACAATGGGCAGTTATCTACCATAACACTCTCCAACAAATAATAACCACGTCTCTTACATATCTCTATTAAACCGTGGCCTTCCAAGAACCATCAACGGACTGTGACCAAATGGCGTGTCGACCAAAGGGGCCATCCCCTAATGACCACTGGGTATGGCCAGGCACGTCCAGGACTTAATCTCAGAACCACCAGAATGGATGATTTTTAAAATGCCGGGTCACGACTGCATAGAATCGCCGAGTGGCATCGTGTGTTGGGCAAATATTTGGCCACACAAACAACTGACCGCGGGCCGCAGTGCCGTGAGCGGTCAAATGGCAGGAGCTCAAGAATGGGAGCAGGGGCGGGTAGCGGCTCACCGGGTATTATTAAAGACCAGTGTAAGAGGCACGCAGTGGAAATTATAAGTGGTTAAAGGGGGGAATGAGATTGTTTGGAGTGGGAGTTGGTGGGGGGCGGGGGTCATTGAGATGGACAGTGGGGTGGGAGGGGTGGATATGGAAAGATATAATAAAAGCGAAGAGACGGGGAGAAGATGGGAGAAACAAGTGAATCGCGTTCTTGGCTGGATGCTGTGTATAATAGATGACACGATATGTACACATGACATGTACACACGACTTGTACATGTCAACTCGAAATATTTCCTCACGCCCCAAACAGTCCAAACCCAACAGTGACTACGCCCTTGAATGTACGCATTGAAATAATGCCCGTCTAATATCTGACTTGTCTATTTAAACATCTACAGCTGTAGACTTGTCTTTGTCCTACAGTACCATCAGTAGACATATCTTTGTCCTACAGTACCATCAGTAGACATGTCTTTGTCTTACAGTACCATCAGTAGACATGTCTTTGTCTCACAGTACCATCAGTAGACATGTCTTTGTCTCACAGTACCATCAGTAGACATGTCTTTGTCCTACAGTGCCATCAGTAGACATGTCTTTGTCCTGCAGTACCATCAGTAGACATGTCTTTGTCATACAGTACCATCAGTAGACATGTCTTTGTCTCACAGTACCATCAGTAGACATGTCTTTGTCTCACAGTACCATCAGTAGACATGTCTTTGTCTCACAGTACCATCAGTAGACATGTCTTTGTCTCACAGTACCATCAGTAGACATGTCTTTGTCTCACAGTACCACCAGTAGACATGTCTTTGTCTCACAGTACCATCAGTAGACATGTCTTTGTCTTACAGTACCATCAGTAGACATGTCTTTGTCCTACAGTACCATCAGTAGACATGTCTTTGTCTTACAGTACCATCAGTAGACATGTCTTTGTCCTACAGTACCATTAGTAGACATGTCTTTGTCCTACAGTACCATCAGTAGACATGTCTTTGTCCTACAGTACCATCAGTAGACATGTCTTTGTCTTACAGTACCATCAGTAGACATGTCTTTGTCTTACAGTACCATCAGTAGACATGTCTTTGTCCTACAGTACCATCAGTAGACATGTCTTTGTCCTACAGTACCATCAGTAGACATGTCTTTGTCCTAGAGTACCATCAGTAGACATGTCTTTGTCTTACTGTACCATCAGTAGACATGTCTTTGTCTTACAGTACCATTAGTAGACATGTCTTTGTCCTACAGTACCATTAGTAGACATGTCTTTGTCCTACAGTACCATCAGTAGACATGTCTTTGTCTTACAGTACCATCAGTAGACATGTCTTTGTCCTACAGTACCATTAGTAGACATGTCTTTGTCCTACAGTACCATTAGTAGACATGTCTTTGTCCTACAGTACCATCAGTAGACATGTCTTTGTCTTACAGTACCATCAGTAGACATGTCTTTGTGTTACAGTACCATTAGTAGACATGTCTTTGTCCTACAGTACCATCAGTAGACATTTATTTTGTCTTTGACCTCCTACCTGAGGATCGATTAAAGAATATTAATTTTAAAAAATGGGACCAATGTATAAACACGATGATATGTTATATATATAAGATCAACCAGTCAAATTTCAGAATAATATAAAGAAAATGATTGAACACTCCCTTTTGCTCACATCAATAATTGCCTTTACCCGCTCAGTCGCCTTTGAAATAGATTCGAAATGAAACTGATAATAAGTAGATCATATGTGCACATAAAACTATATATCCTGTATGTGTTGTGATCGAGCATAAAAACCTTGAAAACGAAATGATCAAGTTACAAAGAATGTGTGACAGCTCATCAAATTTAGTTGAGCCCGCCCCTCTCTCCCACTCACGTCATGTCCAGCGGTAATTAAGACACGTGACTCAGGGTCCGATAATGATTTGGGCGCCACCTTTTTTTATGATTGATGCCCATAATTACTGCACTGTGGCCCCTAGGATAAAAATAACCTCTTCGTCGGCCGGAACATTATTGCTGGAAAATCATTGCTGGCACGGTGCATTTACTTGTCAGGGGCTTGTATCATGGGTGTGGCTGGCACAGTCCATTTACTTGTCAGGGGCTTGTATGCTATGGCGGATTAAGGGGGGTGCTGATTGGGCTAGTGCCAGGGGCCCCCTATGATTTAAGGGCCCCAAACGTATTGTAATTGTATTGTATAATAAAGGAGACTGGACCAGGCCCCGGGTGGGATTGCATCCAAGGGCCCCGTGCAATCTTAATCCGCCCCTGGTTGTATGTGTGTGGCTGGCACGGTGCATTTACTTGGCGGGGGATCGTATGGATGTGGCGATTTTCTGGCTCTATGTGGATCCCACTGCGTTGGTGGGGATCCTCTGGAGAGTTGGGGTCCTCCACAGCTTGTAGGGATCGTATGAGGTATGTGGTAGTTGGAATCGTCTTGGCTTGGTGGTCGGGAGGGAGGTCGCCTGACAGTTAAGGCATTTATATAAATAAATATTGATTTTCATTCTCTTAATTTCGCTGTGAAAACGTGTACACAACGATATTATAAATACTATGTAGTCCAAAACGTATACAGTCGCTGAATGGTTTAATATCTTCACTATTCATGTTCTCATAATATTCATAAATAGTTTTTTTTCCCCGGACTAACTTTTGGGCTCGAGAAACAGGCGATCAATATGGGAAAACTCGTATCTAACATATCCAACTGTTGTAAGTGTTGAGGGCAGGATTTTTAAAGTTCAACCTAGTTTACATTAGTCAAGTCACGCAACTTTGAAGAAAATATTAAGTTCAGAGGATTTTTCCCAAAACATGACATGAAGTTTTAATTTATCGCCCGTTTGATCAACGTCCAAAATATTTCAAGAGCGACCACCTAAAGTGGAACGTTCCTGCCCTCTCGACATATTGTTACTTCCGTCCCAAGTGGACTGTTCCATCCATTCAAAAATACGTGACTTTTGCCGAGGCCCTCAAGTCTCCCCAGACAGATCGTGTCCCGGGCCCCAGGCCTCCTCCCTCGCCAGTGACACCATCAACAACGTCACCGTGATCGCCTTACGTCACACAACACACATCTCGCGGGGGCTCCGGTTACCGGACTCCTCATCACTCTAATGGTCAGCAGTGTTGAGAGGCTGAGATGGTCCTAACGGCTAATATTGGCTCAGCCAACACGGGCGTCTTACCGACTCGTAGGGGGGCTGACATCCGAGATGTGGGACCTGGAGATGCTCTAACTTCCAACGAGTGCTCGCCATCCTCACCACCCCCCCCCTCTCACGATGAGTTGTGTCATCGCCTTCAGAATTGTGGAACTTCTCCAACATCTCCATAACTGCTGGTTGGGAATAGAGGAGTCACACATTGGGAATGGAGGAATCAAGATGTGGGAATAGAGGAGTCACGGTTTGAATTATGGGATGCTTCGCAAAATAAAAAAAATATTTGCAAATAGTCAAGAATCCATTTCCTATATTTATCAGTAAAATGTACACACACAAATTTATTTCTTTGTCTTGAAAGAGAAATCTCCATCGCATTGTATTGTTGAAGAAAGTCGCACATTGAATCCTACATAATATAACATTCTTTAAAATCTACAAATTGCTAATACTTGACACTAACGTTGTCTTTTTTTAGGAGGTTTCTATAAATATAAAGATGTCAATCAAACTAACGCTGCTATTAATAACCCTGTTTATTTCCCGATATCTGCACTAAAAGTGTGTGTTTTTTATTTTTTTATTTTTTTAAATTAATAAATAATAGAGGCCAGTTTGACGCATTCAATTTTGAATAATTTTAAATATTTTTTTTTCAAGAATTTAAATATCACTCAATTAGCTCATTGCTGTTTCAAATCTCCGATTATAAGATGCGAATAAAAATATCGATATATATATATTAGGGACGTAAAAAGTGTGAATTGGTATTACGTATATCAATTGAAGTAGGATCGTTTCTTTTAAATGTTAAGCGTGTATCTATAAGTGTGTATCTATAAGTGTGTATCTATAAGCGTGTATCTATAAGTGTGTATCTATAAGTGTGTATCTGTAAGTGTGTATCTGTAAGTGTATATCTATAAGTGTGTATCTATAAGTGTGTATCTATAAGTGTATATCTATAAGTGTGTATCTGTGTGTATCTGTAAGTGTGTATCTATAAGTGTGTATCTATAAGTGTATATCTATAAGTGTATATCTATAAGTGTGTATCTGTGTGTATCTGTAAGTGTGTATCTGTATGTGTGTATCTATAAGTGTGTATCTGTAAGTGTGTATCTATAAGTGTGTATCTATAAGTGTGTATCTATAAGTGTGTATCTGTAAGTGTGTATCTATAAGTGTGTATCTATAAGTGTGTATCTGTAAGTGTGTATCTATAAGTGTGTATCTATAAGTGTGTATCTATAAGTGTGTATCTGTAAGTGTGTATCTATAAGTGTGTATCTGTAAGTGTGTATCTATAAGTGTGTATCTATAAGTGTATATCTATAAGTGTGTATCTGTGTGTATCTGTAAGTGTGTATCTGTAAGTGTGTATCTATAAGTGTGTATCTGTAAGTGTGTATCTATAAGTGTGTATCTATAAGTGTGTATCTATAAGTGTGTATCTGTAAGTGTGTATCTATAAGTGTGTATCTATAAGTGTGTATCTGTAAGTGTGTATCTATAAGTGTGTATCTATAAGTGTATATCTATAAGTGTGTATCTGTAAGTGTGTATCTATAAGTGTGTATCTATAAGTGTGTATCTATAAGTGTGTATCTGTAAGTGTGTATCTATAAGTGTATATCTATAAGTGTGTATCTGTAAGTGTGTATCTATAAGTGTGTATCTATAATTGTGTATCTATAAGTGTGTATCTATAAGTGTGTATCTGTAAGTGTGTATCTATAAGTGTGTATCTATAAGTGTGTATCTGTAAGTGTGTATCTATAAGTGTGTATATATAAGTGTGTATCTTTAAGTGTGTATCTATAAGTGTATATCTATAAGTGTGTATCTGTGTGTATCTGTAAGTGTGTATCTGTAAGTGTGTATCTATAAGTGTGTATCTGTAAGTGTGTATCTATAAGTGTGTATCTATAAGTGTGTATCTATAAGTGTGTATCTATAAGTGTGTATCTGTAAGTGTGTATCTATAAGTGTGTATATATAAGTGTGTATCTTTAAGTGTGTATCTATAAGTGTATATCTATAAGTGTGTATCTGTGTGTATCTGTAAGTGTGTATCTGTAAGTGTGTATCTATAAGTGTGTATCTGTAAGTGTGTAGCTATAAGTGTGTATCTATAAGTGTGTATCTATAAGTGTATATCTATAAGTGTGTATCTATAAGTGTGTATCTATAAGTGTATATCTATAAGTGTGTATCTGTGTGTATCTGTAAGTGTGTATCTGTAAGTGTGTATCTATAAGTGTGTATCTGTAAGTGTGTATGTTGTGTCATGTAGATTTCTTTATCAACTTGTTACTCGTTTAAAAAGCCGCATTTATTTATTTCTTTTATATATAAATGGTCTATTAATTCGTTTTTCTCATCACCGCTCTATTAATAATTAATTACTTTATTTTATCATTAATTTCTTAATTCATCTCATTCCTGAGAAGAAATTACCGCCAGGAGATATGCTGACATGCTAGCTTTTCAATTTAATGGGATTCTTTGATTTCATTGAATTACTCCAGTCTGGTATTCTTGATGTCTTGGTTTCATCATTAAAATTTATAATTGACACCTGATTCTTATTAATAATACTGTGGGCATCATTTTCACTGCAGACGCGTTGACAGCTTGCGCTTTGTATCTGCTTGTTAATCATAATGGGCTGGAATTAATGTGTGCCTAATTTAACATAAGTTTCTGTCTGGAATTTAAAGGAATAAAAGTGTTCGTGAGTTAAGTTTTATTTTGACCTTTCTACAGAACAATTGCTTGAATGATGTAAATTGTCAATCTTTCTCTATAGTAAACCACTGAACCATATTTCGACTTCATTACAATTATGGCTCCTCTTGTGACGTGGGGAAGTAAAAACTGAGCACTCGGAAAAGATTGAATGTAAGCGCCCTCTTCCCCTGAAAAATGTCGATTTATAGCGTACACAATTTGTGTTATGATCTCGGCGCGCCCTGGCGATGGTGGTAAGGGCTACCACCACGTCCGCATTACTTTGCATGACCCTTAGACTCCATTTTTCAGTCCTCCTTTTATTAATTATGTTTGGGCCTATGAGGGTTAACTGCTTTAGAAAATAAGATGCAAGGTGTCCAATGAAACAAATAGTTTAATCCTTGGCAATATGATGCCTAAACTTCATTAAATGGCGGAACAAATCAAATTTAAGCAGCGCTTTTTGAAAAATCAATTTCGTCCCTTTTTTGTTAGTTTGTTGTTCTGTTTAATTATAATAGTCACCTCTTTTACATCAAATCACCAAATGGAGGTCTAGGATTGTTGAGGCCTACTTCATCGTATGCTTGTCCTCTTTAGGGGAGACAAATTAAGGGTTTTCACATGTATCGCAAAGGAGAGACAGAGACAGAGAGAGAGAGACAGAGAGAGAGAGAGAGAGAGAGAGAGAGTAGAGAGAGAGAGACGAGAGAGAGAGAGAGAGAGAGAGAGAGAGAGAGAGGGAGGAGAGTTAGAGAGAGAGAGAGAATACATACATTTTGGAAACAAATATGTGGGTAAAAGTGGTATCTTTAACTAAATTAATTAAAGACAAAGGGAATAAATGACAAAATAGGGAGGTGGGGCATTGAAAGAATAGATTGGAAATAAGGAAGGAGGTGAGAAGATTTTATGAATGTGCATTGTGTTGTAAGGCAGTGGCAGGCCACTCTTCACTATTAAAAGTTCGAAAAAATATAATTCAATTCAACTGCATGGATTTATATTTCATTCAGTTAATTTATTGTATTTGTGACATAACATTCAATATTCTTGCATAAATTAACACATTAAAAAAACATTCATGCTTTTCATCAAATATCATACTATACAACAAATTAAATATTAAAACAGAATAGTTTATGTGACGTCTCATTGTGTTACACAAGGTTTAATGGCGTCATATCCACTTAACCTCTACTCCAATAGGAAGAGTTTTTAGTTTTATTGTGGGTCAAATGACATGCCCACGTATTAGGTGCTTTAAAGAACAAACAATGTTTCGAAGCAAATTGTGAGCTCAATATTAAATAGTAATGCAATTTTGATTTTTATTCGTTTCAAAATTGGTCTTTGAAAATAGAATATTCATTAATTGGTTATTAGTGTGATGTCCACAATCCTCCACAAGTTCTGTTTATATTTTAACACTGTCACTGATACGGACAATGGCAATAAATGATGATGGTGAATGTTTAAAAATAGTACTTTAAAGTCCAACACGATGACCAAATGACTATCGCATTTGGGTCTTACTTCAGAAGTACATTTGAAATACAAACTTTGTCTGGCATAATAAATGTACATTTTTCCTTCTTTATTTATCCTCTCCCCCTCCTCTCTCTCTCTCTCTCTCTCTCTCTCTCTCTCTCTCTCTCCTATTTGTATCTCTTTGCCCCTGTTTTTCTAATGGAATTTTTTTCTTTAAATTTATCTTGTTTGCTCTTTCCCTATTATTTCATGCTTCATCAGTATTTCCCGATGCATTTTTTTTTGTAATGTCTCTTTCTTAAAAACTAATTAATTTTTTCAACTTCTATAGATTACATGTTCAAATTTGAAATAAAAAACAACAAAGAAACATCACGAAAATATTTGAAAAACAAGCAATTGGCAAACAATTGAAGAGCAAAATTTAAAAATAACTTCCATTCTCTCCCTATAACACAGTTATAGACGTGGTCTGGCGTGTTTGAAAGGTCAAGAATTCTAACTGAAAAAAAAACAAATAAAAAATAAAAACCAAGAGGAGAATAAGATTTTTTTTGTTTTTGTTTTGCTGAGTTAAATTTTACAAGACCACATAAAGTTAAAGAATAGCAGTCCTCAAACCACAAGAAGACGCCACCACCGGCTTTACATCTAGCAGTAACACAGTTTAGACAGACTTCATAAAGCAGACAAATAAGACAGTTATAGCTTTGTACATTATTTACACTAACGGACTTTGTACACATGTTGGGTAATATTAACGTGACCGCACTCGTCTCCTGATGAGAAGTTGATATAGACAACAATATTAACGTGAGCGCACTTGTCTCCTGATGAGAAGTTGATATAGACAACAATATTAACGTGAACGCACTCGTCTCCTGATGAGAAGTTGATATAGACAACAATATTAACGTGAGCGCACTCGTCTCCTGATGAGAAGTTGATATAGACAACAATATTAATTAACCTCTAACTGCTATCAGAAACACAATTGATATAACCAAAATTTTGACATAAAAGTTATCCCATAAAATAACGCTATCTTCTAGGAGCACTCAATTGAATTGGTTTAAATTGTAATTTATCTTCCAATCAGTTTGTGTTAATTTAATATAAAATATGATTTTGACAGTGTTATTATGTCTTGATTAATATCAAAATTTAATCATTTTATTCTTTTGGGGCCTTTAAAAATTGGTTACTCTATTATAAAGTTGCTACTCCTCTCTTGTAAAACGAAAAAAAAACACAACAAAATTTATGTATTTATAAATATTCTCCTTTTTTTTCTTCTTTTAAAATATGACAGAATGCCTTGCCACGCAACTCTTTAAGTACCGGGTATATAGTGTGACTTTAACTATATAAGAAACGGCTTGTTAAATGCCCTATATTGTTTTATTTATCATTTACTTTTTGACACACTCATCAACAGCTACTGACAACAGTAACATGCCGATAACTCATTGTTAAACTTAGTTTTAGGATCCAAAAAATAAATAAAATCTCTTGGTTTGGTTTCCTCACCTTTTGGTGCTTCGTTACATTGCACATTGATTGAGTGTCATCTATTTAACACACATTTGGTCGCAGTTGTAGCCATTAATAAGGCTTTCAAACAATTTATGCAGATATAAAATCGAACAAAATGCATTACATATTATATTGTTATGTCTCATCATTTCAGGATGGCTAAAAAGGATTTCTAGCTTCATTTGAAACAGTGTCTTGGAAACCATTCATGTTTTCCTTTTTAATTATATCAAATACACAGTATAAATATAAGAAAGTCTTTTCTCGTCCGATTGCCTGGGCCCAAGTTAACTCTTCGCCAGACGTCTACAACCACACTTCCACTTCATAAGTTGTGTCCCCTGTGCATGCACAGTTAACAAATATTTTTGTTTTCACAGCACAGAGTCCAAACCATTGAGCTTTACAAGTCGCAAAGGTTTCAGAAGCCAAAATGTTTTCTTATGTGTTTAAACACAAATCTCTTTAGATCAATGTTCACATTGTGTATAAAATATCTCAACACCAGCTGCAGTGAGATATTATAGCATTAATCTGCAAACAGCCAGAATCCACAAATAGAAACTTGATGTACAAAAAGATTTACTTTTTAATTAAATTCACGATACAATCTTAAATAACGGATCAGTTATTTAAGATAAATTTCTATGTTTATACACATGTCTTCCCGGAACCCACAATCGTGTGGTCAGAATGTTACGATATGTTACGAAATGTTACTGGTCATGAAGACATTAATGAAGACACGTGTCAGTATAGGCAACAACTTGATTGGAATAATATTGACTCGAGTATGGTCTCTAGCACATAGGCTGGAAACGCAAATATAAAATAAACGAAATTTCAAACCCTTAAAACTTGTCTTGCTGTTCAGCAAGGTTCCCCCCCCCCGTGACCTCGTGGTCGTAGTTGGTTCTAATGTTTCCATTAGAACTTTCTCGGGGCTTGGTAGACTTGGTGGCGCCCATCGCCTCTCCAAGTCAGCGGGGGACTTTTTAGCGATAGTCATTCATCATTATTGTGGCTTAACTTCAGCTTGTGAGGCGAACGCTATCCTGCCGCCTCAGATTAGCATTAACCTTATTCATGTGTCACTGGTGCAGTGATTGCTTTTGTTGAGCATCATTCAAAAGCAATTATTGCTAAAACACATTGCAGCGTTCAGGAGCAACAACTGTCTGCTTTCTGTTCCGTCACACAATGACAAATACGCTTCAGTCAGAGGAATTGTTTTTTACAATTTACGTTAGCTCTGTTATCATTAATATTCAAGATAAACAGGTCGTGCAGACTTGTGGTTAAACATATGATCTGCTCAGCCATCACACAACAACATCTTTCACGCCTTTGAAAAATAGATGATCGATTTCATCACAGAGTTCAATGGGGTCAACTGTATAACTACCGGAAGTGGTGGTATCAGCGTCCCACGCGCCGGCGCCATCAACGCAAGAGTTCGAGTTTGACCTCTGCGACATGTTTGACCTTCGGCCCGACATGTCTATGTAGTCGCCGTTCGGATGGATGGAGGCGGGATGGCGGTGAATGTTTTGATTGGCTGAGAAGTCAATGAGTGGTTTGTTATTGTGGAATTCTGATCCCTGATAGGACAGATTTGAGCGTCGCCCGCTGCTCCCATTGGTTGGTGGTAGATAGGCGCTTCCGTCGTTATGGAAACGGTTGGGGGCGAACTGCGATGAGCTGGGGACTCCGGTTTGGGGGGCAGCCCCCGACATGACGAAACCTCTGCCTCTTGCCGGTCTGCCCATGGATGATGATACTGGCAGGTTCGGTGAAAGAAAGGTTCCGACGCTGGGTGGGTCTGGATGGATGTTGTGGAATTGCTGGGAGGGTTTGTTCGACGGGGGTTTCAGGGCGTGGCTGTTGATGTTGTGGACGCCGTGGTTGGCGATGCTGGCGGTGCTGGAGGTGCTGGCTGTGGTGTTGAGGTTGTTGTGAGTGTTGGGTCCCCGCTGTAGGCAGGCGAAGGAGGCGTCACCTGTAAGGAAAGAAATGTGAAGAAATCAGCTCATGTTGTATGAAGGGTTAGGAGGAATAGGTCACACAGGGAGGCATTTCTTGTTTAAATATAAGGAGTCTACTATCAGGGTGGCCGAGCGGCATGCACGCCTGGCTGGCGTACGAGAGTCAGTGGTTCGAATCTCTTCGAAGCCAGGTGCCTATTCTCGTGGCTAAGGGTGTCCGTTGACTCCTTCCAGCTCTTGTGGGTACATGACATTAGTTGACCCATAGGCTACAATAGTCTCTAAAGGGAACATTTACTACAAGTTTCATATCCCTGCTTTCAAAGGGATTTATTTGTGCCAATATTGATATAGAATAAAATAAATATAACATTTACTCAACAAAATCTGCTGACATAAAAAAAAGTCGCCTGCTTCACTAATGTTTAAGTGAGAAGTAAAAAAAAATTAATTATAAGAAAATATATCGAATTCCTTTTCACACAGGATGGCTACAGAGTTCTCAAAATAAATTCTAAATAATAAGAGTTTACTGAATGTTTTTCATTCATCTTAATTATCCTTTTAAAAATATTTTTTTTAACAAGAAAATCAACCTATTGTAACGTTTTTGTACCAAGTAACTCCATCTAATGCTAATCTAATGTAAAGTTTTTGTACAATGTAATTTTTCAAAATATAATGTTCTAAATTTTAACTTAAAGGACCAAGTTCTTTTGTCTATTTTTTGTGTCCTTTCACGTATTTACTAAAGCCAAAATAGGACACTTAAAAAGTTCCGTAGTCCAATGTGAGACTATTTTAAGAAAAACCATAGACTGGGTTTCAAAATATAAACAATATTAGAACCATTGAAGACTTTGTTAATTTCTTTCGAGAAAGTCGCCGTGACTAATAAAATCCACATGATGGTATGAACATGAGGTCGACATTTGCGTCTCGCTAACATATCCATCAGCATCTCTCAACACTGTATTGCCATTAAGATACGAAGAAAAACTAAAAGAAAAACAACAAAACAAAAAACAATATGCGTCGCATGTCTTCATGGCTCTCTCAAGCACACACTCGGCTAACTACAAACACAAATGCCAGAATAAAGTGTCGAGACGTGACTCGAGTCTAGTGATTAAGTCATTAAGAGACCGGCGAGTCTTGCAGCCAACCAGCAACAGCTGCGCCCACCAGCTACATCACACGAGCAGATATTGATTAAAGACAACCTTATCTTAACCGGCATGCACATGCAGATACGCCCAGGCAACCACCTGGCCATGCAATGAATTAAAATGAAGACATTTTTTTTTGGTTTAGTTTGCAACTCAGTGAGGCGCATGCATCGCCACCATTCCCCTAAGAACTAAATGGCATTCCCCAACGTGTTACACTGACCGTCCATTTGCACGAAATGACCCCGTGTTCCAGTCCAGTCCAACATACCCCTGAAGTTAATAGAGATTTAGAGAGGAGCGCCTGAAGGCTGTAGCACCGACCGCGCCCAGAACGATAGATCAGTGCGCGCCGCGGTGCGGTTGGGAGAATTCCCGAAGGGCGTCTGAAAGCGAGGCCCGGTGATATAGGGCGCCAGGAATGATGGCTTCCTTTATCTGGTTATCAGTGTAGCGTGGCGGCGGATGGGGTCGGGGGAACGAGCTGGGAACTCTGGGAATTATGCCTGGAGGGATTTGTAATGTCGGGCCTTGGCGATAATCTCTATACTAGCATCTGGATTGCTAGGGAATTTATTACTCAGTAATTTACTGGTTTAAGAATTAAAGAACATATAAAAAGGAGGGAAAATGATAGGTATACTTCTTGATTTCCCAAGACATATGTGGCAGAATTATCGCTTCTTGGAGGCAAAAGGTAAAATCAAGCCATAATGCTTTTTACAGTTGTTTGCAAAGATTGTCAAGGTTACGACAACATTACTCTGTTGGGAATGTAAGGTAAATCTTGACATTTCTTCTTGCGTGTGTCAATAAAAATTGCATCATGAGAATCAAGGGCTTCATTTAAGTAGGGTAAGGGCTAGTAAAAATCCTTTTGAGAAGGGTACAAGATATATTCAATTTGAAGATTGATCTTGAAAGTTGTAGTGCCAGATCAGCATTACCCCCAGTCAGGTAAAATTACGGGATCAATTTTGAAAGAAGATTCATCGGTTGTGTACCAGAAACGATAACTCCATTAATCAGCCACCGGGAACATCACCTGAGCCTGGGTTTTATTCGTGTTTAATTTGATGATTTATGCGGTGGATAAAAGATAGAACTAGCTGGTTGTTGTAGGTTATTAAAACAATGACAAGAGGATAACAGGTGGTCAACAAGAGTGTTCAGAGGGGCGGGTGACTACGGGTGCCAAACTATTGGGGTGGGGGCGTCAAATGCATCAAAATGAGCTATGGAAGGGTGGGGATATTTGGAAATTTTTGGGAGACTGGTTTCGTTCAAAGAGGCAGAGGACTACGGGTGCCATACTAGGGTGCCATACTAGAGCGGGGACGTCAAAATGAGATTTAGAAATTGGGGGGGTGGTGTTTGGAAATGTTTGTGCTTAACGAGATCCACTTCCTGCGGCAAGCCTACCTGAGTCTCTGGATGCTCCACCGTGACTCTGCTGCTCCACGTCGCTTCCACCCCTGCCACTGTCACTCGTGCTCAGGTCACCGCTGGCGTCGCTCAGATTATCCTCATGCAAGTGGTCAGTCTTGAAGATGGACAATGGGATACAAGTTGTTATGTGAGGGCTCTCGTTACCAACAAATACGAGCAATGTTACACGGGAACGAATACCAATAAACGAATTAATTTTGTTCATTAATCGGCTATCGTCTAAGAGTCATGCTGATGGAGTATTTCCTATATTTGTTGAAGTTTCAACTTGACCTAAGCGATAAAACTTGACAAAACGTTTTGTTTGTTGGAGTGTGAAGGGAAGTGGTGCCGTGATCACTTTAAATAACGGTAAAATACGTCACATAGAATGGAGGTAAACGTTAATTGAAATTTAAAAAAAGGGAGTTTCAATGAATTCTTTATTTAAAATGTATTTTATAAAAAAAACAGATGCTCTTAATTTTTTTTTAAGCGAGAGAATAAACAAACACTCTTTTGCGGTGTTGTTGAAGACTTGGCCGGACGTTAAGGGAAGGTAGTGGGACAGGACACGTCTTTTGGGAAAGGTTTCGGACGTCATTAAGGTCGATACTTAGAGAGCGGATCTAGCGATTGTTTCTTCGGACAAGGGTTGGGGCTTTAAGTATCTTCACCACAAACATTTTTGGTGTACACCAATGTTCCTTTTAAGCTGCACGGCCACGTAGATGTCTGACCGACGCCGTGCAGCAGTTTAGAATTACCGCACGCAGCAAATTTTGTAACATATTTCACACAAAAATTGTTGTTGTTTTTTTTAAACTTTGCACACGGACTAACGAACCTTAGAGGTAACATTGGTGTGTACATACATTTATTTAATGTAACTAAGACTTGTAATTTCTTAAAGAACCCCGTGGGATAATTTGTGATCTCCTCACTGTCACCGTGATAAACGAAAGAGATTAACTTGCAAGTAACGCACATAATGACTTAGTTGGAGCATTTTCAGCGTTTAAAATATATTTTTTAAAATAATTATTCATGGCCAGAAACGGCTAAATGTAATTTTAATTAAATTTAGTTTTATTCTAATAAGCGTTCAGTGACACCATAGACAAAAGTGATATTATTTTATAAACAAAAATACTTGTAATGTGTAAAAAAAAATTGTTAACAAAAAATAATAAATAATAATTGATTAATTAAAATTATGACCCAACCAAAAAAAAAGCTAAATGTCCCATAAACCAAAACTAAAGAGTGAATGCATGCAGATTAATATTCGTTACTGTATATGTTAATATAAAATGGTGCCAAACACACACACTTGGGTTGGGGTATCAGTGCTGATAGAGTATAGGGTCCATACATGGGTGCACGATTAAATCTATAACATTCAGAACGGCAATGATGTGGACGGTCTCACCTGACGATTCGTGAAAAAGTGACCAGAGGCCGCCGGGTGGACCTGATGAAAGTTGAAGTTGTTGATGTCTTTCTTGGTGCTGGAGCTCTTCGTGTGCTGTACGTCGGCCTGGTTGTGGTTGCTGGTCAGCAGGTCAGTCTGGGGATGGAGGTAATGGCCAGGCACGTGAGCACCACTAGCGAATATCTTTACAGTGTCTTTATAGACTTTACACAATCGTTGACATTATGGGATACATTCGGGATGCAAAAGCATTTTTACTTCCAGAGAGACAAGAGCGAATGGTTCTTGTTTATAGGATTTTCTCATTCGTGTCAGTTCTTGCCGTGGTTATCCCGAGTAAATGTGGATTGGATGAAAATTTTATGACCCGGAAAAAAAGAAATTATTTAATTTTTGAGTGTAATTACTGAAATCACGCAACTTTACAAATAACGCAATGCTTATTAAAATTGAAACCAACTCAAATAAACAGGGACACGGGAAAACTACACAGTTTTACAAAAAGTTGAATTTATATACCACAGTAACTATTTATATTCATTTATAGTAGGAATCAAAGCTGTCATAGAAAATCTTCTGTTACAAATGATAAAAAACTAGTACTAATTATAGATAAACGAAAGCTGGCAAATGGCAAAGAGATATAGAAGGGCTGCGGCTCAAAAACAATGTGATTAAATTTATGCTGTTACTTCCTTAGCAAAGAATTTCATTCAAAACAACAGATAGAGACATCAATGGCATTCAAAAAGTAAAACCGAGTCAATTGAACTACCACATAGGCTGGAGGGACACAACGGATGTCAACTTACCTTAACTTTGCCCCTGTCCTTCTCGGGAATCAGGTCGTACTTGTCGGACCCTATAGGGTTAAATGTCGTCATGGCGGGCGGTTGGTTGATGTTGTTGTCCTCATCCAGGGAGAAACTGACCTCCTTCTTTTTCTTGGCCCCTTCCTTAGCCTCGCCGCTGATGTCCGGCAGATGGCCGGGGGCCTCCATGTCGTCGCTGGGGCACGGGTACATGTGGCGTATGCTGGCGTCCACTTTGGACTCCTCCTGCTTGGCGTGGTAGAGCCGCCTCTGCTTGTCCACGCGGCGGATGAGAATGATGGTCAGCAGGATGACCAGGGCCAGCACCAGGGTGACCACGATCAAAATAATGACCACGATGATGTTCCTGAATCCGAGGAACCCACCCTGGAGGGACGCGGTGGCGTTGCCCTCGTACACCATGATGTGGAGGACGGACTGCGCGGACAGCTGGGTCTGGTACCCGAGGTCCTGAGCCACCACCATCAGCACGTGCAGCCCCAGGTCGTTGACGGACAGAGTCCGGGTGAGAAGTATCTGTCCAGAGTCGGAAACGATGTCGAAGAACTTGGTTCCGTTTCCCCCGTCGACCGTGTAGACCAAGACGCTGTTCCTCCCTTCGTCCTGATCCGTGGCGATGACGTTGGCGAACATGGTGTTGGAGCTCAGGGTGTGCGGGACAGAGAGGGTGTAGTTGTCCTCGTTGGGGAACATGAACACCGGTTTGTTGTCGTTGACGTCCGTGACCTTGACATTGACCGTCACCATGGAGCTCAGAGAAACGGGCTCGCCGAGGTCGTACGCGATGACCTTGAACTCGAAATTCGACCTCCGCTCGCGGTCTATGTCCCCGGCGACCTTGATGCTGCCGTCCAGGCTGACCTCGAAGGGCACCACGTGCGTGTAGTTGGGCGCCATCTTGAAGTAAAAGATGGCGTTGACCTCCAGGTCTTCGTCGGTGGCGCTGATGTTGTTCACCACCCGTCCCATCGGCGAGTTTTCCGGGACGTTGAAGTAGTACACCGGCTCGGAAAACCTGGGTGGGTTGTCATTGACGTCACGGACCGTGACCACAACCGTTGCCGTTCCGGTCAGCCGGGGGCTGCCCCCGTCGATGGCCAGCACCACTAGGTCCCTCCTCGTGCCCTTGACCTTGTCCTCGCGGTCGACGCCCCTGGGGTTGGCCACGAAGATGGCCCCATCCCTAGTTATGCCAAAGTCCGTGTCGGAGTCGTCGGCCAGGCGGTAGGTTATCACGGCGTTGACTCCACTGTCCTGATCAGAGGCGTGTACACGAAGGTGGGGACTGTAAAGGAAACGAAAGTGAAACAGATTTTAACTTTAGTTCTTCCTTTTCGCCGCCCGCTCCCACCCCCAGACGCCAAGCATTGTTGAAAAGCGAGAGGCCAGCAACGTGAAAGTGCTCATTAGGGACAGAGAGACACAGACGAACACAAGCTAATGACCCATTAACGCTCACAAAAATGTAGCGAGACAACTGGGGGGAAGGGGTGGAGGAAGACATTTTAAAACAGAAGAGAGAGACAGAGAGACAGACAGACAGAGCGAGAGAGACAGACAGAGAGAGAGAATGATTTCAAGTGGTTTTATTGAAAAGGAATTTTTCAAGTTAGTTCTATGTGTCTAATTTGTGGGGATTGTCTGCTTGCATGGTTCAAGTTTTATGTTGTGTGTTCAGGTTGTGTAGCGTGTCTATTGGTGGTAGTGTGTAGCTACGTTGTGTTGTGTCTAGGTTGTGGTCTGTGGTGTGTTTCTGGTTTGTTCAGTGTGTCTATGTTGTGTGTGTGTCTATAGGGTGTGTTATGTGTCTAGGTTGTGTTGTGTGTCTAGGTTGTGTTGTGTGTCTAGGTTGTGTTGTGTGTCTATATGTTGTGGTGTGCTTCAAGACTTTTCTGTGTGACTAGTTTGTGATGATCCAGGCTGTGAGCTCTAAAGATATGTTTCTGAATATTGTCAATGGAAGCCGAATTAACATTCAATGTTCAAATATTCATATAGAAGAAATATTAAATTTTATGTTCATTCTGGCCATTGATAGCGTTAGTTAATACAAAGATTAAATTTGCTTAAGACTGAAATTCGGTTCTATGAAAAATCATGAAATAAATCATAGAAAAAATGATAAAATACATTATAACTCCTCAACACAACGTCAATGGAAATAAATAAAAGTCAAATATTCGACATTTATTATTTATCAACAGCATTATGCTGAAAGCCATTGACAATAACTATTTATCGACTTATCTAAAATTAAAATTCAAACCATGTTGTGTCTACAACATGCCGAATATTAAGTTATCAGACCCTTTACACAATCAGGCCGTAAATATCAGCAGACGTTTAACGAAATGAAATCATTTAGAACCACCCAGTTAAGCTCATTAGAATTCTGTTAAATCACCGTACCTGTCTACCCCGGTCTTGCCGGGTCCCTCAGTGACGTCAGAGGTGTAGAAGAGTGAGTCGAAAACGGGAGGGTTATCGTTCTCGTCCTCCACCTCCACGAGGAAGTTGACCGAGGCGTTGAGTGGAGGGCTGCCCGAGTCAACACAAACCACGGTGATGCTGTCAAGTGGACAAGACAGGATAAATATCAAATCGTCCAGCAATGGTGCATGAATTTTTTTTTAATTATGTCTGAACAAAGTCGTGTAATTAATTTAATAATATAATTTATTCAGGTTCAGTTGAATAAATCTCAAATTGACTACCTGTGGAAAGGTAACTGCTCTCTGTCCAGTCGACTGGTGAGAATGGCCTTGTATTGATACACGTCCAGGGCCTGCAGCTGGAACCGATCATTGTCCAGTGAACAAGTCACCTGGCCGTTTGGGCTCATGTTGGAATCTGGGTCAGACACGGAGAAGTAGGCTACTGCCCGCCCCAGCTCGGCCAACTCAGAAACTCGACCTAATTAAAAAAAGATGTTTTGAAAAATTACTTGTTATCTTTCAAAATCTCCTTATTATTCATTAGCTGAGCAATTATAATAGGACGTTTATCAGTAAAATTTGTTTGAACTATCAAATAGGATCAGTATTTGAAGTTATTTTGTAATAGTTAATTCATGTAATACAAAAACTTTGACTGACAATGTTCTTGATCTATTCGTCCAGAGCCGTGACAATTAATCGGACATTAATGTTGTATACACACATTTCTCTTGAAACATAATATGTCAAGACATTGCAATATGATCACCTTGTGAGAGAAGAATGCTCTGAAAACTGTTAAAACGGGGAAACGTCTGACATTGGTAATACGCTTCCATTTTATTGACAAGAAGTCGTCTGTTAGTACTTACTGGTTTTCCGGTCCACTCCGAAGACGTTGAGGAGAATTTTCGGCTCGCTGTTGTGAGTGTCCATCACATTTATATAGACGTCGGTGCGGTCAGTGTTAGAAGGAACGCCAGAATCTTGTGCGTGTATGGTCAGCCTGTAATTTAAGGGTCGTTAAATTGACCGAACAACACAAGAGAAGGATCAGCACTGTCTGTACAAGTACAATATATTACAAATAAATAATTTACTGTCACGAGACTTTAATAATAGTCTTTGAAGGTTTTAAAAAGAAAAAAACACAAAAGGACGTTTAATTTTTTCTCTTAAACATGATTTCGAAGAATTAAAAAAAAATACCCTGGCAATGTAAAGAAAAATAAATACTTCACCAACCTGTATGTGCGTCCAGCGTACGCATCCAGTGGTTTCAGAGTCCGAACTTGACCAGTGCTTGCATTGACGTAGAACATGGAGAACACGACCTCGTCTTCTTGTGTGGACGGCAGGACGTAGGTCACCGCGCCGTTCGGACCCGTGTCTTGGTCAGTGGCCCTGACCACCACCACCACGGAGTCGACGGCGTTTCCTTCCGAGACGTTCACGGCGTACCTGGAACGTTCGAAAACAGGGGCGTTGTCGTTGACGTCCAGAACCTCAATGTTAACGGTCAGCGTGCCGGTCAGTCTCGGCTCACCCCCGTCCACCGCTCGGACCAGGAGTTGGTACGACGGCGTCAGCTCCCTGTCCAGCCTTTCGTCCAATCGGAGACGTAAATCAAAAGACGAAGAGGCGCTTCCGCTGACGAGGAAGGTGAAAGGCGTCGGCATCTCTATCTGGTTGTACGCGATGATGGAGTTTCCTGAGCCCATATCCGGGTCTTCTGCCGTGTGTAGAGTGTACAACGCGCCGGGGACTACGTCTTCTAATATTTTCAAGGAGACCAATGTCGGACTAAAGGCAGGGGCGTTGTCATTAATGTCCACGACCATGACCTTGACGAGGACGATCATGAAGAAGGCCCCGAGCTCGGCCTGGACGACCGTTTGGACACGTAGATCACAGGACGTCTGACGTCTGCAGATGGACTCGCGGTCAATTCTGAAATGAAACACCATCAATGAGATGAGAGGTGGTGAGGTTTGAGGAGAAAGCTTTATTTGCGCGAGGAGAGTTTCCAACAATAACAATTTATAAAACAGCTGTAAGAAGCTTACAAATGTCCCATGTTTCACCTCCATAGAGATGGGAGTGAACCACAACCCATACTAAACACACCGTACTGGGAACTTGCTGAGAATCGAACCACAACAGAATTTAAACATGCAGACTATGGAACTTGAATAGAAACGAATTTTAAAAAGATGATTTGAAGTTAGCGCGGCTTTAGTGATCTCATACTATTATTTCACAAAACTGTAACAATACAAGGAGTATTTTTTAATTTTTTAATTTTTATTTTTTATTATTTGAAGGATTTGCAGGAAATTTGGATTGTTTAAACATTTAAAATGTACCCTTGTTAATTCTTTTATTCTACAAATTGTTCAGACAAACAATACATTTCATTACGGAGAGACCAACCTGGAAGCAGTTTTCAGGTCACCGCTGGTGACGTTGACCCAAAAATAGGCAGCGTGGGGATTCCCCTCCGTCAGAAAGCGGAAACGCAAGTCCCGCGTCTTGACGCCCTGAACGAGGTTCACCATGTTGGGGTGCTGCAGAATGTTACCGATCAGGGCGTTGTTGGGGCGCTCCTCTTGTATCGTGTACTCCAACTCTGTGGTCTGGCCTGAGACGCGGGTCAGTGCTAGGGTCAAGATCGTGACGGCTACATGCACGAGGGTGATCGACGATCCCATAATTTCAGTAGGGGGCGTCATCTCTTGGTTTGGATACAGTGAATTCGGCGCCCTAGGCTCCCACGTCAGAACATGGCGAATAGAGAAGTTGTTTGTTGGCTTGCTAGCGTTGTCTTGTGTTGAGTGTGTAACACGTTAACCTAAGGATCAGTAAACAAATTTAGGACGATCTTTAGCATTGATCCGGAATAAGTACTATATGTTAAAAAAATAAGTTAAATGTTTTTCATTAATGGTAGTAATAATCCCAAATACATGAATTAAGAATATTATTAATAATGAAATAACAATGAAGTGATAATGGAGTTTATAAAGTTAAAGGTTCAGTACTTTGTAACCGAAAAAAAGAAATTTAAAACATTTGAAGTCACCGGAATCAGTAGAACTCATTAAGCGACAAATGGTAGGTCTGCTGTTCCGAAACTTAAATTTCGATTAAAACACTTCAGATACGCCTTAAGGTTGGTGGTTTTGCCACCTTGAAAATGAAATTCCAAATAACCGTTATATGCATAGTTTTCAATTGAATTATTAAGCTGCACATTAAAATACATTCGATATCATCCCGCAACCAAACCAAGATCTTCCCAGCCATGACATATATGATTTCATTCAGAGCTCCGGTCATACTTCAAAAAGAAGAGACATTGATTTAATGGCAAGGAGACACTTAATAATTACATGAGGGCGAACCACTTTAAACTGTTTACAAGAAATCTTTCGGAGGCCTTCCCTGTTAAGGAGTTGAGAGGGAAAAAAATCACATTAATTTGATAATCAAAAAAAGGATCTATGAGAGACTCATCCAAGAATGTTTTGACTTGTAAGAAAAACTTTAGGGAGTTCCAACTCAAACGGAATGAGATAACTGTTTCCAAAATAACCGTGTATTAATTTAACACGGCCGCCGTTGGGATGTTTTTGTTGCTAAGGTTTTTTTTTAAACACAAGGGTGTTTTTTTTTAATGTTTGTAAGAGAATTTAAGTGTTTAGATTTGAGGATGCTGCCGTGCCATCATTGCATCTCAAGTGGCGGTGGTGCCGGCACGGCCTTTTAGATAGCAACGGAGCCGCGCGCCGTGTACATAGCTCTAAGGTGGATTTAGATATGTCTTTGTGCTGGAGGTATGCTGGAGGTAAGCAATTTTTTTTTGAAGTGGTAATGGCGGGTGGCGGGGTGAGGAGGGAAATAGAAATTTATCGAAGTGCAAAGGGAGGTAAATAAGTGAGTCAGTGGCAAGACATTCACTGCTTAGGATTGTATTCCCCGACTCTTTGCCTCAACACTTAAATTGACACATTGAGGAAATAATTTTGTTTATATCATCTTTAAAGTCGAACTAAAAATATATACACTGATGAATTGATAAAACGTTGTCTGTCGGAATATAACGAGTATTTTTTTTTACAAAAAAGTCTTGGAACTGTTTTTATAAATTTCGTTTATCCGGATTGCGAAAATATTTACTACATTCCAGGGCTCTAAATACTCCATACTGATCCCTAAAATACGATTTGTCCATTAAAATTAAACTTAATTTTTAACGCATGTAAGATTTTTCTGGCAATTTAACTTTATGCTGAGTAACTAAATAAAACATCTGAGATCTTTTTGATGATAACATTGTACTCCACGTACAAGGTTCTCTAATTAAAAGCATTCATATCATAGTTCAACAAAACATATAATGGTATGGGTGGTACATATAAACTCCGTGTATCACTCAAAGTAATGTCATATTGTCAGTCCAGAAAGGATAGTTTGTAAGCGATGCGTTTTTTGTGCAATTTTGAAGACATAAATAGTTGCAATATTACGAATGTGTGGAAGGGTTGGATCCCATTGTTTCGTGGATCCCATTTTTTCGGAGCAGTAAAAGAGAAGGAACGTTCATCGAATGTTTATAACGGACAGAATACGTAAGAGCGTAGCGCATATAATAGCTGAAACGAGTGTGAATAAGTAGAGATAAGTTAGGTAAGATAGGATTAGAAGATGTTGTGTTAGAGCATACACAGTTTGTAGTCAATGCGTGCTTTCAAAGGGAGCCAATAAAGTTAATCAAGCAGTAAAGTGATATGGTTCTTGACTTTACTAAAACGTGCACAGAAATAAGTGGGTAAATTTTAAGAAATTTAATTAAATGTTTTATTTATATAGAAATTCATTCCCGGCGTATTTCTTTTGAAGAAATTTTAAAACCTTGCAGACGTCAAGGAGATAATATCAGTTCTACCTTGTGAGGAAGGATAGATTGCTTGTGAAGTGTTTAATGAACTCAGTACCTGCTCGACCCAACATATTTTGATGCTGTAATGCTTTACATGTATTGAATGACTGAATAAATGGTTTCATCTATTATGACTGTAGCGTTTTTAAGTATAAAACTTTCTCAATATTTCATTACATACCATGTAATTTGTTGATGGGTATAAGCCTTTCATAATTCGGTAATGTTTGTACTCAATGTTTGAAATATGACAGTTAAAATTTTTTTTTAATGTGCAATGGTTTCTGACGCAGCGGTCAGAGCCCTAAAGGCCGGTTGTCACCTGGTCAGTCAGAGACGGACATTCATGAATGATGACTCGCCTCCACGTCCCCAAACCATGGCTCAAGTGTTACCACGCCAAGAGTTATCTGTGATGAGCTGGTTGAGTCAGCCGATCATCTCCCTTGCTGTCAGATGTTACAGCCTCCTGATCTACTGGTCACTGCCCAGCTATGCGTCAATATGACATTCTTCCTCCCGTTCATCCCAGCTCCTTGGCTTGGTCTGGGCGGACCCCTCCCCCCAACCCATATTCCTTTTGTTTACACCTAAAGAAACACAAAGATGTTTCTACGGTGGTTGCTTATCGCGCTAACGTATTTTTTGGAGTAAACACAACTTGTTCTAAAACTTTTAAGTCTCAAGAAAAATAAAAAAAAGGAGAAAAAGAAAGAGGAAAGTTTAAAAACGACATTAACAAAATTTGTAAAGTGATCATGATATTCGAGGTGTTACTGTTTAAACGCCAGCAAGGAAATTCGGTGTTCATTAAAATTGTGCAGTCAATAACACGCTTTTAACACTACCATCACAACAAGAACGTCCGGTATGCATGGTCTTTAGGTGGTCGTGGTTACAATAAAACATACTCAACAAGTCCAACGAAAATTAGAACCTATTATACTACAATCTACTATAGTACTAAACTCTACTATTTACTCTACTGCAATCTATACTCTGCTTCCACCATCATCATTAGTATTATACTAAACTCTACTATTTACTCTGCTGCAATCTACTCTACTTCCACCATCATCATTAGTATTATACTAAACTCTACTATTTACTCTACTGCAATCTACTCTACTTCCACCATCATCATTAGTATTATACTAAACTCTACTATTTACTCTACTGCAATCTACTCTACTTCCACCATCATCATTAGTATTATACTAAACTCTACTATTTACTCTACTGCAATCTACTCTACTTCCACCATCATCATTAGTATTATACTAAACTCTACTATTTACTCTACTGCAATCTACTCTACTTCCACCATCATCATTAGTATTATACTAAACTCCCGCGCACCCGAGGCAAATTCTACCCACAGACACGGGCCACGTGCATAATTTAATGCGTTCAAAGAAACACGACACGTACCGGTAACTTATACTCACAGACTGACGATGATATTATCACCTTCACAAAATGTGACGGTCCGTGTATCACTTGTGACACATAAAAAAATCTATCACGTTACTCTCCTCGGGGGCGAACCTATATGTCACGGACAGGCTCCGAAGCTACAGTGGTTCTGAGTGGCCACTCCAGGGGGGTCAGAGAATATTGATTGACACATCATCGTTAGTGGATACACTTAACATTTACCTGAGGTTTTTTTTTCATCATCGCTCTCACCCCCCCCCCACACACACACACACATCTCTTGACAGGCAACAAAGAATTTCCCTCCCAGCGACATTTCTCCTCACTAGGAATCTCTTCCCTTGTAACAAGACAAAATTCTGCCCTCCAAACCTCGCTTTGATGACGTGTCTCGTACAGTCACAAAAGTCTGCTCTCCAAACAGATGATTTTCATCCAGAATTATCCATGAGCGATAGCGCGTGGTTACATATAGATGTTATATTACTATCTTACTATAATACATTAAGCTGCATCAAAATGTTGGGGCTTTCAGATTCACTCATAAAAGTAAATTTAATATAAAAATCGTAGAAAAGTTATGTGTCCTGTTGAAGCCCTTCAGCAAAGAAATACTAAATTTCCTCTTCAATGGCTTCATTGCGTTTCAGTGGGTTACCTTCTATTACAGCCATAACTTTTTAGGAAAGGGGGATGACACTTGTGTTAAGAAGTTGTACAAAAAGATATAGTTTTAGTTGATATGCCCCATTACAAAGTCTACTGTTAAGTTAAAGAGGATACTTCAAATATTTTTCCAAAATAAAAATCACAAATAATGATCCCGTTATTGTCAGTTCTTTAATTTAAAAATTCCCTAAAATTTCACCATGGTCGTGCCGAGTCTACTTGTTAAGGAAAATTGTAATGGGTTAAAAATGTGTGGACAGTCCGTGCTTTATCCGGTATGATGACATTACAGGCACGAGGAGATATGACTAACGTCTTTCTCCCTAAAAAAAAACAACAACAAACAAACAAAAAACAAAACAAAACAAAACAAAACAAAACACTCACTTTTGATGAAGGAAAGTCATTTTGTCTTTTTCAAAATTACCTGAATAATTTACCTGCATATCCACATTTGTGATTGAATGTATGACTGGATGTGTGACGGAATGTATGACTCGATATATGACTGAATGTTTGACTGAATGTTTGACTGAATGTTTGACTGAATGTATGTACTTATGTGTTCGTGCATTGTTACAGACCAGGATACTCGCACTATCCCTCATATGTAGCCAAATATTTGAACACGCGTAACAATTTGTAAATTAACATTAAATTATGTTAACTAAAATACTTTAAAATCTCCTGGGTATGAGTTAGACGCTGTCTGTATAATTATACACACTTTTTTTATTTTTGAAATAACATGCTAAAATATTTTTTTTCGATTTCTGATATGCACGGCACTGATGCGCGAAAATAGATCTCCTGAGACTTGACCTATAAGTATTCTGACACCAGAAGATACAATCATCGGAATAAACCTTTCATTCAAAGCAAATCCACTTTGGCTGCTAACAAGTACTCAAGTACTTTGTTTATCCCAGTCCGAATCCACCCCAACGCCTAACATCATCCACTAGACAAAACAAAACGCACGCCCTCTAACACTGTAACGTTATTAACTCCCCTTTCGAGGATCTACTTCTGGGCGCGTTACTGCCGCAGGAAGTGCCGTCAACGATTTGGTTCTGCGCATTGTTTCACCGGTGAAAGTAGTTCTTCGGAAATTTGCTCTGAGAGTAACAGCGCTATATCTGGAAGTAAATTGTTTGTAAGCATTTGGCCTTTATGTGGCCACAAAACTCATCAATACCCAGGTAGTGGTTCGGGTAAACAGTTTTAGATATTTGTACAAGGACTGAACTTCGTCATTCTTTGTTTTCTACTTCGTGTAAATCAAATCATATAAATAAAATCATATAAATCAAATCATATAAATCAAATGAATGTAATAACAGCAATTTATTCTAATATCACCGACCACAACACACGAAACATGCAGGTTAACTTGCTGTGGCCTTATAATCATCAACGAACCGCTGAGAATTCAATTTTTTTATAATGCGATTAGTTCCCTACGTTATACCAACAATCCACATCACGCATTCCTTGCCTCCCAGGAGAGGTAACCTCCCACTTGGAACACGTATCAAATGGTATAGTGGTGGAGGGGGATGGGGGGGGGGAGACAGGAACTTGTTCAGTTTTCCGCAGTAAACACAGAAAATGTTTTAGTAATTACCCCGTGCTGCAAATCGTAAACACCAAATTAGCTTGATGAAAGTGAAAAAAAGAGGAAAGAACGAAAGAAATTAAGAAGAAAAATGGAGGCGGGTTTTCTCTAATTGAGACACAGAAGTGGTGTTTTGGGTGGGTTTTTCTTTGAGTTGCATGCAAGGCCAAGCTTTATCAACTTGTGTCACAGGCCGCATGATTAACATATCAACTAGGGTGCCAGGGGCGGTAAACCATTCTTTAGAGTAAGTCCCCCTGTTTGCTCTATTTCGAGATACTCCACTTTGAAAAACGGGAATTCAAAAACAAGATTGTGTATTCGTCTTTTAAATATAAAAGAATCGCAACATCGGATACATAAATTTCAACAGATTACTTATTCTATTTCAATTTGGCGATTCCGATTCCAAAGGAGCTGCACACACTAATTTGTTCATGGGCTGTGGCGATTTAAAAATCGACATAACAATAGTTGGAGAATAGAATACTGCATTTCAAGTCATTTTTCATTAAGAAATCGAAAAAAAAATGCTTTTGTTTTCATTGTGGACTTGATGTGAGATGATGTCATTTTATGTTATTTGAACAAACGAGTTGGACGCGAATCACTGAGAACGACAGCGGATCTAAAACCTATGAAGCCAAAACCCTTGACCGTCATTATATTGTTTGGAGAAATATAAAGCAGGCGTTATATTTTTGTTAAAAAAAGACAACAAAAAACCCTCTCAGTGTCAAACGGGCAGACAAGTAGACAATTGATAATCAACCAGCCTAACAGGCTAAGTGGTCCTTCCATCTCCCTTGTCTACACCTGCCCCCCTGTGTTCTTGCCTGAACCCAGAAAACTATTGTACCGTTGTACCCCGACAGAAAGGGGAGGGTATCTCGTTACCGTTGAAAGTCCAGCTAGAAGGATCGTTCACCTCAGTTTATAAACGGGGCGTTGTTTTCTTTTTTAAAAAGTATATTAAAATTTTCCATTTCTTTTATTATCTTCGTGGGACTGTGGGCGGGGCACCCCGGGGCGAGGGGAGAGCCAACTTGTCAACAACAAAAAAATGGAATAGTCATGTTATTCTAGCTTTGACAACGTTAGACAACTCCCGACCCCGCGCGCTGAATCGAGCTGAGACGGGGTGTGAAAAAGAGCTGTGAAAGAGCATAGATTGTGTCCCTTTGCCCTGCGGGGGTTACCAGCGTGATATTGTCCCTACGAAATTTTTTAAGAAAACATATCCATTGTGACTATGAAAACCAAACTTTTCAGCTTGGGATAACAGACAGAACTGAGAAAAGTGTTGGCTACCAGGGGGTCTTATACCATGGTTCGGTGACCATCATTTGTGTAGCTAGTTTATACAGTTAAACTCTGGCTTTGGAAAACCTGTGAAACGCTGGTAAGTCGCTCTACGTAGACTGGGCCATCGTGAGAACACTGGACGTTGTCATTATGGGATGCAATTAATGGAGAATTTTAGCTCAGACGATCGTCAAAAATTAAATGGTGAAGAAAATGTAAATGCTTTCTCAGGGGAGTGTTGTTATAAAACAAAGTGAAGAATAGAAGGTATTATATTTAAAGCTTGGTCTTGCCGTGTTCACGGCGGTCTTTGGAACTTTTTATAAACCCAAGCATCTTTATTAGCTCGAAACTGTGGCGCAAGAGCGTTGGACGGGGGGCAACGAAGTATTGCTTTGTAGGGCGGGAGAGATTTTTGGCAGTATGCTAGGCTTTTTGGTCGTACGAAGAACGTGTCCCTTAAACTTTTTTCGTCACCTTTTCCAGGGTGGCACCAACACTAACGCCAGCTCTGCCGCTGTTTTGAGCCTGAGGAGTTGAACGCGTCAAATCAGACACCTTATTTCTTTCACTACACCCTACACTCGTTATTATAAAATTAAGCCTTTATAATCCCAACAGCTCGAAACAAACTTTTTATTACCCATTGGAGGAATAGAAAAAAGAAACGTAAGAGTTTTATTGCGCTTATCACCCCTTCCCAAATTTCCTGGCGTTTCCCCAATTATCGAAATGCAATTAGGCATTTGATACGCCCGCGTCGTGCTGGCCAAGATCATGAATTAAAGGGTTGCTTGGGCAAACACAGGAGATGAACACAAAAAATGAGCACAGCGATAGAGTGAAGACATGGCCACGATAGAGTGAAAACATGGCCATCAATTCAAATCTATTGCATGGGCTGTCACTCACTCTTCTAATCTCTTCGTTCCATCCCCTTTTTCTGTGTCATCGCTACACCCCCCCCCACACACACACATACACACTTTTTTCAACATTTTCGTAATAACCATGAGAAAACAATAATAGATTATATTTTATACATGAATTTCGAACAGGAAATGTATGGATTTTATCAAAACGACATTTTTATTAATTATTTTTGTGTTTTGTTTATTTAAAAAATTTCTATATTTCTGTCCGTGCTGAATTTCTAAATGATCTGCAAGGCTTATAAAAAATAAGTGGGTTGAAAAATGATTCGTGATGTGGGGCAAGGGGGGGGGGATGAATTTCCACTACTCCTTAATAATTGTTTCTTTTTATGGCATTTAAAAATATACATTCGCTAAATATTATGTTTTTTTTTAAAACGTAAAAAACCAAGTTTTTCACTATAAATCCTTTATGTACTAGACGTAACTAAAAGAATGTTCATTATAATAAGCAACGCAAGACCATCCAAAAATACTAAAATTGTAGTTGTGTCATAAAATATGTTTAACATAATGCGCACCGATCACGAATATGTTTATAAAAACACCTTATTGCGCGACAGAAAGGTTGTTCAATATAATACGCACCACGACACTCTCAAAAAATAACATGATACATAGAGATAAATAAAATAATCTAAAAATTCAATAATTTAATTACATTACATGCGATCGATCTGAAATTTTGATACTTTGTTTTTATCATCGCCACAAAACTGCCTGCTAAATTTCAGCTCGCTAGCTTACGAGTAAGTGGGTTAAAAATCGATCTAAAGTTTTGGCGACCGACAATCAAGCAAGCAATCAAGGGTTCAAACAAACACACTACGAGTTAATATAAAGGATTTAAAAATTGATTGAATCGTAGGCTATAATATGATCTCACACTCCATATTTTATATGGCTATACACTTCCAACTCGTTTCTAAAGATCCACGTATTTGTAGATTGGTATTATCTGTAGTTCTGCACTGTTAACTGTCTACAGTTACTAACACAACATAAATTGTTTATTTTTAAGACCGAAAAGCAACGACCGTGGAACCTTCACTAACGCACAAATTATAATTTATAGAGCTATCGCTGTGGCGCTTTCACTAGTGAACACAGTTAAAAATGTATAAAGTTTTAACGCTATAGAGATGCATACACGTAGAGCCCGGCCATTTGTTTCGCGTAGCGTCTTGTATTTAGTAACGTGATCACAATCATAGCCGTACGGAGGTTTACATCACTTATTCTAATTGTTCAAGTTAGAAAACATAATTCAGGATTAAGAACTCTGAGACATAAGTCACAGTGTTGAAAGAGTTATCGGCCCAAAGATTTGATTTTCTCTCACACATCCACTACAACTAACAGAATACTTGCTTTAGTCGATAGTCCACATATCAAGTAATTGATCGATATGCAACAATCAAAATATCAAGTAATTGATTAATAGTATTTAATAAAAACAGATAACAAATTATGTATCTGATCGATAAAACGGCCGACATATAAAATAACTGATGGAAATAAGAGCCAACACTAAAAATTAATTGATCAATAAAAATAGCCAACATATTAAGTCATTGTTCGATATAATAGTCGAATTATTGCATAGTTCCTGTTTTGTCACTCAAAAAGCGACCCATGATAAAAATGACCTGCAGTGACTTGCTGATGACTGGCATGCCGGTCACTGTGCGACCTTGACCCGCCACCACGAGTTAATTTCGCCCAAGTGACCTCTCGAGAAACAATGGCCTAACAGCACGGGGTACGGGTGGACTCGGGGAAACGATGGATTAATACTGACCCCAAAGTGTGAGGAAATGCGGATTTGAAGAAGTCACGCGAGCGGCTGGGGGCCGAGGTTAGCACCGAAAAGTTGAGAGCAGGGTGAGCAGTCCAACAATAAAGGATGGAGGGGGAGGAGAGGGGGAGGGGGCGCCCGCGAGTTCCTTTTCACTTTCATCAATCGGTTACAGTTTCTGAAGCAGGGTGGTATCGATTACTGTTGAGGGAAGGGGTGGAACAGAAGAAGGGGGGGGGAAGAAGACAAGAGCGATATCGGCCGACATGTTTATTTACTCGCAGCTCACACGCTCCGTTGATATTTCACACAAAATAAACACAGTCCGCGGCCATTAAAATATCATCAGACGATATCTTCGGCGCATTTCCGGTGTATGGTGTACGTCGGGATGCAACAGATCGATATCAAGGTCGGGAGGGATCGGGGGGGGGGATCTAGTGTATCTGTTCCTGATCAGATTCGCCTCGTCACCTATAATTTGTACCGACTTTTGCCCGTCAAGAGGAGAGACGAATGACTCCCCCCCCCACCACACCCTAATACCCTGCCCTCCACCCCCTGACCACCCCCACCCCAGTGGACCATTCTTACAACGTCCCGTCTTCTATTGTCGATGAAATCAATTTTATCCGGAGCCTCTCTTTCAACGACCTATCGCCCATGGAGGGGGCGCAGTCACTAATTAAATGCGCCCCGTTAAGAAGGCTCATGTGAACTCTGAGAGTGGGTTGAGGGTGATTGGGGTGGGGGTGGGGGGCGGGGACATCAAACTTTGGTTAGAAAATACACTAAAAAAATTAACAGAGCTCTTGGCTAGGGCTGGGTCAGGGGAAGTAACAATTATTTTTTTTAGCGAGTATCGGGGATTGAAATCAGATAAAATTTTAATGTTGGCACTTTGGTAAAGTAAGTGATTATAACAATCATAACTATCAAATAAAATCTAAACTTAAAATAGAACTGATTCAGCTGCAAGGAATGTTGCCGGCGTAAACCATGGGAAACCTTTGCTCATTCAGTGTGAGTTTTTACAAAAACAATTTTTATTTTAAAAAATGGAAATTATAGTAATTAATAATGTCATGCATTCTTCAAATACATACTATTAACATAAAACCAAAAGATACTTTTTAAATTAATCTTAAGAGATTTCAACCCACATTACACCACCCAATAAATTGATCACTAACTGTTCAGTCTGACGGTCCTTTACTTTAAACTCCTCTCTCCCTTCCATATTAGTATTCCAAGTAAAAATGCTTTCAAGACTGCACTAAAGACACATCTCTTCAAACTTTACTTTTAAAACTAATATAACAACATTTCTTATAACGATAAAAGTAGCTTATGTGTACCGTACTGTCTTTCATTTATGTGGTTGTTACGACATGAATGTTTATTGATAGCATTGATACTTTTATGTATGTTATTTATTTTTTATGTAAAGCACCGTGAGCTCAGTTTCTTACTTGGGTACACAGCGATATATAAATTATTAATTTATTTTTATTATTATATCCTTACAATCCATAATTCCATCCCTGCGTCTTAACACGCAGCGCCCCATAATTCAAAATCCTCACTCACTGGAAAATGTATGATCAGGGGATTTCAAAAATCAGTTTTTATCTACGCACACATCCAAATAATATTTGTAATTTTATTTCCTGTCTGTGAGGTGTTCACCTGCCGAGTGATTTCATACCGTGGATATCGCGAGGAATTACTAGGCATGCGCACTTCGCATTACCGGAAAGGATACGCCCATGCGCACACCACATAGATCACGTGTATGTTAATGCTTCCTCTTCGAGCTGTAGGAGAGGGTAAGGGTGAATAAATAACGGGGGAGGAGGAATGGATAGTAAGATGGAATAGATAGAAAAGAAAGACTATAAGTATATAGAGAGTAAAAGGGTATACATAGATAGTAAGAGGAGTAGAGAGATTGGAGGGAATAGACAGAGAGTTGGGGAGAATAGATAGAGAGTAAGAGGAAATAAATAAAGGCAATGAGGGAATAGATGTGCTCATGAGTAAAAGTGAATCCACATGAAGACCTCAAGGGAAGACACGGTTATGTGACATTTTTGAATTATTTTTTTTTAGTTATCCTCTGTATCTTAGAGGATTCTGATAGAGGATCAAAAATAATATTTTCTGAATGAGATTTTATGAAAAAAATTATGTATAAAAATAAAATTCAAATCTATGAAGTTAATTTATAAGAAATCTGTATAATTTTGAACTTTAAAACTTGAATATCTCAAAACTAAAAAAAAATGTGACAGAGCCGTTTCTTCCCTTGAGCTCTTCATATGGAATTGGGGCCTGGCGTAGGATAGGTTTCCTGATCAAACCAGAAAAACCAACACACTATACACTTTTAATACTCTAATAAAAATGCAAGACTAGATATAATCCATGGATAAGCTTGGATGACATAATATATATAAGTAGCCTTTGTAAAAATATACGATAAAATAGAAGGAGTAGATAAAGAGAAGGTGGGAATAGGAGAGAGACTTCAGAGAGAGTAAGTTAAAGGGATCAATAGAGTTAGGGGATATCGAAAAGAAGCAAGAGGGACAAATACAATTTCGTAGAGAAAATGGTCTGAACGAATAGACAGAGTAAGCGTGAATAGACTGAGAAAATAGATACGGATAAAGTAATAGATAGTAGAGGGAATAGACAAGAACTAATTAAGAATAGCCAAAGAGTTAAAAGGAATAGTGCGTAAGATGGAATAGATATAGAAAAAGATTTTGAGCTATAATGTGCGACGTTAAATTCTATTTAGAATCGTCATTTTCATGCCCCTGCATCAATGTGAGTTCAAGGTTACTTGTTGGAAGTGATTTGCAATAGGTTCATCCAAAATTGGCCCATGTTAGTGTTTCGTTGGAGACCAACACAGACATAACTTAAAAGCTCTCTGTAACCCAGTCCATAAACACTTGTGCCATCTATAGACCACATAGAGTGGCACTCACAACACATGCTAAGTTTCTGTTAAGAGTGATATTAATTGTTAAAAAATAATCAGCTAAAACTACCATTCTTTTTTTTTAAAACTAATCCCATGGTTCAGTTCTATGGCAAAGCTGTAAAAGTGAATTTCATCAAATTGAACAAGTCTCTGAGCACGATGTGTAGGTCTTTCAGTCAAAGTATAGCGCTGTTACTATTATACACAAAGTTTACCAATTTGTTCCCGCATCTGCTCTGAATGAGTATTAAGATGACCACAGGTGCGTTTTAAGCATTTTAATAGTATGTTTTATGGATCGTTAAGCTATCGATGAAATAAATATACAATATAAAAGTTTATTTTTTAAAAATTTATTGTAGTTAAAAGTCGTGAAAAAGTTTTTCGAGATTTTATTGAATAAATTATAAATGAATATACATGCCAACTTCATTCTAATTACATGGTCGTCATGGTACAGGAAAAAAAATAAAAACTTTATCTAATGGTAGAATTTCAGTTGACCCTGTTCATTTTTATTGAAAAGATAATTGTCCAATGACTGTTTAAAAAAACAACAACAACTTAATACACTACAGGTTTAGTCAGCACCATAAGAAACTACGTTCAACAAAATATAAATAATTTAATAGCCCAAGTCACTGGATGTGGAATGCTGAGGAACATAGTACAAAAGTCCATAGCAGTTAAAAAATCGTGTGGTGTATATCGCTGTAAAAAATATATGACGTCATCGTTTGAGCATATATTTTTTTTTAAAAAATAGTACAACAGTCTACAGCAGTTAAAAAATCGTGTGGTGTTTCACGCCGTAAAAAAGTATAAGACGTCATTGTTTGAGCTTTTATTTTAATTTTGGAAAAGGAAACGATGTGAAAAGAGGATTTAAGGTTATATAATTATAAAATACTTTGTGTACATTTCAGGAAGTTTAATATTTCTTATTTATCAAACAAGGTTAAGTTAGTTGGGCTTTTGAAAAAAGTGGGCGCCCCAGCGCAACCTAGTCGAGTAATAATAACGCATAAATAAATGAAAGTTATTTGGCTTTAAATGTAAGAACTTACTTTGAATGACGTGTATTTAATATCCAAACATGAAATAAAGTAAGTCAGTGTATGACGAGGCAAGGAACCCTTTAGTCCCCGTCTCACGATAAGATCACGGTCATACAGAGCACGATAGGATGACGGTCATACAGAGCCAGGCGCTCGATTCACAGACGACTGCGATGATTTCAGGTGAGACGAGAACGACCGTGTTCACGGGCAGACGTTGGAACGCTGAGGGTATCACGTCACAGCACTGGAACGATTCCTTGTACACGAAGGACACTTCACTCGTTAACGGCGAGGGCCCGGGCACCTTTCACATGCCGGCTCGTGTTTCGCTAAACTTTCACTCGGAAACTGGTAGGGGGTTTCACCCAATTTGCATATCCGTCACGTGACTTGTCCAAACCTTTTAAGAACAGCAAAAGCGGCACTCGGCAGCGTCTCGTCCGGTGACACCGGACCACGAGGGAGGCCAAGAAAAACATTTTGTATTCTCGGCGGTAACCAATAGCTAGGGGGGAAAACTCCCGCAGTTCGCACCGCGGCAACAACACGAGAGGTGAAGGGGGATGGTTGGGGAAAGGAAGGAGTGGGGCGGGGGGGGGAGAGAACGAGGTGGTGCTCGCCTCGGGTAACTTCACCTCGCGGTCAGGTGGACGAGGTCCCGAGATCCGACAAACGTGGGTTGAAACGTCAAGGTGGGTGGAGTGAAACCAATTTGTAGTGGACAATGGTCAAGCCGAGTAGATCAGCCTCTCTCGAGGGGGGCAGAAGTGGACAGTAGCGGTGCGTCGGGACAGATGAAGTGCGTTGCATCACAAAACATCCCGAATTTTAAATTAATCTCAAGTGGGGAAAATGCTTCCTCGAGATCGCGGCTTAAAAAGGACGAGAGGGGAGAGAACTTTTGTCCTCACTCCCAACAATAAATTCTCTAATCCCATTTCGAGGTCTTAGCCATTCTATCGCCCCCTCTCCAATAAAACGACACTCTCTCCCGTCCATTGTCGCCGTTGTAAGTCCTTGTGTAGCTGTTTGTATTCCCTTGTACGTGTTTGTTTTGCTTTTTTGTATAGAGTCGTAGCTTTTCCCCCGGAGCTTGGGTGTCAGTTTTGTTGTAACACAAACATTCCGCGGAGCTGCGCATCTAGTGGCTGTGTTCATTAAGGTGTCGCGGTACGGGAATTAACGAAATACTTGCTGGTTTATGATCGTAGAGACTGTTACCTAGTTGTCTTAACAAGTATTGCCACAGTATGTTTGGCAATAGAATTTGCTAGTGATATAGGCCTATCAGTCGTAGGAGGGTGTAAGAAAATAAGCGTTTTAAACGAAAAAGCACTGAAAAGCTGCTATCTAAACCAAATCGTAGAACGATAAATTTTGTACCAGCTTTTAGAAATGCTATGCTCAGTTGTACACGTTGAGTGATTTTTTTCTTTTAAATTAAGCTAGGATAGACAACTATTAACAACATTTTTTATTTTTAAATTATAGCCTACTAATATAATAATGATGATAATAATAACAATAGTAATAAATAATTAAGTCCCCGCATGTGTAAGTATTTATAGATTAATGTGACCTACCAAATCAAGACACAATTTTTCGACCCCGTGCAACTCTCTAAGCAATTTTATTGTAAAAATCCGAGAGGTCCTGTGGGTATCATTCACGAGGACCACTGGCCTCGTGGGTAGTTTATTGAGTCGTGGTCCTTGTACTTAAATTTCTCGGAGAAAATTTTAATAGGATTCAATGAAGCCGCAGCGGAGGATGAGCCGAGACAATTAAAGTCGCTGTGGTTTATTGTACACGTGACACTGACATCACGATTCTATCATGTGTTTGGTGGGGGGGGGTGGAGGGGGAGCCACAGTGCAGAAGGTGCAGGTGGGTGGATGGCAAGGTGGTGGGGTTGGAGTGTTGGATGGATATGTGTATGGATGTTTGTGTGTGCGGGGGTGTGTTTTTGTGAGTGTGTTTGTGTGTGTTTGTAAGTGTGAGTGTGTTTGTGTGTGTTTGTGAGTGTGTGAGTGTGATCGTGTGTTTGTGTGTGTTTGTGAGTGTTTTGTGAGTGTGTGTGAGTGTGTTGTGAGTGTTGTGAGGTGTTTGTGAGTGTGTGTGAGTGTGTTTGTGAGTGTGTTTGTGAGTGTGTTTGTGAGTGTGTTTGTGAGTGTGTTGTGAGTGTGTTTGTGAGTGTGTTTGTGAGTGTTTGTGAGTGTGTTTGTGAGTGTGTGGAGTGTGTTGTGAGTGTGTTTGGTGAGTAGACGAGGGTCATGCTCAGAATGAGTGAGATAAAAGGACTAAGATGGGTTTAGTTATCACAGCCCTGCGTCCACGTGTTTCGTATTTGTAAAGCCATTTTATCATGTATTTTAATTATCGAGATACAGAACTCTCCATGCAACATGTCAGTCCGTGAAGGAAAAGCCAGTAAAACTGGTGTAAAACGTTTTTAAAAAAAAATGTTTAAAAAGGTCTCAATATCTGCCCTAAATGAGCTCTTTAAAAATGTTATTCCATTTATACGGACATTTCTATGTTGGTGTCACATATTAATCTTCGTTAAAAAAGGGCGGCGCAGAGATTTATGGCCGTGAAAAAAATGTTAGTGGCACTGACTAGGTTTTGGTAAACGGGTAGAGTTGATGGGTTTTGGTGAACGGTTGGAGCTGATTGGGTTTTGGTGAACGGTTAGAGCTGTTGGGTTTTGGTGAACGGTTGGAGCTGATTGGGTTTTGGTGAACGGTTAGAGCTGTTGGGTTTTTGGTGAACGGTTGGAGCTGATTGGGTTTTGGTGAACGGTTGGAGCTGATTGGGTTTTGGTGAACGGTTAGAGCTGTTGGGTTTTTGGTGAACGGTTGGAGCTGATTGGGTTTTTGGTGAACGGTTGGAGCTGATTGGGTTTTGGTGAACGGTTGGAGCTGATTGGGTTTTGGTGAACGGTTGGAGCTGATTGGGTTTTGGTGAACGGTTGGAGCTGTTGGGTTTTTGGTGAACGGTTAGAGCTGATTGGGTTTTGGTGAACGGTTAGAGCTGATTGGGTTTTGGTGAACGGTTAGAGCTGTTGGGTTTTTGGTGAACGGTTAGAGCTGATTGGGTTTTGGTGAACGGTTAGAGCTGATTGGGTTTCGAAATAAGAACTTAAGTTGATAGGAAATTTTTTGATATGTTACCGCCCTTGGTTGGCAGGTTATTTCTAGCAATGTATATAACAGACGGTATAACAGGCAGACATAAGTGTAGGCATACATACAAGTAGGCAGACATACAAGTAGGTAGATATAAATGTAGGCAGACATACAAGTAGGCAGACATACAAGTAGGTAGATATAAATGTAGGCAGACATACAAGTAGGCAGACATACAAGTAGGCAGACATACAAGTAGGTAGATATAAATGTAGGCAGACATACAAGTAGGCATACATACAAGTAGGCAGACATACAAGTAGGTAGATATAAATGTAGGCAGACATACAAGTAGGCAGACATACAAGTAGGTAGATATAAATGTAGGCAGACATACAAGTAGGCAGACATACAAGTAGGCAGACATACAAGTAGGTAGATATAAATGTAGGCAGACATACAAGTAGGCAGACATACAAGTAGGCAGACATACAAGTAGGCAGACATACAAGTAGGCAGACATACAAGTAGGCAGATATACAAGTAGGCAGACGTACAAGTAGGCAGACATACAAGTAGGCAGACATACAAGTAGGCAGACATACAAGTAGGTAGATATAAATGTAGGCAGACATACAAGTAGGCAGACATACAAGTAGGTAGATATAAATGTAGGCAGACATACAAGTAGGCAGACATACAAGTAGGCAGACATACAAGTAGGCAGACATACAAGTAGGCAGACATACAAGTAGGCAGATATACAAGTAGGCAGACGTACAAGTAGGCAGACGTACAAGTAGGTAGATATACAAGTAGGCAGACATACAAGTAGGCAGACATACAAGTAGGCAGACATACAAGTAGGTAGATATAAATGTAGGCAGACATAAGTGTAGGCAGACATACAAGTAGGTAGATATAAATGTAGGCAGACATAAGTGTAGGCAGACATACAAGTAGGCAGACATAAATGTAGGCAGACATAAGTGTAGGCAGACATACAAGTAGGCAGACATAAATGTAGGCAGACATACAAGTAGGCAGACATACAAGTAGGCAGACATACAAGTAGGCAGACATACAAGTAGGTAGATATAAATGTAGGCAGACATAAGTGTAGGCAGACATACAAGTAGGCAGACATAAATGTAGGCAGACATAAGTGTAGGCAGACATACAAGTAGGCAGACATAAATGTAGGCAGACATAAGTGTAGGCAGACATACAAGTAGGCAGACATACAAGTAGGCAGACATACAAGTAGGCAGACATACATGTAGGCAGACATAAGTGTAGGCAGACATAAATGTAGGCAGACATAAGTGTAGGCAGACATACAAGTAGGCAGACATAAATGTAGGCAGACATAAGTGTAGGCAGACATACAAGTAGGCAGACATACAAGTAGGCAGACATACACGTAGGCAGATATACAAGTAGGCAGACATACATGTAGGCAGACTTACAAGTAGGCAGAGCGTTAGTTTTGAGAACGGAGGCTTGATGCAAGGGTTGGTGCAAGGGTTGGTGCAAGGGTTGGTGCTGGAGGGACGAAGAATCAGTTCCAATTCATTACCGCGTCACATGAGCCTATTCCATCGAAGACCGTGACGTCACATGAGCCTATTCCATCAAAGACCGTGACGTCACATGAGCCTATTCCATCGAAGACCGTGACGTCACATGAGCCTATTCCATCGAAGACCGTGACGTCACATGAGCCTATTCCATCGAAGACCGTGACGTCACATGAGCCTATTCCATCGAAGACCGTGACGTCACATGAGCCTATTCCATCGAAGACCGTGACGTCACATGAGCCTATTCCATCGAAGACCGTGACGTCACATGAGCCTATTCCATCGAAGACCGTGACGTCACATGAGCCTATTCCATCGAAGACCGTGACGTCACATGAGCCTATTCCATCGAAGACCGTGACGTCACATGAGCCTATTCCATCGAAGACCGTGACGTCACATGAGCCTATTCCATTGAAGACCGTGACGTCTTTTAGAAACCAACAAACAAACTCATACTACGCTTGGGAAGTTTAATCTTGGATCAAAAGCCAAACTCTCTAACAGAAACGGTGGACCTTTGGAAGGACTCTGTGAGCTAAAAACTACAATCTTAATAAACAGGGCAACATATCAAACACAGAGAAATTCGTTAGGCTCTTTTTAAAAACAAACAAAAACCAAAAACAAATGTACTTAGCAGAACAACTTGTACGCCTGCGGGTGCTCAAATAAATTGAAATATAATTTTAATACTTGTCTCAGTTTATGTGTACTGACCCAAGACTTTAGCCGAGAACGTCTACTTTTGTATTAGCCAATTAATAAAGCCTTTAATTTATTGTTTTGATTACTCAATGTGTTTGTGTGTTTTGTATTTCATTATAGAAGGCGATGCTTTTAAAGCGAAGACTATTATAACTTACGCGCCCATCGCACACATTAAAGTTGAACGAATGTCATGCATATAAGATTCGTGAGATGTACAGCAAGGATATTTAGATATGTCTGTTTCGGCTCCGGCGAATCCGGAACCCGGCCATTTTTACAAATCCGGCTCAGTGTTCGGCTGGATTTAATTTTCATAAATCCGATCAAACCCAGCCAGATTTCAAAATTTTGAATCCGGTACATCCCTAGTTTTCGCATAACTCTCTACTTACAACGGGACTTAAAACACGGCTCGGGGACCACTGAGTTTAAGGGGTGTCCATGGTATGCAGAAGGCGTGCGCCGGATGAAAATAATAACCTATGTCAAATCCAACCCGCGAGTCACTTCCGATGTCCATGAAAATACCCGAGCTGCCGTGCGAGGGGCTATTCAATGGCGATTAGAAAGTCATGATGGGCCGAGCTGACCGTGAAATCGGGAGAAAATACGGACCCCGGCCTTAATTGTCAACATTAATTAGCTGCCATTTGCACACTCGTTGGGGGGAAGCGGGGGTAAGGGTGGAGAGGACACGTGCTTCAGTTATGTCAGAAAACGGTCAGGTTTGAACAAGGCAATTCAACAACAGTGGTAGGACTATCCCGATTGAGGGTGGAGCGAGGGGTGGCGATTGTGTTCATGAGGGAGGATGAATTGTGTTCGTGAGGGGGGGGCTGATTGCGTTCGTAAGGGTGGGTGGACGGTCGTGTTGGGGAACCCGGGTGGCAGAAGTGGAGGGGCCCCACTCGGAGGACAATCATGGCGGTCTTGACATGCCCTCGCTGACGTCTTTTCACGAGTTTGTTTGTTTGTTGTGTTAGCGCGCCTGTTCAATGGAAATCAAAACATCGCGTTTACATCTTATTGGCTAGTTAACTCTCCGGGGCGAAAATCGAGGGGCAGAGAAAAGGATGGAATTAGGAAAAGGGGGGAGAGGGTTGAGGCTGCATTGGGTCAGGAAATTAGTTTTCAATATTATCGCGCAATGAATGTTGTTTTTTCATTGAACGAATGTGGGAGAAATGTTGCAAGAGTTATTCTGATAGCTTGAAATGTTTGTTTTATTGTCGTCAAGGCTTAGAGAGTTTGACGGCTTTATCTCATGGCAATGGAATATATGACATTATTCATTGACAGTCTCAATGAGTTGATCTTAAGCTTTCATCATTTTTTTTTAAAAACGGCTTTTTAATATATGTTGTAGTTTATGTTTTGCTTCGGTTAAATATATGGGAGTTCATTTTATACGTTGGTATTTTAATATCAATATAAATAATTTGCAATGCATGTCACGTCTGTATGTCCCGTCTGTCTGTCTGTGACGCTACTAATCTTAGAAAGGCACAAATTACTGCACACAACAAAAAACGTTACTATTTTCGAACATCCGCATAAAATTGTTCAATAGGGAAATAAATTAATAAAATGAAAATAAATAAAAATAAATGAAAGTTCTGTATTACGTTATTTTTTAATCTGAAGTGTATTTATTTTGAAAACTTCCGTCATTTTTGACGGGTGATACACTAGTTCCAATGATATTTTACGTAAGAGGAGTTTTTTTTACACGATGTGGGTATATGTGGCATTGTAGGGGACTATTCGATATTGATGACGTATTTCAACGTGACATTATCATGACTGTGTAAGAACGCATGAGTTTCCATAAGGATATCTGAAACAATTAAACAACCCCATAAAAACAAAGTTAATCCTTTATATATGAGACATAAAAATAAAAGTATTGATTAAGTTCAATATGATACGCATCGCGCGACAAACATTTAAAGACTGAAACTGACTGAACTCCCTTGGCTTCAAAACCGTGTGGTGTCTGGACATCGATGGCTGGACTGAACTCAAGTGGAACATGGAAGGCGAACAATAGCAAACGGCGACATTGAATTACATAGAGTTACTAAAAATGCATTATTTTAATTACGGTACGTTCGATCGATCTGAAATTTTGATACGATGCATTGTTAGGTGACACGAGTCTATGTGCAAAATTTCAGCGTGATAGCATAACGGGAAGTGTGTCATTTGTTTTAAAACTGTTTTTCAGCCGGACAGCGAACGACAGATAGAGAGAGACGAGAGAGAGAGAGAGGAGAGAGAGAGAGAGAGAGAGAGAGAGAGAGAGAGAGATGAGAGAGAGAGAGAGAGAGAGAGGGAGAGAGAGAGAGAGGAGAGAGAGAGAGAGAGAGAGTGAGAGAGAGAGAGAGAGAGAGAGAGAGGAGAGAGAGAGAGAGAGAGATAGAGAGAGAGAGAGAGAGAGAGAGAGGAGAGAGAGAGAGAGAAAAGACGGTGAAGTTAATAAAAGGGATTTAAAAATTAACACCCGTTTTTTCGCCACATTAGAGCTGTTAATACGTATTGAAATGAGAGTGTATGATCAAGAGCACAACGCCACGTGCAGAATATAATCAGATTAATACTCACTCTCTCTCTCTCTCTCTCTCTCTGATTTAGTCCAATCAATCCAACATTGAAGTCATTTTTCTCTTCCTTATCTGCTCCGGCAAAAAGTATAATACAAAAAATTATAACCAAATAATGACAATATAAATAGCTTCAACTGAACTACAGGCCAGTGGCGTCACTAGGGGGGGGCGAGGGGGGCGGACCGCCCCTGGGTGACACCCATCAGGGGTGACACTACCGTGACACCCGAGCCTAAAATTTTACTGTGTATGATTTTATGTCAGAAAAAAAATGAAGACACATTTTTTTCATCTAGAAAGAAATTAAGAAATACAAAGAAATACGTTAAACGCGAATTTTTTTAATTAAAAAATATCAGTTAACTTGCAATAATAAAACTGTCCCAACACACAAACAACATTAAAAGAAATTAGGAAAAAAAGAAAAGAAACGTCGCAGCTGAGAGATCTTTCAAAAAGGCTGGACATGAAAGAGGTAGTGTCTTATGTTTTAAAAGATATAAAGCTATTTGGGCTTTGACACACCGACACCATGGACGAATCCCACCTCACGACTCCCCCCACTACAATGGGGTGTGCGGGGGGATAAGATTTTTTACACCCAAAAAAAATAAATCAAAAGATGGGTTTTCTTTGTTGATGTTTTTTCTAGACGAAAATTATGAATTCAATGTCTTTGAGTTAATATTTTGTTTTATGTATTTTTTTTATTAAAGGCGTGATATGCATGTTTATATACAGGCAGCCCCCCGGTTACGACGGTCCCATCCCGACTTACGCTGTTTCGTGGTTACGAACGCACATCCATAAAGAATAATATTACGCGTTATTCCGTATTTTTAAAAAAATATTTTAACTTTCTTTTTTCATGGGGTAACGAATTCTTTTCTCTAGCTGAAATAAAAAAAATATTGAAAAATATGTATTATTATTATTTGAACCTACAACTTTCGTTTGCGAATTTTTCTCATGGTGAAGTTATCAATCAAGTCAGTAAAGCTAAGAAAGCTTACAAGTAAGTTCCTTTTCAATGCTCATTAGAGAGAGCATATTCAGTCTTTGTTGTCCCATGCAAATTTCAACTTTGAAAAGGATTGCTCTCAGTTGCAGGTTGATGTCATCATTGAGAAATAGATGAGAAGTGCGATGTGTACATTTGTAAAGAGCAGTTTGAAATTTAGCTCATTCAAAAGCAGCAATAATTGCACGTGTTTTGAGTTTGGCATTGGGGTACTTCCTTTTCTTATCTTATCTTATCTATACAGACGCTCCTTCTATGCAGAAGATAGTTGCGTCCACAGACCATGACAGATGATCTGTTGGCAAGTGAAGCAGCATTCACAAGCCACGGCTTTGTGGGTTCCACGCATTACCCAGCCACCTAACACTATGTAGTGTTAGGTACCCATTCGGAGCGGGGTGACTCAGGGACGCCCTAGGGCCCCGGGAACAAGCCCTTGCCTTCACACGGATTCGGACCCGTGACCATCGGTTCGACAGTCCAGTGCGCTGCCACTCGACACCACCTGCGTCCACAAAGCAGTCTTCGAAATCACTTGAATATTCTTCCATTAACATGACTGCTGCCCATCGGATGGCGAAATTGCTGAGCTCAGTTAGATTTGTAAGAAAGCCAAATTTCTCATGGATGTCTTTATATGCACCTAACCAATGTTGTAGGGCTTAAGCAAGTTTGTCAATGATTACCAGAAATACCTCAACCTTGAATTTTTGTCTAGGGGAGAATACTGTTTTGGTGATGTCCCTTTCCCAAACTGACGCTTTTTTAATTAATTTTTTTTAATAAAAAATAGCATTGACTATTGTTTATACTCTTTTTTTTTACCACGGACTTGTCCTTTCCTTTGTCTTCATATGAATTAAATTAAGAATGTTGTCTTTTAACAAACTCAATGAGTGACTTCCCTCTAAAATTGTTTCCCGAATTTCAAGTAAAATAGCGACTTCCAGTTGTTCAAGTTCCTTTAGAAATCCTTCTGCTTCAATTCGACCGTCACCTGGCTGATTTTCGCTTGTTGCTAATTCTTCCAGTGCTGCGATATTCGCATGGAATAATTTATTAACAGACCTTACTGCATCATGTCAGGCTGACCATCTTGTGTCACACAAGGCTTTTTTAACATGTATCAATTTCATGTGTTTTTAAAGTACCTGTCAACGATGAGTAGATGCAAAAAGCCGGGTATAAAGATTTTGCAGAATACAAAAAACCTGACTGCATCAGGACAACCTGCTGCACTTTTCCCAACCAAATTAAGGGAATGAGCTGTGCACGGCACATAATGAGCAACACTGCACTTCTCACGAAGAATAGCCTGGTTTCCGTTATACTTCCTACTCATATTTGCAGCATTGCCGTATGAATGTCCAAGGAATTTTCAGGGATTCATACAAACATTTGCCTGCATCTTTATTATACACTATAATAAGTTTGGAGTACCTTAAATCATTGGTGGCCCCTGGCTTTAGCCCGTTCAGCACCCCCTTTTAATCTGTAATTTAAAATAGGGGGTGGGGGTCACGCATCGGTGACGATGTGTGACGAGGGGGTGGGGTTGAAAAATGTGACGTCATATAAAAAACGCGCAACTTTAAATAAAAGTTCCTCTTAAATATTTGATTCGTTTACCGTTTATTTAATGACGTTTTCAATGGCTTTACGCGTGTTACGACATCAGAGCGCAGACTTACACTAAATACATATTTAAATGACAAAAAATAATTTGAAACATGCTAATTTTTATTTAGGAAATACGGCTTGGGGGGGGGTGTCAAATCTTTGTGACGTCATATCGTGAAAAGGGGGTGGGGGTATAAGCATGACCCTGGGGGTTGGTGGGTTAAAAATCGGCATCCTCGCGTGACGTCATTTATGGACGGCCCCTTCAATCGTGAAGGGGTGACACCATGAGCTACCGCCCCGGGTGACACCAACCCTAGTGACGCCTCTGCTACAGGCAAACTCGACGAAAGAACATAGTTCCGATAGTTTCTAAGTGTTGTTACTACAATGGTGGTGTAACTTTCCGCTTTTCTTTCCAGTTAGCAAAACATGAACAACGAATCACCTATAGCCCTACCCTCTCCTAACACCAGTAATCTATTGAGTCCGTGGATGGTCATTTAAATCCAATATTAACACAGAGGTCATGAATCTTCCTGTCTATCTGCTTGGGTGACCAGAGGCGACACTTGGCTCTCGTAGCATCGGGGGTGGGGGGGGGAGAGTGGGGGATTTCAACACCGAGGCTCTGCAATTATCCGATGAAGCTGTCAATCAAAAATCTGGGTGGGCGTGGCCTGCATGAACCTGTGTATGTGTGTGAGTGAGTGAGTGTCGTGTGTGCATGTCACGTGTCAGCAGTTGGAGAGACTGATGAAAGGCTTTGGGAAGTTTGAAAAATAATTAATGAGTTCTTACGACGCGTTTGTCGGTTCGGACGACAAATGAAAAGATGTTGAAATCTCCTGTCATTACCGGAGTTGGAAACAACAAAGATCACACAAACTACATGTTTGAAAGAAGACGACATCACACTTCCGATTTATGGACATACGAATGAATCAATTCTAATGAACAAAGACAAAATGTAATGTTCATATAGGATTAAAAATTAAAAGTTATAATAATATTTATTTATTTTAAAAAAAAACAATTAAACAAAACTTAACTAATCGGCAAACAAGATATCTCTTCGATTTAAAAAAAAACAAAAAAAAACATTAAACGGACGTTTCGGCTAAATGCCTTCTTCAACGCAAAGCAATTTAAATAACAGATACCCAAAAAATTGTTTTAAAAAATATTGAAAAGTAAGTTTTTGAGGATCTCAGTAATGTCAATCTCTCTAAATGTTAAGATTTGGGTGGGGTGGGGGCGGGGAAGATACGGAAGCAGTGTTTTAAGATGCTATTGTTTGAGACGTCAGCTGAGCAATGAACAAACAAGTTGTATAAAACAAATCCATTAAAAAGTTTAATTCTCTTCACCATTAAAAAGGTACACATTTTTAAACTCCTAAATCCTAAACGCAACGAAGGTCAGCGAATAGTGGATTATTATTATTATTATTATTATTATTATCATTATTATTATTATTATTATTATTATTATTTGTGACAACCTGCAAAGGAAAAATCTCAGGTAATGTCATTTTACACGACAACAACATGCGCAGACCGGGTCGAGCATGCAGACAATGACGGATCCCCCGAGGGGCAGAGAAGCGTCCTGGCCGTGCGACCGATAATATCGGGATAATAGCTTTTACATTCACTGCAGACGATTTGTTAAGCTTTTTCAAAATAGCAGAACGGGTTTAATATCGACAGAACAGTAGGAAAGGTCAATAACTTTGAGCTGGATGCGTATGACGTCATGTTAAGGTTATGCACATTAACTTGACTCAGCCTCGGCCATGGATGGAAAAGATCAGAGAGAAGAATCCAGAAGCTTTAAACATACCAAGGTTCAAAGAGATTCGTATTAAAAAAGAAAGAAAGAAAGAAAGAAAGAAAGAAAACGATATTTGATTCAATTTATAAAGAATCCAGTTATTGGAAATTAATACGCGTCGTTTGTTAATCGGACCTCTGGTATTTGGTGCGATCTGCGAGTTCGCTCGAGATTAGAGGGAACGTGAAGTTTGAATAACGTCTCGTTATTTTCAATCGAAATTTTTTTTTAAAAGAAGGCTGTGGGTGGGGCTGGGGAGCGTTGGGTGGTTGCGACGTGCACAAATGGAACCACCTCCAACATCCTCACCAAATATCTCGGCATTAATTTAATGACACATCACGTGGTCACTCAAGCGGGTTTTAAAACGGTTCCTGGGGGGCACAAAGTGATTCATTTCATGGGACATTACGCCACATTGAATCTGGGCCATGTGTCAGGTCAAATAAAAAAAAATCTAAAAAACTTAAAAATAAAAGGAATTTTAAAATTAAATCTTTTCCCCATACTTTGGAAGAAATTTCCCCAACCAAGACTTAAACCAAAGAACAATATTGAAACTGTCACATACAAAAGGGTTATCACTAAATTTTTACCGTCCCAATACATCCGGACCGAATTAACACTACATTTCTCCAGCATACCCTCAAATAGAATCCCAACTCTTTTTAAAAGAAAATAGTTAATTTAAAAAAAATACATTTTAAATTATCAAGTACAAAATATGATCGACCTCACCACGAAAATGGCTCCAGATAGCCCAATAACGAAAATACCCATAACAAAACATTTTAAATAATGTTTTAAAATCTTACATTTAAACAAATGAATAATGTAATACCAATACAACTATGTACAATTTACTTTCAAAGATTAAGTACATCTTTAGAAAACATAAAACGGTTAAAAAAAGTATTTTTCTTAACAGCTCAAAATTAATCGCCAAAATGAAACAGGAGACTTTTTCTCCGAAAGATAATTCAAGCTTGCCGCTAAATTATTTCAGCTACGCGTCCAGATCACTACGTCAGCCACGCTGATTGTGGGACTACGTGAGCCACGCTGATTGTGGGTCCATATGGCGCCACGGCCTCTGTCATTAAAGGCACAGTTGATTAATGAGTTAGGCCTCAAGACAAGTTGGTGCAGAATTCGGGTCCTCCATTTCTCAACAACGTGCAAACAGTCGAACATACTGAGACACTTGATAAGTCGGCTTAAGCCAGTGGAAATGACTATACGAGCCCTCGTTACGGCCTCGGACCACCAAGGGACGCGACCTCAAAATCCACCGAACAGTTGTATTTTTCCTTTTTTGTGCGAGAGCGCGTCAATTTGATTTCTTTACCAACCAACAATCGCAGAGCGATGTGCGGCGTTCGGTCTTCAAGAGGCGACTCCTGCAGCAGATTGTTTAACTGATTCTCGTAGGCGAGACCGTTTACTTTCCGGCGTTTTCTCGATAGGGGATATCAAGTCGAGGGCTAAATGCTGGAATCCGCTTACAGAAATGGTGGGTATACATATCATATTTATGGCGATTACCCCGGGAAATTGAAGTGGCCTGGTACAAGGGAGGAGGGTGGGGAATGTCTCGGTGACCACCGCTTTCAAGATGCCGAAGATATACCCGTAAACCTTTAATGTAACGGTCACCGCTAAAAGCCAAGCCGCAGTTACAGAAATCCCGCACTTGAAGTTAGTATCGGATGGGAACCTCGTATTACAACCAATTGTTCCCTCTAAGGCTCGTTGGTCCATGTGCAAAATAGATTTTAAACAAAAAACAACCCGTATGCAGTGGAGCACAGCATCCATTTTTTTTATACAATACTGTGTAGACCACAAACAGATATTTGTTATTATCCTTATCAAAATATTCATCAAAGTAATTCTAAACTGCTCCGTCAGAAAGATATCTATGCGACCGTGCAGCTTAAAGAGAACATTGGTTAAAAGATTTTAAACTTATTGATGCCTTCTGCAATGATAATTTAATAAAGATAAGCTGTCAAAAACAAAGCTGAGCAACATGTTTTATATTCACCCTCGACTCAATCTACAAAAGTTCGCACACCTGTCATCATCTGGCGGCACATCAGCATATAGTACTGCTTAATAGTGTATTACATCTCTATATTATAGGACATAAGTTATAAGTATTAGAGCTCTATCAGTGACTTTATCTCCATCAGGAAATTGATGACTTTTTTTTCTTTATTCGCCTTCAGAACAATACAAGGGAGTGATGTACCAAATTACTGCCAACATTGAAGAACTGATAAAAATTATTCAGAGAAGCACCTGCAACAAGGCCATCCAGGCCCTTTGAAAATTTGAGTTATCAAAATGAGTTCAAGTTTTATAATTTTATATATATATATATATATATATATATATATGTGTGTGTGTGTATATATATATATATATATATGTGTGTGTGTGTGTATATATATATATATCGAGGAAAGAGGTGAACCCATATTGATTCGACTAAGAACGGAATCCCATATGCAATGGGATCGCACTGGGTGGGGTACAAAATGGGATCCACAATGCAGTCCTGGAAAACGCCGGGTATATTTAATAGTATATATATATAACTATTTTCAAAAATATTTCAGTCCTTACTTTAAGAAATTTGCGTTGCAGTGATAATTAAATAGTGTGCTTGGGAGGCGCGGTGGAAAGAAAGTTGCAGACTTTGATTCTAGAAGTCTGAGCTCTCCTCTACTCTCCACGACAAATCTCTAGACCGTACGTCATGCCATGCAGCGCGCAGCAGACCTCTGCAATATTTTCGGCCACTTTAATCTCCCATAAATCCTTTCTACAATCTACCGGCGTTTTCGTTTCCAACTCCACTTCAATGTTCTACGTTCTAGGCACTATTTTTGTACTCAGGGTCGTCGAAGGCCAGCCAGCCAGCCCGGAACGTAGCGGGCGTCGGAGCACACAACCTTATCTTCATGAACTCTCCCCAGAGTCCCGCCCCTCCTCCCCTCCCACTCCCACTCCCTTCCCACCCCCTTAAGAAGTAAATCAAATCTCGCTTATTTGGAGAGATACAGATCTGTTATCGCAGACGAAATGCCTCGATTTGACCTTACAAATGTCTGTTTTATCAGAAAATGAGAGAAAAACACCAGCGATAGAGGTGATATTATATCGCTAATGTAGTGCTGTGATTTCCTGGCACTTGTCTTTAAAACCCGAAATCTCGGTTGTTATAAAAAGAAACTATCTATGAACTGTTCATTTTCGAAAAATGAAATGGCGTATGTTTTCGTTTCGCATTTCCTGTTTTATTCAGATTTCAGAGGTTTTTTTTTACCCTTCCTGGATATATATATAATTTATTTAGAAAAGGGAGCTTAAAATTATTAGCGTTATTGAATTTAATTGAGCTTTATTTTTCCCCTCTCACAGACGCAACTAAATTTTAATCTGTGTGACTGCAATTATTCGTAATAAAGGTTTATAAATATTTTTGGGTGTTTGGGGGGGGGGCGAAAGGGTATGTAGTCATTATATTATTTCAAAGAATTTTTTTTTGTAAAAGAACAAAAAATGAACAACGAAAAAGTCAGCTGCACAGTGATAATATTATTAAAAAATAATGCTACTTTTGACATAATGCCATACAATTAACACAATGTCCTTAACACAAATAATTTACTTACCAAAGAAAAAAAATAATAATAAAAATAAATAATAATAATAGTAAATTATACTTTTAAAAAGTAAAATATGGCTTCAGATGTTAATTTTTGTTTCGTTTCGTTCCTCTTCAAACTCTCACTTTATTTATATTTCATATTATTGCCTACATTACAAAAATCTGCTATTCGGCTTATTGCAATATTAATGATAATAGTTTGTTTTTTTTTCGTATGGGTCGGGGTGGGGAGGGGTAGTCCCGTTGCCGTTTTAGAGGATATGTTTCTTTATCTGCTCCCCCTCGACCGCAATCTGCTCGACACGGCTTTCAATATCTCCCCTCGGTGACACCTCGGAACGGTGGGGGCCTCCTATCACCACTCGTGACTTTAAATACCACGCAATTTTCATAACCCTGAAATAAGGTCCCGATAACAAACATCTTGACTTTCTGGAACCCGGAGGCTGGGTGACCTTAATGGCAGACGTCTTACCCACGAAACGTCTCCCCGCGCGCTGTATATCCACCGAATCCACCCCGTGACGTCCTGATAAGCCGTATTCCCCGAGCTCTCGTGTCGAGTGGCAAAACAGTTTAAATAGCCAGACCGAATCTAACGTTTCCCCCAGCGAATCTCCTTTCTTCGGCATAAAACTTCGTGTTTTCTCAAGTTTTGCCCTGTGTTCTGGCAGAGTTCATATTCGCGGACACTTGAATATGTATTTAAAGAAGTGAAACGAGGGGAGATAGTGCAAAGGGAGAGAACAGAGGAGCACACGACATTGGGAATTTAAAAATGGGATTCGCAACTAAATGAACTGATGTGGTTACAAGAAGGCAGTCAAAGATATAAAGTGAGGATAGAAGTGGAAGAAAAATAATACAAATTTCTTCATGCTATAAAGAAAAAAGAAAACGAAAAGGGAAATTTTAATTTTATAACAAAACAATTAATAATAAGAAAACGCAGGGGAAATAGTTAAATTTATATCAGTTAATCCGTCAGTCATCCGTAAGAGACAAAATCTCATGTTGTTACAAATATTATAACAGTAAACAGCAAGAGGATTTAAGGAAAATTAATTTAAGTAAATTGTAAATGTTTAATCCACTAAAAAATAATTTTATTAGCCTTTATTTATTTTTTTTTAAATTGTAGCTAAAAAAATTGTGAAGTTTGAAATATTTACGACAATTTTTATGTTTATGACCTTGGGCGTTTAAAAAATAAATTTGCATAAGTTTAAAAAAAATACATGTTCGGTTTACTGTCTCTCATTAGCAATATGTGTGACGGATATTTAAGCATTTGACCACCACCACCCCTCCCAAAATAAAATAATTTTGATTCCATCCCTAAATGAAAGAAAAAAAAACTATATCTAAGACCCTATCCAGGTAACAGTTATAAAAGACCAGCGACTGGCAGCGCCTGGAATACATCAGGAAAAGTTTTACACATTTGAAAGCCACAGGATGGTCTTAAAACCTTTTTTTCATCCATTAAACGGCCGCCATATCAGCATCTCCCCCCCACCCCTTCCTTCACCCCACACACACACACACACACACTTCCACCCGCTTTACGATTGCACCGTTAGTGATAAGGACTTTAGAGAGATCGCCAGGTGATGAGGCTAAGAGGCTTAATTTGTGTGGAAGTACGCGCAGACCTCACGGATTAGATAACCCTGTCTGCGAGGAATCATGGGAAATTCTGGCTTTCTATGAGGTGAATGGGTGGTGGGGGCGGGGTTTGGAGGGGGGAGCTGTGGGACCCCAGGCACGTGGTCACTCCTGCCCCACCCCTTCTCAACCCCAAGCCCCATCCCATCGTGTCATTTTGGTTTTGATGGGGTTAACATGAGTTAGGAAGAGCTTACAAGAGATATTTAGATGCCGTGTAATTTACAGTTATCGGAATCCCACTGCACCTCACTAAATTCACTTTTTCTTTTCTTTCGGATACGCCTATGCGTGTGGCTTTGTAACATAAACATTAAATAAAGTCGAGTTCGTGGTTCACGAATTTTCGCATTATTTCATCATGGAATTGATTTAGCTGTAACACACATCTGACAGTAATGTAACTGACTTTGTTGGACAATATCTGTTTTCTCAATGCTTGTAAGACCTTATATTTAATTACTTACCCGATAGTGAATAACTGAGACAGTAAATTCAATTTTAAGACATACACATTCTTATATTACATTTAAGCTGCGCGCCTCCACTGCCGCGCAGATATCTGTGTCACTCCGCGCACCAACAGCTAAATTACAGCGAAGAAATTTTTGTAAAATACTGCACAAAAATGGACGCCGTGAAAATTTGCACATCTTACTTTACACACAGACCAACAAATCTAAGGGGGAACATTGAAACATTCATGTACTTATTGCCCCTGACTAAAACCAGCTCATTTTTTAAATTTTGTTTACAAAAACACAACACTTTTTACCAGGGTCCATTTATTTTTTCCACAGTGCTCAAAGCCCCAATTGACGTAGGCGCTGAGATTAATGCGCGATAACGTTCAAAGTTGAGCACTCGTGCAAGCACATTCACATCTCTGCTCTAGCCCTCGTCCACACACGCGCCATCCTGCACCATCACACAACAAGCCACGTTGTTGTTTAAACATGATATTGTTATCATTTATTTCACCCGCACATACAGAACTCATTATACCGTTGTTGTTTCTTCTCCCCTCCGCCATGTAACAACCTTGACTGTATTAGACGGGGTGGCCGGGGAGGGGGGGGGACAAAAAGAAAGCGGATGTCGATAAATAAAAATACATGCCTCTATTTCCTGTTTACATTTGCACAAACACGTCATTTCCGTTTAATGAAGACGCTGATTAACATTCGCGTCACCATGTCCAAACACCGATTTCCCCGCCGCCACCCCAATACACATTAAAAAAATTCGTCCCTCATTTTATGTGATTCTGTTTATCAGAGTCTGGAAATGAAATATACTTGTAAGTTTAGTATGTATGTTAAGCAAAACACACACACAACAAAACACACAATTAGTTACGTGGTTTATCTTTACATATAACGCGAGATAAGACGGTGTACAAAAAATAAATGAAACATGGTTTGAATATTATCAAAAGGCGCTGTGGATTCAAGGTCTTACAACAAGACAGAACAGAAAAAACAAACATAGGGGACAAAAAAAAAGGGGGGGGGGTTGGACGCTTTTCTCAAAACTTTAAAATAAAAGTATAACGTGGATTTGATAAATAACACAGCTCAACAATGGCAGCTAGAAGTATGAAGTTAAACAGTGGCAGCTAGAGGTATGAAGCTAAACAATGGCAGCCAGAAGTATGAAGTTAAACAGTGGCAGCTAGAGGTATGAAGCTAAACAATGGCAGCTAGAAGTATGAAGTTAAACAGTGGCAGCTAGAGGTATGAAGCTAAACAATGGCAGCTAGAAGTATGAAGTTAAACAGTGGCAGCTAGAGGTATGAAGCTAAACAATGGCAGCCAGAAGTATGAAGCTAAACAGTGGTTTCGGAAACACGAGAACTTCCCATTTGCTGAATTTGGCAGAACACCCAGTGCAGCAATGCGCTTGTATCTAAATAATAATTCCAATTAGCTCTAACGTGCTCAGTGTGAGACACTTGCCACATATTATTAACTCCCCTTAACTATAAATATACATAATTCCCGTCGTCTGTATGTATGTATGTATGTATGTATGTATGTATGTATGGTTGCAATGTAACTAATTTTAGAAAGCAGCGCACCAAATTACTGCACCAAAAATAACACTTTTCGAACTTTCCGCATAAAATTGTTCAATATGATAATAAATGAATCAAATAAAAATAAATGAAAGTTCTGTATTACGTTATTTTTTAAATCTGATGTGTATTTATTTTAAAAACTTCAGTCATTTTTGACGGGTGATACGCTAGTCAATATACATAATTCCGGTTGTCTGTATGTATGTATGGAATAATGCTGTAAGGTGGCGCTGCGATCGATTTTGTATAAAAGTATTATATGACGTCATATTTTAACTTCTATTTTAATTTTTGAAAAGGGAACGATGTAAAAATAGGATTTGAGGATTTATAATTATTATGAAACTAGACGCCCATGGCGAAGCATACGCCGCAGACTTGCTCATGGACAGTGCAAAGAAAGTGGAGAAAGAACGGACACAAACTACAGCACTAAGAAATCAATACAACGCGAGTTAACGTCGGTTAATAAATGGGAGGCGGGTAACAACAACCTCAGTGTGCATGTCTTTACGCTTACTGGTTATTTTTTATTTACTTAGTGCTGCTTTTTGTGTCTGTACTCTCACCCCCCCCCAACCGTTCTTTGCACTGTCTATGTTGAGCAATTAAGTCAGCGGTGTATGCTACGTCGCGGGTCTCTCCAGAGTTCCTTCTTTTCATTCACTTATAGCCGTTTGCCCAAACCCACCCAATTTTGACAACTGTGTCTTTCAGGAAGTCTTCACCCGTCACTAAATCATTAGCGGCGTATGCTACGCCGCGGGTCAGCTAGTATATTAATCATATTTAACATTCCCTTTAAATTGCAGATTTTTAAGATCGATATTTAAATTTCTGTAAAGCAAAAACAAATCTTACAAAACGTGCCTGTGTAATATAAATACTTCTGTCCGGGCATAGTTATAAAAAAATATATAACTATATTATCTGGTTTATCTCCGGTAGCGTTGAACTGATCGACAACATATTCTCGATAGTTCAATTTTTGTACTTTGCTCGAAATCTCATCTCGTCCCTACCCCACAAGATACGCTACTGCAAAGCGCCAAAGTAATGGTGTATAACGCCCAATGATCTATACCATTAGCTAACGCTGGTATGTTTCAGATAGTGAAAGTGATAGGTCTAGCCAAAAAATAATCAGACTAACACACCAAACTTTTTAGGTAAAAAAATACTTTGTTTCTTTTAGTTTAAAATCGCTCCCTCAAATCCTTAATCTTTTCGGAACACACCGGCTTGAAAGGCGCTTCGCCATCCCGCAACCTTAAAAGTTAAATAAATAAAATCCACTTCCACATTTTGCCTCCTCCCAAACCGGCTCAAAAGTTGCGATGTTTTACCAGGCGGCTCTGAGGTGTTTTCACAACCCACCTGCGTCAATTCACCTTCACGACTCCGGATATCGTTACCTTTAGATTCGGTTCACCGAGCTCAACAAGCGGTATTCAAGAGTCACACCACACACACGTATCCACACAAAGCGGGGACGGGGGTGGGAGGCAATGAAGACCGTGTTGTATAAATAAGTTCCTTGAGTGGCATCCCTCGTAAATCGCGCGCGATGTGACGCACAGAATGTCCACCCCGACAAACGAGGCGTCCGACCACAATGGCCGGCAGCTCATCGGCAATGGCCTAGTAAATCTGAAATAACGACCAATTCCGGGACGATAATCTTCACGGTCTACCCGAGCGTCAGGAGTTGCTTTCCCCTCTCAGAAGAGGAGCCACTTCAAAGACTCCTGGGACAGTTCCGCTCCACGCGGCCGACCCGTCTCATTGCACCGGGTCTTTGTCTGGGAGGCGACTCCACCGTGTTTGTGCATTGTTCGTGCGGTGGACAGCAGAGCCAATTTAGTGCAGACCTTATGGTCGCAATGGGAACATAGGGAGTGATATACGTGACTGGCGCTCAATTGTAGTGATGCGCGTCCACGGGAAAATTGCTGAAATTTCTCATGGGGTCGAGGTCGTAGGTCATAGTACCACAGCTATCATAACATCGTTATATCTATTTTTAGACTTGATACTTGCGCGTCTTTTACAGATGTTCCATTTTAATATAAAATAATATATTGCATAAGTAAATTGATACCGTCTCGCAAAATCTGTTTTCCCCACATATTATCTTACTTTTTTTCTTTGCTTTTGTCAGAACATGGCTTAAAACCATTTCCGGGAAAGGAATTTAACTAAATTTAAAGGCACAGTTAGGTGGCACTGTGGAAAAAATAACGCTTTTGTCTTGGAAGGAACAATAACTACAACACAGCATGTTCGAAATCGTTAAGTATGAAAAGGAAAGAGAAAGGGATAACGAGACAGCGAGAGTGGGATATTGGGGGAGAGATCGGAAAAGAAAGATAGAGAGCGGAAAAGAGAAACTGTGTGAGGTGGGACGGACAGAGAGAGAGAGAGAGGGCGAACAGAGCGAGAGAGAGAGATATATATATATATTATATGAATATGAGGTAAAGAGGTAGAAAAATGGCGTTTAGTTGAGCCAAGAAAACTTCAATAGTTATTCTGCCCAAATCTCATTACAGAGTACATTGATGCTGTAGTTTGCTTTCGACCACTGTAGCTCAGCTTTATATTAAATTATTAAAAATTTCATGGATTGTGAGAGCTGGAGGAAGAGGGAGGGGGGGGGATATCGGTTATATCCTGACTTTCATAAACATAATTTTGTTATTGTGTTTTTTTCCTTCTAAAATAGTGGTTGCTCAACAGTTACTGTTTATAACAGAATGTAATATGTACATGTACATGGCAGTCATGTGTGGACGTTCAAGATAGACGTATGTAAAGACACATATTAGTTATAGTGTTTGAAACGTCGCTTTAACATAGTCCGGAGTCTGGAGTAAAAGTAAAAAAACAGTGTTGAGGGAAGGGGAGAGAAAATTGAAAAAAAAAGATTTAGCGACAGAGAGGAGGAGAAAATGGGATAGGGAAAAATGGAAATTTAGAAAAAAATAAACGGATATATTACTTAAAAGAGAGCATAGGAGAAAGAGATAGGGGGGGGAAAGTTATACAGTTAAAGAGAGAATATGAGGGTGCATTTAAAGACAGCGAGAGAGAGAGAGAAGAGAGAGAGAGAGAGAGAGAGAGAGAGAGAGAGAGAGAGAGAGAGAGAGGACAGTTAATGAGAGAGAGAGATGAGGGGGACATTTAAAGAGAGAATATGAGAGAGGGCATTTAAAGACAGAGAGAGGGAGAGAGAGGGGGACAGTTAAAATGAGAGAGAGAGAGAGAGAAATGTAAACAGAGAGAGCAAAAGAGAGGGAAAACAACAAGACTGGCCAAAGAGAATTGAGGCATTGAAATAGTAAAAGAAAGAAGAGGGGGGAGAAAAGGAAGACGACTCGTGGTATATAAAAGAGGCAAAGGGAAACAACGCTTTGATTGCATAGATCACATGACGATCCGACCCAAACTATGCGCCTCGCCTACCAGGGAAACCGGAAAATTGAAGAGCGCATCCTAAAGAAAACAGACCCCAGCGGAGCGACCCCCTTGGACCATAACAAAACCCCTCCCTAACCCATCTCTCGCAGACATTCTGGATTAAAGGACATCACTCAGGGCGACTTTTCCGCGCTGTAAGCAGACGCGAGTTTATCACAATAACACCACGCTGGGGCGCTCTTGTGCTCGTCTTTTCCTTCTTACACTCGTGTGAGATTCGTTGGTTTGTGCGTGTGTGTTGAGTGGGGAACGGTCATGGTGGTACTCGGGAAATTCCTACTAGCGGATTGCCCATTTAAACAAAAAAGAAAGAACTAAGTGCAACAAAAGCTCATAAAGCCATGCGTCACAGAAGAACAGGAAGTTATTTCTTCCTCGAAGTCTATAAGATAATGCGTTTAAATTTCCCTATTTTAAACTTCAATATTCTTTTATTTAGTTCTTTAAACAAGTTAGTTCATCATCACATGGCTTTTTTTGAAACACGTAAACACCTTTTAACGATTTAGGCACACATTTTAATGAAAATTATGCAATTGCGTATAAGTTATTACATATTATGAGAACCTCTTTGTTCACTTTATTATTACGGTAACCACATGCCACGCAAATGATCGAGTATACTTACTTAATTTTTATTTTTATTAATTATCTTTTTGGGTGTTGGTCTATTTACCACCAAGAGGTTAAAATGAAAAACTAGATTCTATATCAATGGTATGTTCAGTCTATTATCTATTTATTTGTATTTAAATAATAAAATTTGAAGAATTATTTTTAACGCTTGGTTTCCACAGTTGTCTACCCCTAAAATCTCTCCAAAGGCACGAATTTCATTAGAAGCAGCTCGGGGCCATGAAATTCAATACTTGGTCTTGTCTTACGGGTGAAGCTGTGATCGATAGCAGTTTGAACGAGCTTCGGATCACCGAGCATGAGTTAAAGAATGTCATTTAAATAGAAGTTTAAAAAGAAAAAAGGTAATAGGATAATAGAAAGCTGGGTAGTAAAAAAAAACCACAGTAATATAGAAATACAACACACACATAAAAGTTTCATGGACTGAGGTGGATGTAGATCCATATATTATCCATAGTTATGAAATGTTTCTCAGGTTAGTGACATTTTGAAATGGTGGGGGTGTCGGTCTCGTGAAAGTGCAAGATCTCACCTTCAAAGTAGGATACACATTATCAGAATCACAGATAATCTCCATGCAAATTGAATTTCTTTTTTTTTATATTTCACCTGCATCCATATACACATACCACAATATCCCCAACAGCCTCCCCAATTCCGGGGATTACCCCCCCCCCAGAAGCTCTCCATTAAATTCTCGCCACCCCAGGTATCTCCCACGTGAACGTCGCGAAAAAAAGAAGACGCCCACGGTGCGCAATGAAATCTGGCGTCACGTTGTAAGCCAAGAAAAACAAAGTCCAAATTTGACAGTCCATTGAATCTCCATATCAAAAGAGCGTCGGAATACCAATTAAACGGGGGAAATTTATCGCCGGGAGCACAGATGTGTGGAAGGAATTACCTCCCTCGTCGTCGGCCCGACTTTTGACTTTTCAACGAGGTGATTCCACGCGGTGCCTGTTGGGAGGCTGCCGACGTAACACCGATTTAAGGGGATGTGACTGAAAGTGTTGCAGACGGACAACACCCTTAAAGAGGACCGGTATGTCCCGGGTCCTGACAGTTTTGAGAGCGTGTTTCCTCCTCTCCCCCCCCCCAAACTTTGAGGCTCCACTAACTACAACGGTGCCATTTTTTTGCCACGTCTGTCTTGCTAAACGAGGCTGTATGTTGTTACAATAGATTCTCCTCGTGGGGGCAGAAGTTAACATTTCAATACGATTCGCTGGTAAGACAATGCGGGTAAGTTGTAAAAACGTCGACAAAATCATTCTATTCGCTTGGCCAAATGAACTGAATTCGTTTTCTTGAGACCGTTTAAATGACAATAAAAGACTTTATGGCTTTGAAAACGGTATGAGAAGGAGGTTGTGCGAGGTGGGGGGGGTGAGCGGAAGGGGGCGTATTTCTATTCTCATAAAGCGTCAGATTATGATTTAAGCAGGGACGGGACGTTTATTAAGCCAACGTCCGAATTTCTCATAAAATTATGCAAGGACTAAAAATTATGGCGCGCACGCTGGCAGGGAACGCCGAGGTCATATTTCCATCTCGGGTCCAGGGGCCGTAACTCTATTGCCCCCGTCAGTTCGTCAGCTCGTGAGTCAAACGGGAGTTTCCCCTGCGACTAAATTCCGAGACTATTAACATAATTATAAATTACAACCACCCAAAGATGTATTCCTGTTTCAATGATAATATGGGTTGACCGAAAATTGCGTCACCCGTCTAAACCGTCCAAAAAAAAACAAAAAAAAACATATAGTAATTTTTGTTTTACTTGTACTCTTTTAATAGTCATGCTTATATGTATATGCTATGGTCTCAAATCCCTACTTATAAATTTATAAATACTAAAAAAATCGTTTTGTTCTCGATCTCCAAAACTGTTGTTAATTTTAGTTAACTTCGGGGCCATTTGAACCATAGAAAGGAAGGATCTGTAAGTTATGTATAAATATTTGGTCGTAACACTCCAAGTGGCAGCAAAAATTTTTAAAAAAATGGTTGCAAAATAATTGTAATGTGTTTGACGAATCAAATAAGAGACGACAATATTGTTTGTGAATATTGTTTGTGAATATTGTTTGTGAATATTGTTTGTGAATATTGTTTGTGAATATTGTTTGTGAATATTGTTTGTGAATATTGCTTGTGAATATTGCTTGTGAATATTGCTTGTGAATAATGTTTGTGAATATTGTTTGTGAATATTGTTTGTGAATATTGTTTGTGAATATTGTTTGTGAATATTGTTTGTGAATATTGTTTGTGAATATTGTTTGTGAATATTGTTTGTGAATATTGTTTGTGAATATTGTTTGTGAATATTGTTTGTGAATATTGTTTGTGAATATTGTTTGTGAATATTGTTTGTGAATATTGTTTGTGAATATTGTTTGTGAATATTGTTTGTGAATATTGTTTGTGAATATTGTTTGTGAATATTGTTTGTGAATATTGTTTGTGAATATTGTTTGTGAATATTGTTTGTGAATATTGTTTGTGAATATTGTTTGTGAATATTGTTTGTGAATATTGTTTGTGAATATTGTTTGTGAATATTGTTTGTGAATATTGTTTGTGAATATTGTTTGTGAATATTGTTTGTGAATATTGTTTGTGAATATTGTTTGTGAATATTGTTTGTGAATATTGTTTGTGAATATTGTTTGTGAATATTGTTTGTGAATATTGTTTGTGAATATTGTTTGTGAATATTGTTTGTGAATATTGTTTGTGAATATTGTTTGTGAATATTGTTTGTGAATATTGTTTGTGAATATTGTTTGTGAATATTGTTTGTGAATATTGTTTGTGAATATTGTTTGTGAATATTGTTTGTGAATATTGTTTGTGAATATTGTTTGTGAATATTGTTTGTGAATATTGTTTGTGAATATTGTTTGTGAATACTGTTTGTGAATATTGTTTGTGAATATTGTTTGTGAATATTGTTTGTGAATATTGTTTGTGAATATTGTTTGTGAATATTGTTTGAATAAAAATGACAACTATCCACAGATCCAAATTTTTTAAATGCTTTCTTTTAGAACTCTTAAAACTTTTTTTTCCCAGAATATGTTAGAGCAGTGCTTCTCAAACTTTTTAGTAAGGCGGACCGGCAGGAGTTTTTTCACTTGCACCAGGGACCGGTGCCCTATTTTCCCTGCACTGATAATTTTTTCTGCCCTTTTTTTTTAGAAAAACTTCATGGGACCGGCGGCGGATGGCCCACGGACCGGCAACGGCCCGCGGACCACCACTTTGAGAAGCACTGTGTAAGAAGAGCACACAGACTACGCTAATACAGTCCATACCCTCCTCCCAGGGTGTGGAAGGGGAGGGCGCCACCATGCCTGGAAGGACTCCCATGCCGCGCAGATTTCTATCCCACCCCCACCCTTGACCCTAAATCTCCTTCCGGAGATGAGATGTGGGCCCCCGTTTTAATTTGAAATGTAATTAAATTGTGGTCTTAAATCACGGACAAGCATTGTGACCAGGTTTTTTTTCTTGTCTTCCACATAAAGCGTTGGCCTGGTAGGCTTGGGATACACACGGTAATCCGTGTTACAAAACCCTCTGCTGGGACAGGCACAAAACAAAAACAAAAAACAAAAAGACAAAAAAAAATAAAAATAAATAAATCAACAACTAACAAATATTTCCGCCTCATGAAATCGATGCAAACATAAGCCCCTCTACCCAATACATACGCGGATCCGTGCTGATAGAAGCTAACACCAAAACAAAAGCGTTGTCCTTTCTGAGCCAAAGACAGAAATACTAATATTTAAAATAGCTTATGTATATCTTTCAAATTATTGCGCACAATAGGACTTTATTGTTCAAATGTTCTAGTATTGCAATCAACCGAGACTTTGTTTTAAAAGAAACTTATTTAACATTTTTCATGCTAATAAAGTTGGCCGAAATTCGGGGTCCACAAATTTTGAGTGGGAATGGGGGGGGGAGGGGGAGCAATGAGGTGTTATAATTCTGAAACAGCCGGGAATGACGTGGGGAGCCCTATCAGGGGTGAAAATATTGCAAGTTGGGGGGGGGGAGGGGAGGAGGCAGCGGCTCTCTTGCTATCAATCGGCGTCCGCCCAGTTCTACAGAGTGAACGAACAATTTGTACGATGATGAAACATTTGTTTTAGAAGAGTTTCCTCAAGTCTTGCACGTTGTCATCATCTTTTGAGAGTGAATGACATTTGAGCACGCAGTATTTTCACGATACATGCAAAAACGGTTCAAGGTAAAGAGACGGGATAGATTTATATCCGAGTGCCGCGGGGTTGAATTATTCTAATTAGTCCACGGTAGATAATAATTTTATTAATGGGAAATTAAAGAAGGCTCGGGATTACTTGGGTTAATGTTAAATGATTGTATTTCAGGGGGGGGGAAGGGTTAATTGAAAACATTTGCGACCTAATTACAGGAAATAATTAGAGATAAAAAAATGGAACTTAACTTAAAAGGCACGTGTTTTTAAAAGAGACTGCATATGAGAACTGTCAATAGGAATACAAGTTTTAAAATTGACAGTGAAAATAAAGGAACTCATGAAAAAATGTGCACATAGTCACATAGTAACATAGTAACATAGTAAAATAGTCACATAGTAACATAGTAACATAGTAACATAGTAACATAGTAACATAGTAACATAGTAACATAGTCACATAGTAACATAGTAACATAGTAACATAGTAACATAGTAACATAGTAACATGGGTTGAATGAATACAATCAAAATGGTAGAAAAATTATGTTTAAATAAAGAAGTATTTTTAAATGTCAAAAAATGATTTTTACTGGTTAGCACTCTCCTGCGCTCCCAGCCCACCCCATCTCCACCTCCCAATATGCCAGCCGTCAATAGTGCTAGGCCACAGAAGTGACCAACGTCCACTCAGCGGGCGGGAACAGGCGGGATATTAGATTTATAGTGAAAGTCCCAACTGATTGCGGCTTTAACCTACAAAATCGTTCACTGATTTGGTTACTAATGACAGCCTTGCTGGTAGGGGCGTAGCTGAGACACGAGGGGCGTACCCGAGATATGAGGGGCGTAGCTGAGACACGAAAGACGTAGCTGAGACATGAGGGGCGTAGCTGAGACACGAAAACCGTATTTGAGACACTAGCTGTAAAAGGGACAAGAGGGACGTAGTTGAGACCTAAGGGACGTAGTTGGGACCTGATTGACGCAGCTAAGATTCAAGGGACGTAAATAGGACATGAGTTATATAGATACTTGAGACTTGAATGACTTAGTTGGGACCTGATGGGCGTAGCAGATAAACATATTTATTCTGCAATTTTTTTATAAAGTATATTTACAAATAAAAAGTGTGTGAGAGGGGGGGGTCATCTTTTTGCAGACATACTTGTTAAGTGATTTTACTTCATTGGTCGGCAAAATACGAGTACTTTTCCCAATATAAAGACGTGACAAGACATTTAGTTAAATAAAGACTAATTCTACTGAGAGGCGTCCTGAAGTGATGGTATTGGTACCGTACTGTAGTCGTCCTGAATGTATTAAACCAAATATGATAAAATATTATTTTAATCTTTTCTATTTTAAATAGTTCAGTATTTTCGTATTCGACCACGAGTTCCACGCAGTATCACAGAAATAGGATATGAAATGAACTATAACAACAATTTTTTTTTAAAATGCGTCTCTAGCTCTTTATCAATCATTTCTATATTTGTTTTATTAAAATATTGCTTGAATTTTTTCCATGTCTTTCAAATTTGAAATACGTAAGTTTTCCATGTCTTTCAACTTTGAAATACGTAAGTCATTATCAAAGGAAAATTAAATCACTGAAATTTAACACATAAAGAAAAAAAAACTCACGTTTTCTCCAGATTTGTGTTTTTGTGATATCTTCATGGCATACAGTTGTACTGTAAGTTATGGATAGAAAACCCTTTATTTGAAATAAATATTAGAGGTCAACAAAAAACGTAAAATTCGGCTGGCTCTCCACGGTCCCCTCTCCCCTCCTGGACAGTGGTAATGTGACAGGGGCTTGAATACGGCCACCACGACGGTGGTCCGTCCTCAGAGTGGAGGTCAACGTGAGTAAATTGGACAACAAGCCTAGATAAACACGGTTGTGGTCGGTCGGGGTGGGGGAGAGGGCGGTGGGGAATATACACAATTATAGAGACGGACAGCTTCCATCGGGCCTGGTTAACAAATGACTTAGTAATCCTAGCAACGTGTTTGGGTTGCTCAGCGTAAGCTGTGATAAACGTGCCGGGATAGACTTTAATGATACAGAGGCGCGGGCTGAACGCTGATAAGAGCAGAGAAACTGAAAAAATAAATATCGGTTTAAGCACATACAATAGATAAATGCATGAATAGAAAAGGGATAGTAAAAAAAAAGACAAAGTATTCTTCAAATTTGCTTATCGTATCCTTTTGATATTAAAATTCTTTATCTTAAAGTTAGAGGTGTATTGAACGTTAAAATATCAAGTAAGAGGTGTGTATTGAACGTTAAAATAGATCAAGGTAGAGGTGAGTATTGAACGTTAAAATAGATCAAGCTAGAGGTGTGTATTGAAGGTTAAAATATATCAAGTTAGAGGTGTATATTGAACGTTAAAATAGATCAAGTTAGAGGTGTGTATTGAACGTTAAAATAGATCAAGTTAGAGGTGTGTATTGCACGTTAAAATAGATCAAGTTAGAGGTGTGTATTGCACGTTAAAATATATCAAGTTAAAGGTGTGTATTGAAGGTTAAAATATATCAAGTTAGAGGTGTGTATTGAACGTTAAAATAGATCACGATGTTTCTAACACCCCATTTGTGATGTGGTCGCCTTTCTCTGTCTATCAATTTATCCATCCATCCATGACTTCGTCTGTCTGTCCATCCGTCAGTCTATCTGACCACATCCATCCATCCATCCATCCATCCATCCATCCATCCATCCATCCATCCATCCATCCATCCATCTATCCATCTATCCATTCTTCCATCCATGTCTTCGTCTGTCCATCCAGCCGACAGTCTGTCTGTCCATCCGTCCATCCATCCATCCATCCATCCATCCATCCATCCATCCATCCATCCATCCATCCATCCATCCATCCATCTATCCATTCTTCCATCCATGTTTTCGTCAGTCCATCCAGCCGACAGTCTGTCTGTCCATCCATCCATCCATCCATCCATCTCCATCCACCCATCCATCCATCCATCCATCCATCCATCCATCCCATCCATCCATCCACCCATCCACCCATCCCACCCATCCATCCATCCATCCATCCATCCATCCATCCATCCAACCGCTTGTCAGTCTAAGAATCTCAACTTCAATGTAGCCTAGAGATGAACATTGAAGTCCTTTGCAACCCTTAAATATTAGCACAAAATGGCGTTTAATTGCAGTATTCGTGTAACTATGATACTTGTACCCAAAGTACAAACGTTTTTGGATTTGCGAGTCACTTTGAATCATAAACTTCCGGAGTTGATTCTATTCACATCGTCTGGATGGCGATACTCCCCCGGTGTGTTATGATTTCTCTTTGTATTCCTCGCATGGAAGAGATGATTAAAAACGATAAACTACTCCTCACCCCTCCACTGCGACCACTAATTGATAACATAAATTTGATTATAATAAAACAGTCCTCCAAGTGGCAGTCACTCCTAGCAACAAACATAAAATTTTTGACCACAGCCCCAACCCGAGAGACGCTTGTATTTTTTGGCTCTAATCAGTCGTCTCTATTCATCGTCACGGTACTGTGGGCACTAAAGCGGTGTTAGAAGTTGCTGGCGTTTCCAGGACTTTGGGTGGGTTCAGAAAGCTCCTGAACCTATAACAACAGCAAAAAATACGAATCGGCTTTCCAAGACATTAATTTTTTAGATAAAGAACGACAACCCCACACCCCCAAATTCCCCAAACCTGTTTCCATCTTTCCGTTTTTCCGAACTCGAAATTTGTTATTATTTATTTTTGTGTAGTCTTTTTTTCTTTCAGTTTTAATGAAACCCCGCGCACACACAAACACAGACACGCAAAAACAACCTTTGGGTCTACTAGGTGCCCAAACTGAGGTAGTCAAACCGTGGTCTTTAGTCTAGGAAATGAAGTAGATTCGGTTAGGGCCAACAAGGCGCGCGTGTTGTGGACAGACAACTCACGACCTGATTAGTCTGCTTTGGATTTCAATGGACCCTCGTGTGGTCCTCGTCCTGGTTCGAACGTCCACTACTCGTAGTGATGACGGGTTTTGTGTACAGGAATTGAAAGAGGTGGGGGAGGGTGAATTTAGGTTAGAATGGATGGAGGGAGGGAGGGAGGGAGGGAGGGAAGGCCTGTGCGTTTGGAAACGAGGAGTTGAGTGAAGATCGTTAATGGGGCAATACGCCGTATGGAAATCACCGCGTGGAGTGGGGCTAGGGGGTAAGGGGGTGGGAAGCAACTTCGTTGACAGGAAAATGAAAAGGAATGTGAGATTATCGGGATAAAGAAGGAGAAGTGAGTATATTGAAGTAATCGGGACAAAATTGAAAATCATAACTTCACACGTGAGCCCTTTAGAGTTTGGAACCTCACCAATGAGCCATTTAGAAATACCCATTGTCTTTGGAGCCTCACCAATGAGCCATTTAGAAATGACCCTTGTGTTTGGAGCCTCACCAATGAGCCATTTAGAAATACCCCTTGTGTTTGGAGCCTCACCAATGAGCCATTTAGAAATACCCCTTGTGTTTGGAGCCTCACCAATGAGCCATTTAGAAATACCCCTTGTGTTTGGAGCCTCACCAATGAGCCATTTAGAAATACCCCTTGTGTTTGGAGCCTCACCAATGAGCCATTTAGAAATACCCCTTGTGTTTGGAGCCTCACCGATGAGCCATTTAGAAATACCCCTTGTGTTTGGAGCCTCCCCAATGAGCCAATTTTAAAAAATCTAAATGTATTATTTAAAAAAAATACTCTTCTATAATTTGTATAATATATTTATAGTTCGGACTTTAAAAAAAATTCTTTATAAAAACATGCAACCACCAGCCTCCAGACATACGTATTACTTGGAAGGGTAGTGTAAATCTGGGGACGCCTATACTCAGGCCCGGACTTAAGAGACCCAGGGCCCCTAGGCGCTTCGCGATTTGGGCCCTCCAACCATCTTGAAGCTTTTTGATAATGCAAGCCAGGCTGTCGAGCTTATGTAAAGATTCCACAACATGGGCCCGCACCTAAGCTGACTGGGGCCCTAGGCTAGGGCCTTGTAGGCCTAGGCAGAAATCCAGCCCTGCCTATACTCTCTTTTACCCCGGAGAGACTGTTATGCTCTTAATGGAATCTACAATATACCTTTTTACGCCCTGTAGTATGTAGAGAACTCATGGGAATCTTTTCTTCTTGTCTTTACAATAAAAAATGCAACAACTGCTCCGATACTTGGGACTGTCACATACGACACTTGGGACTGTCACATACGACACTTCGGACTGCCATGCGTCATGGAAAATCTGACAAGGTTAACCATAACATTTTGAAAACTGATAAACGGCAGCATCTGCTAAGCAGGTCGAAGCTCTTCGGTGAGGGATTTGTTCAACTGGGAAAAATAAGGGGAAAAAAAACAAAAAAAAATAAAAATTAATGAGCCCCAGCAGAGATTCGGATGAGTCAATCGGCTTACGGGGAGATCTCGCCACGTTTTTGGGATCACGTCTTGTCACCCTCCAGGGGACGGCTGGGAATTTGTCACGCTTATTGGTCACGCATGAGTTTCTCCGGCTCGTGGGGGTATGACCACGGGTCAGGATGTCTTGTTAGCCAGAATTCAATCATTTTATTAAGCAAATGAGACACATCGAAAAATGTGTAATATGTTTTGGAAGATATGCGGTGGGTAAGGAAACAAAAGTGAGGCGTGATGCATTTCTAAATCCAAGTAGTAAATCATAATCATATGCGAATTGACTGCGTCTTCGCTCTGTACTCCTACACCATAGATTGCTGGAGATATGATGCTATATATGTTCTTTTAAAAATTGGATTATGTATCAATTAGTTGATAAGTCATAGGAAGTATCAAATTTAGAAAGCGTTGCATAAACATTCCATAAAAGCTTAGAAAGAGCAATACAAGTGTCTAAAGAGGCGGTACCGTGTATAGGGGGGGGGGAATCTGTTTTGATTGAGGGAGTTCGAGATTTCGGAGAGAAATTAAATTTATGCTTATTGTTCTTGTTATACAATAATGAGAGCGAACTAGGGACGGTTTATTTATAATATATTTATTCGGTTTATGATTTTCTTTGCTCTATTTTGCAGCAAGGACAAATTTTTTTAGAAAGAAATATGCCCCCCCCCTTTTTTTTTGGGTGTTTTTTCTAGTATGTTATGAATACACAAATACATATTCAGAAATAAAATAAAGATGCATGTTTAAAGAATCGAATGCAGTTTCAAGTGTGGGGGGAGGGGGGAGGGGGGAAAGCAAGGTTCCAATCCTCTGACATTGATGTCCTCAGTCCTCAATATTACACACACATCGACGCAAATACTTGCGGGGCATTCACGGATAATCCAAGTATTTCTTTTTTTACCCAGCAGTTGTGTTTTAGTACTGATTCTAAAAGCTTTATTTTATTTTAAGAGTACTTATGAAGCCCGGACTCTGGTCTCTGCCAGTGGCTAATAATTCAGTGTTGAGACCCCGCCTCCATTCTCTAAGTGGTAAACAGAAGCCCACTACCAAACACTGCTGGAGATTTTACAAATGAACGCTACATCTTAACCAGTACCGACCTCTACTACCAGACTCTAAAAGGTCCTAACCTTGAAGTGCTAAACCTTAATACCAGACTCCTACAAGAGGTCTACAAACCTTACCATCAATTTTCATGCGAGATCTTAACCAGCACTAAACCCTACTTGCAGACTCTACCACAGATCTTAACCAGCACTAAACCCTACTTGCAGACTCTACCAAAGATCTTAACCAGCACTAAACCCTACTTGCAGACTCTACCACAGATCTTAACCAGCACTAAACCCTACTTGCAGACTCTACCACAGATCTTAACCAGCACTAAACCCTACTTGCAGACTCTACCACAGATCTTAACCAGCACTAAACCCTACTTGCAGACTCTACCACAGATCTTAACCAGCACTAAACCCTACTTGCAGACTCTACCACAGATCTTAACCAGCACTAAACCCTACTTGCAGACTCTACCACAGATCTTAACCAGCACTAAACCCTACTTTCAGACTCTACCAAAGATCTTAACCAGCACTAAACCCTACTTGCAGACTCTACCACAGATCTTAACCAGCACTAAACCCTGCCTGCAGACTCTACCACAGATCTTAACCAGCACTAAACCCTACTTGCAGACTACGTGTGGGACCTTAGTTCTGAACCTTAAATTATCATTTTTTGGAAGCTCTTAAGAATTATCGAACACGCCTCCAATATCAAAATAATAAATTAGTATCGAACCCTATCTCCCGCCCATTACGAGTCACCCGGGCCGAAACCGTCCCTTTCCGTCTTTGTTTTAGAGAAGACCTTTGGAGTGGAGAGTAATGGCCGTGTGCTGACCGGTGACGGACGAAAGGATTGACACCGGGGCGTTCTGTTTATGGGGAGACTGACAAGAATAGTTTCCCCTTGGAGCCCGGAAGGAAGCGCTGCACCCCCCCTCCCCTCCCTTTTTTCCCACTTTGATCCGGGTTATTCAACGATGGTGGCCGAATATTAAAAGCAACGAGAAAGAAATTGGAAGAAATGAGCGGGTTATTTCTCAGTAACCGGGTTCCAATAATAAAGAAGAAAAAAATCCCTTTTGGGTGGGAGGGGGCGGGGGAGTTGTTCCCCGTTGAAGATCTCGTGTTTACCGAGATCAGGATGTTCACGGCGCGAGACTGATAACAAAGATAATTTGAAACTTGAATGGCGCGAAATGACTTGAAATTATTTGTGTATCAATACCGAGTAATCAGGTGAACCCTCTTATAACGAGCCGTTTTGTCTCCGTCTCTTGCCTCTCATTAGTACCCGTATGTTGTGTTTTTTCCCGAGATTCCCTTTGGTTGATATTTTCTTAAGACTGCTTGTTATTTAAATGTAATTTAAAGACGTACACATTGAGCTCTTTTCAGCGTCGTGGAATCGATATTTGTTTTATGTAATCTATTATTATGCCTTGTAATCAAGCTAATGTCTTGTAATCGAATATAATGTCTTGTGAATGCGTAACGTGTTCTGTAATTGAAGGGTCTGGGTCTGGTATTCGAAAATTTGCATTGTAATAAAAGTAACTGTCTTGTTATCCAAACAGAGTCTGTAATAAAAGTAACTGTCTTGTTATCCAAACAGAGTCTGTAATAAAAGTAACTGTCTTGTTATCCAAACAGAGTCTGTAATAAAAGTGAGTGTTTGGGAAAAAAAAGTATTAACTAAGTAGTAAAAAGCAAAATAATTTTTTTTTAAATGTGCATTAACTCTTTGCTAGCGTAAAGGCTTTTAAAATAAAACAAACCTGTAAAAACAAAGTTTTTGACTATAAATCCCTTATATATGAGACATAACTAACAGTATTGATTATTTCAAACGCTACAAACATTGACAGACTGACACCGAGTGATGTCCCTTGTCTTTAATAAATGGAGGTGGGATGTGAGGGGGTGTCGGCACGACGGTCGGCGTCAACTCAAACTCACGTGGAAGTGGAAGAAAAAAAACAATAACAAACCGTGAATTTGAATTACATACCTCATATAAGGATAAACTAAAAATGCATTAATTTAATTACGGTACGGTACGTTCGATCGATCTGAAATTTTGATACGATGCATTGTTAGGTCAGACGGGTCCGTGTGCCAAATTTCAGCTTGATCGGAACACGGGAAGTGGGTCATTTTTGACTTTTGTTTTTCCGCCCGCCCATGAGATGATGAGATGACCGGCGGTGAAGTTAATATAAAGGATTTAAAAATTGATATCCGAATAAATCGCACAATATTATTATTTTAATGTTGAATACAAAGGGAGGACGGTGTGATGTGAATGCTTGGAACATGTTGCACCAAGCGCAGCCCTCCCGTAGAATGGCATTCGCAAGTATTTAACATGTTGGTCTGTAGCAAGAGAAGTCCTCTTTTCTCATTTAAAAAAATGCAATTCAAATCGATTCGGATTTGCTCAGAAGAATATTTGTGTTGGGTCGTGTCTGTCGAGATGACGTTATAGTAGCTTTTCGACTGTTGGACTAAGGCTTATTGATTATTTAATCTCCGGAACAAACGTGGATTGGAAGACTCGGGACTTGAACAACAACATGGAATGAGTTTTATCGAACAAAAGTATCTAGGATGATTCCCCCCCCCTTTCTTTTTTTGAAAGACTTCAAACTTCATAAATATAATTTTAGATATTTACTTATTAAATTCTCACTAAGCCCCCCCACACACACACCATCACTCTTTCCCTAACACCTAGCGCCCCCCCCAACCACACACACCATCGATCTTTCACTAACACCTAGCGCCCCACCACACACACCATCGATCTTTCCCTAACACCTATCCCCCCACCACACACACCATCGATCTTTCCCTAACACCCACCCCCCACCACACACACCATCGATCTTTCCCTAACACCTAGCCCCCCCCCACCACACACACCATCGATCTTTCCCTAACACCTAGACCCCCACCACACACACCATCGATCTTTCCCTAACACCTAACCCCCCACCACACACACCATCGATCTTTCCCTAACACCCACACGCCCCAACAGGAGCGAAGTGATTTCTCCAGATATTTATATCCATATATTTAACGTTATGGATAAATTATTTAGACCCATTAATGAGGTGGCTAAATATGGGGTCTTACTGTGAACGGGAATACGGCTGTTTAGAAACAACACACGCTGTTTAATATTTTGAACAACTTAACATTTATAACCACACAAAACTAATTTCAAGGTGCGGTTATTTTTGACTTGGTTAAATAGTTTTTATCAAATGAATATTTTTATGGTCAATTTACCTTTAAAAGATCAATATTTTGAAACATTCGACGGTAAGGAAAATTATGAATGTTTTTCAGCTATCCAAAATTACAACATACTCATCCCATTGATTCCCCAAAACGTCTGAAAAGTTTCAAGACATTCCCTGATGTAGTCGAAATCTCGAAGAATCACTCATCTATCAAACCGAATAGCCTTGAAATTAAGGACCACTTGATGTATGAAGTTATTTTTAGCCCTCTGCGTCTCCAATGGAAATCGTTTTGGTGAGAAAGTTTGAAGGATGTCTTGTCTTATCTTACACTTAAGACCATGATGCGGCGTGTGAGCGAGGAACTCGGATCCACGCCTGTTTTATCCTTTAAGCCAACAACTTTTCAAATCACGTTTTTTTCCTTTTTCTTTTTATTTGCGTTTGTATGTTTTTGTAAATAAAAAAAAAGGAAGGGGTGAAAAGTTAAGCAAACAAAACTGAAATGGAACAGCATGTTATCTTTTTCCCTTGAGAGCTGAAATTTCATGTCTAGACACCAGGGACCGTGGAGATGAGAAGTCATGTACACTTGTGGTTTTAACAAGAAAAGAAAATGTTACTTTGATTGCGGATGAGGTTCGGTCTTGATGCGGCGCCCGTTTACTTGCCTGCTTCGATTGCTGCAAGTGATATGACGCACTGAAGTGTCATCAAACATGGTGATCATGAGACATATAATCTCGGTTCAGAGCTAATACAGGGTATAACAAATAAAACAGATTCCAAATTCGTACAAAAATAATATTTTAAAAAAATAATAATAATTTTCAACAATTTTTCAATTTCTTAACAAACATAAATAATAATTGTCGATTTTAAAATTAATATAAAAAGCGAAGAAACCAAAAATTATTAAATTTGCAGCGATCTCATTGATTTCCCCTGGTCACACACGTTCCTCTAATTATGGAAACTTGTTCAAAATATAGAAACATTAACTGAAAGAAATACTTTTATCCCAGCGATAAATACAAACTACCAAACTAACCCAATTATTACTTTCAGACATTTTACGACTTGGGTTTGTAATTAATCATGCGAGGTTATTAAGTTTAACTTGTCTTTTTTTATTTTGAAATCACGTTTTTCAAATTAATTTTATAAAACAATTTTCTATAATCCTAATGCTTATTATTTATTTAACAGATACACTTTAAACAAAATATTTTAAAAAACCCAGCTTGTCTTAGAATTCTAAAAAAAAACTATCCATGAGAGGTAAGACGATGATACTAATTTTGATACGTGTTATTCTAACCGACCATTAAAAAAACTACGTTAAAAACTGCTGAGCTTCTCCCTCACTCATCTATCAACACTTCTCAAAAGGGTTTAACTCCTTTCCCGTGGCTTGTCAGCAAACTACACCAACGCTTCAACAAATGTTTCCACAAACTTTAAAAAAAAATTAAAAATCTTCACCATTTTCAAAGTTAAATTTAAAGGAAAAAAAAATCAAATTTTGAAAAAAATCAAACCTGGGTATCAAAACAGAGCGGTGGGGGAGGAAGGGGGGCTGTCAGCGTTAATCCATCACTGCCAGGTTGTAACAGCGGTTTGCCCTGAAGATCGCCCCAGTAGCAGAAATCCGCAATGTTTTTCGTATTGCTAAAACATACCGCGGTACATCCAAGGAATAGGGAAAGGGAAAAAAATGGGGGGGGGAACGAATATCATTCTATTGGAATGTTTAAAGGAATCAGGACGGATTGTGGAAAAAAGGGGGGGGGGCGCTGGTAGGGGGATAGCTAAAACTTGCATCAAAGCTCGCCGGCCTGGGTTGGAATTAACTTTTGTGATGTCACGTGTCATTTGTTAGGATACACCAAAAACCCGTAAAGCATAGAAATTAAGGCGATGGGCTTAGGACAGATAAGAGAAGGGGAGGGACATGGAGATGGGAGTCTGGTAGGATGAATGCGCACCCCCTTCCCAATTTTTATTTCATCAAAGGGTGATATAAATGAATCTAAATTATTTATTGTTAAAAAATTTCCGTCCATTCTCTTCGTTTCGACCACGCAATAATTGTTGTATGTCTTCTGCTAGCGTCAATGTATTTAATTAAATCAACGTGACGTATACGAAATCTGACAAGTTGACCCTCGCCCCTCAGTTCATTCCGACAGCCAATTACCACGGATCTCTTTGAGAGATCATTCCCTCGCCGTCGCCTCGAGTCTCTCACCTTATCTCTCAGAATTGGGATTTAAAACATAATTTTTTTTTGCAATGATCCAAGACAAATTTGACGGATTGCAGCCGACGTTTGTCTAGATATTTATAATTATCTAGCCAAGGGAGAGCACTCTTCCTTTCTTTTCTGCGGTAGCCTATTAAAATATGATAATTGAATTTGTTTTTTTTAAAATTATTATTATTTTATTTTTTTTCAGTCAGATGTATTCGCACCTAAAATTATAACTCTAAGAACTTCAACACATATCTTTTTCAAATTTATATATATATATATATATATATATAATATATATATATATATATATATATATATATATATAATTTGCACATAATACGATCATTAAAAAGTATCTCGTCTTTAGTGATTCAACATTGTTAATCACACAAAATGCGCATAAAAAAACTGATTAAATATATTGTTAAAATGAGAATTGATTATCCCTTTATATTCCCATATTTCAATGATTGCAGTTAAAGCTATTTTTACACCAGATTCCATTGTTTCAAATGTGTTTTTTGTTCACTTCAAGTGCCTTCACTTTCCACTAAGAGCCGTCAGATAGCGTCCAGAGACAGTTGATTACACTCGGCTGCTGCATTGTCAAGCTCACTTCAACGACGCGTTGTGACAGGGACAGTGGCCATCAAGTTTTAACGGGTGGCCGCGTTAAAATTACGGCAGACAAGTGGGAGTGACAGATCAGAGACAAGAGAGTGGATTGTGAGTGGTGGAATCTGAGTGATGGAATCTGAGTGATGGAGACTGAATGGTGAATGTATGTGGTAGAATTCAAGAGAATAAATACTAGTCGCTTGATTGTAATAGTGAGGTTAGAGTGTGGATTTGAATGTTGGGAAATAGAGAGTGGTTAAGACTAAGACTATAATGCTGCATACCAAAATAGAAGTTCTTTAAGGTTCCTTATCACACAAATTCTCACTATAAATCAATTGCATCAAATGCTTTTTAAAAAAAAATGATTTTACGATTCATTCCGCATCACTTTATCGAAATGGCGTCGTCGGATGAGACCCGGATGGTGATTGTTTTTAGGTTGTCTTCTGCTGGGGCTCTACTACAGATGGCGGCCATTAGCTGAGATCAACACTGGGTCAGGCGGGGGGGGGATAGGTTAGATAACTACACTAACAAATTAGGAAGCAAGCAAAATTGGGGGGGGGTGTCAGTTCGCCGGACGTCGAGAAAGTTAACCAACTTAACCAACACCTGGGAGATCTAAAATAAAGTTTGGGATCCGATGATGATACTTGCCAGGCCAGAATGATTGGTCATATTGGTAAACATATTGGTGAACATATCGGTGAACATATTGGTGAACATATTGGTGAACATATTGGTGAACATATTGGTGAACATATTGGTGAACATATTGGTGAACATATTGGTGAACATATTGGTGAACATATTGGTGAACATATTGGTGAACATATTGGTGAACTTTTAAAATGAACACTTGTCAGCGGATCTGTATAACTATTTGTTCAACTGGTGAAACGCTTTTTGATTGGAGTTTGCGATTTTCACAGTTTTTATGGTGGCTTTGAAAAAAAAAGAACTTTGCTTTTCTTTTTTATTAGTGTAAAAGTGAGGAACAATATTTTTGGTGTATTAAACTTAAATATTTATCACTGAAATTTCAGGAAAAAAATAACGACCAATTTTAATTTTTTTAAAATTATAAATGGTGAAAAAAAAAGAGATACATTTAGCCATGAATTACTTCAAATATATTTATTTTTAAAATGTGTAGAAGTTTCTTCACACAAATCGGATTATATACTGAAATATCGTTTAAAAGAGAATATACTATATTTCAATTCCAATACTGTGATTTTTCAAATTGATTTGTTTTAATGAATATCTTTAGCCTCTTCTAAAAATATCATTGTGCTTTGAATTCTATGAATCCACACATCTCTTTAAAATCTCTTTAAAATCTCTTTAAAATCTCTTTAAAATCTCTTTTTTGGCACTTAAACACTTTCATATACAGTATCAATTAGAATATATGATATTTTTTTTTGACATCTCAATATCATTTTCAACACATTCTCAATTTATTTTTCCAGCATCTGAACTTTAACTCGTCATCATCTTATAAAAAATTCGAATACATCATTTTCGCGACTCCACATGAACAAATTTATCTGAGTAAATTATATACGTGGAACCGTTGCTACGAATACGTTCGAGACATTTTTGCACATCACCAAACATATGAACGGGAAGATAGAAGGGGAAAGGTATGCATGTATATATATTCGAGGGCTTATCTTTCCCCCTTATCTAAAATCCCGGAAACTGGAGGTGCAAGGGGCGTTGGGATGGGCACTGGTAAGGAAAGGGGGTGGCGGTGTGTGGGGGGGGTGGAGCTCTTTCAGTCATCTGTCAGTGTCTGTTTGAGATAAAATTTTAGGGACGCTATCTTTATTTTCCGAAGGGAGTGACGGCGCTCGAAGAATCTCAACTCACGCGTCAGCGAAGACGCATTGCAGCGAGATCTGATTCCAGCATGAAGGAGCCGTGACTCGGAGACGCTGACGCTTCATGTGTATGGAATGGAGGGAGGCAGGAAGGAGTGAGAGGACGGAGGTAAGGATTGAGGAAATGATCAAAGGGGAGAAGTGGAGGAAAGATTTCAAAAATTGGTGAAAGAATATCTGGAGGTTGGAATTAGTGAGTGACAGGGGTGACGGAATGGGGAAGGAATTAGAGTGGCGGAGGTAGATGCAGGAGGGAGGATGGAGTGATCTATTGAAGAGAAGCGATATATTATAGTATGGTAGATATTTGTCACGATTTATCTTTAAGACCGAAAAAAGAATATGACCACATCTGCACAGTAATGTAACGTCTTGAAAATAATGCCCAGCATAACAACACGTAACAGAAATGTTATACGTTGTTAATTCAATAACTACGAAAAGTGACCAGCATTCTGACAGTGTGTGTGTGTGTGTGTGTGTGTGTGTGTGTGTGTGTGTGTGTGTGTTTAGGGAGGAAGGTGTTGTAATGATTTAGGATTGGGGTTGAATTGGGGGGTGGGGCGGGGCGGGGGGTTCGTTTAAATATAGTCGTCACCAATGTAAGCAGAAAATATCCGCTTCTGTAATGTAATATTTCCCGCCTCATGTCTCGCGTGGAAGAAGAAGTTGATGCGGGAGTTGGGGCAGCAGCTTAAGTAAACAATATTGGGATTTGGCGTGTGCAGGCAGATTATTGCCCGGATGTACCTGATGGAGATTGTGGCACTGACGTCCCTGTCGTAAGCCGATTAGCCACACACACACACACACACACACACACACACACACACACAAAACAACAGCAGACATCAATATTTCAAAGTGCGAGTAACGTTCTTAAAAAATAGCTTCTGTGTAATTAATGGAACGACTGACGCAAACATTTCCTTCCGGATCCAAATTTTTTTTAGCTTAGAATTTATTAATCTGATTAGATTTAAGTTCAGGTCTAGATTGAAAGGGTTTCGTTCTGACTGAAACGTGTGATCTTTTTTTTTAAATTCTACTTTAGTTTTCAGATTTGAATGATGAAACACAAAATTGCTGTGATGAATGCACTGGCGTCAAAAATGGTTTACAGTATTTTAGGATTTGGGGAGCTCAATGGAAGACACGGCTCTGTCACATTTTTTTAGTTTTGAGATATTCAAGTTTGAAAGTTCAGAATTATACAGTTTTCTTATAAATTCTATAAATAGATTTGAATTTTTAATTGGGTGAGAGCATGGGCGTCGCTAGTAATTTTTCCAGGGGGGGGGCTAAAAAATCCCACTTTTTTTTAAATTTTAACTGGCAATGCCATACAGGTACAATTTTCAATTAAATTCAAGTTCAGTATAAAATAAGGGTTGAAAAAAGCCTTAGAAATTAATAAGACTTACAAATTAGTGCTGTAATAGTTAAATACAACATTTATTAATGCATTAATATTAATTTTTATTAATTAATTTTTTTTTCTCAAATGTAGGGGGGGGTGGCAAATGCCCCCTTGCCCCCCCTTCCCTACGCCCATGAGTGAGAGGCATAATCTTTGCATAAAACCTCATTCAGAGCATTCTATTTTTGATCTTCTATCAGATACAGGGATATAACTTAAAACAAGTAATAAAAACTCGAATGAGTATTTAAACGCTATGTCAAAAAGGGAAATCATTCCAGATTACATTAAAAGTCGATTCAAATAAGTTATTCTGATACTAAACACAATATGACGTCATATCCCCTCAAGCTACATCACACCAAGAATGTGTCAATATAATGCGCACCATGCAACAATCTAACATAAGCATTCACAAAGCTGGAAAACCCCATTAACTATCATTCTAGTTTACATTAAAAGTCATTTCAAATCAATAATTTTGAAACTAAACAAAACAATTGCTTTCAAAAATGTATGCTAAAATTTACGAGACTCAAATGACTAGTAACATACCAATTATTCCGTCTTCAACATTTTGTTCTAAATATTATTAGCTATCGTTTTGGCGTTTATTTCAACCTGATAGATGTTATGGTTGTCAAGAAATTTGACAAATACTGATATTTTTTTCCTTTTTTTTTAATTTTCAAAGGAAATCCAGGAAACCTTTTTGGTATTTTTTTTTGGCCGTTGCACATCCTTGGGACCTCCTTAGCATATTTGCAAAAGCCTCTAACCCTCTATCTGTATGGTTCAGGAGGAGTTGCATGTGCAAGCCCATGGAAAATTGCGTTAAAAATAAAAAAAATGTCACATAGCCGTTTCTTCCGTTGATGTCTTCATTTGGTATTCTATAAATAAAGATATTCATTTAGAAGATAAGACTGATAAGAAAGAATAAAAGAAATAAACAAGATAAGAAAGAAAGAAGGAGCGAAAGCAACAAACAAACAAACAAAACAACAAACAAAGTAACAAACAAAGAAACATAAAAATAAATTTAAAAAAAAAGCAAGAATGCTAATTTAAACGATATAATAAAAACAACCCGTAAAAAAACCAAGTTTTTGACTATAAATCCTTTACGTATGAGACGTAACTAAAAGAATGTTCATTATAACACGCAGCGCAAGACCATCCAAAAATACAAAATTGCAGTTGTGTCGTAAAACGTGTTTAATATAATGCGCACCGATCAGGAATAGGTTTATAAAAAGTGTTGTCAGTAAAATACGCACCTTATTGCGCGACAGAAAGGTTGTTCAATATAATACGCACCGCGACGCTCTATCTCAAAAAATAGCATGATACATAGGAATAAATAAAATAATCTAAAAAATCAATAATTTAATTACGGTACATGCGATCGATCTGAAATTTTGATACATTGTTTTTATCATCGGTACAAAATTGCCTGCAAAATTTCAGCTCGCTACCTTGCGAGCAAGTGGGTTAAAAATCGATCAAAAGTTTTGGCGACAAGGTCGGTCGGTCGGTCGGTCGGCCGCAGACACCACGAGTTAATATAAAGGATTTAAAAAGATACCAAGAGTGAAAATGTTTAACCAAAAAAAAAGACTAAATAAACAAAATAATTAAAATGAAGTAGGTCGTCATTTTATATCGACAAAAAAAAATGTTAAAAGAAATTATATGGAAATTTATTCTAGTTTATAGCTTAGGTGCTCTCAGATAAAGGAAACGCATTTCAGCTGACATGAAATGAAGGCAGTCGAGATATGCGTCACTGTGCGCATATAGGAGTCTTTTTATTTACATTTCAACCTTCCATCACGACTCTCAGTTCATTTTCTGACACCTATCTTCAGATCCACGGATCCCTTCAGGGGCGCTGTTAATTACATCTATTTACACTCAATCTCCTGAATGAGCCCCACAAGTTTGTTGCCGCTAGGCGCAAGATGAATTTCTAACTTGACAACAAACATCAGAGTTCTTCCCTGGCGGCGACCTAAACTCCCATTATTTACCAAATGGCTTAAGACATATCAAAACAACTTGAGCCGTCTGCTACAATTTCAGAGCAGACATTGATGCGAATGCGCCTCGCGCGCTCGCGCATGCGCCGAACGATCCAAGCGATTTTCAGGAGGGAAAAAAATCAGACAGTAATCTTCTTTAGCTCCGACCGCGCATTTGTCATTGGTGGGTGTTCCACTCACTCATCGGATAGAACAAAAACAGGTGCAGTTCACTATTTTGTTTTAGGGGGGTTCGACGGAGGGGGGGGGTGTCACGTGGTTCGGAGATAACATTTTTTCAACGGTATGGTGTGATTGATCAGCGCTGTGGTTACGCCCCTGAATAAATGTTATCTTCCTCGGGGATATCGGTTGGAAATCATCCTAGAAATTAAAATGGCGGAGTCATATGTAGACTGTATGTGTATGTATGTGTGCTCGCGTGTGTTCAAACAGTTTTAACGACTCGCACATACTCACAGATGCACACAAAATAAAATTAATAAAAAAAAATAAAGAAACAATATCGACTTATCCAACATAGCAAATTCCTTCAATCACATTAAAGATAGAAATTAAATTATTGTAAATTTAGCTAAGATTGCAGTCGTCGATTTTTTAATTTAAAAAAAAATTTTTTTTGTGCAATATTTTTTAAAAATAAAAATACATTGAATTTTCCTTGGTCCCTTTCTCTCTATACTTCTTTTGAAATACATTTTTTGAAGTTATAATTTCTGCCTTATTGAAATGAAATTCTTCGAGGTTTAGACTGGTGTGACAAGATGTGACAAGGTATGACAATGTGAAACATGTAAACACGGGAGGCCAATGTGAATCCCAGGAGGGGAACAAGTTAACCTAATATATCATGTTTGGCTAATGACAGGTGAATTCAATTATCATGTTGGACAGACATGCGCACGATGTGCATGGGCCATTTTGTGTGCTGCATTGTGAATGAGAAAGAGAGACTGAGAGAGAAAGAGAGCGAGAGAGAGAGAGAGAGAGAGAGAGAGAGAGAGAGAGAGAGAGCGAGAGATGAGAGAGAGAGAGAGAGGGGGGGGGAAAGAGAGAGAAAAGAGAGAAGGAGAAAGAGATAGAATGAAAGAGCGGGAAAGAGAAACAGATAAAAAGAGACATAGAGAGAGTGGGGGTGGGGGGGGGCAAATAGACAAATATTGATGGGTTAAGATAAAATAATGAAGTTGACAAGAATAAGAACAGGCACTGACAGGAAAACAACAGGTAATAACAGGATAACAACAGGTAATGACAGGATAACAGCAGGTTATGACAGGATAACAGCAGGTTATGACATGATAACAGCGGGCATTTGCAGGATAACAGGAGGCGTTGACACAAAAACATCGCCGATATTCTAACAATGTTCCCGCAGACCTTCCCACGCGTCGTCAACATGGTTGCCATGGTAACGTATCTATACGAAAAGAATGTAGCATCCCACCCCCACCCCGCCCCTAAAAGACAACGATGTTGACCTGCCCCTAGACCTCCCTCCCAACGATGATCTGGCTCGCCTCACACGGATTGTCATCCCGCATTAATCGAGGAGCTCGTCCTGACCTTGGAGGGCTGCACGTGCTCTGTCAATGTCGTCACCTGCACCCAACACTTGTCGATAGCAATGGCCGTCTATTAGGACACGTGACCTGATTAATCTCAACATTAATTTAGTTGGGTTGTTTTTTTTTGGCAGCTCCCCCCTCCAAAACCCCTTGTTTTTTTTCCGTGTGTGTGATCCAAAAAAAAATTGTGTCGTGTAAATGTCCAAATTATTTGTGACATGCAGGAACTTGGTGAAAACATCATCAGTTTAATAATTGAAACATTCATGTTGTTGTTGTTGAACAGAGGCGTGTGCATGGACAGGGTTGTGTGTGGGAGTATGTGTGTGAGAGATATTATGTGTTTGTGCGTGTGTGTGACTGAATGTATGTGCCTGTGTGTGTGTTTAGTCCAGATGCTTCTTCTTCTGTATCTTAAGGGCCCAACATCAAAGCTCTTATCATTAGGGGTCCTATGAGAGTTGAGGTTTCACCAAAACAATTGTGAAGATACCTTGCAAGGCTGTTTGTTCATCGAAGGTACCAGCGACAGGGGGATTCAATACACGATGTTGTAGGACTGCAGTTTGTAGGGCATGAGATTGTTAGACAGAAGGTTAGAGAACATAAGGTTTTAGGACATGAGGTTGAAGGACATGAGGTTGTAGGACATGAGGTTGTAGGACATGAGGTTGTAGGACATGAGGTTGTAGGACATGAGGTTGTAGGAAAGGAGGTTGTTGGACATGAGGTTGTTGGACATGAGATAAGAGGACATGAGGTTGTTGGACATGAGGTTGTCTAGGACATGAGGTTGATGGACATGAGGTTGTTGGACATGAGGTTGTAGGGCATGAGGTTGTAGGACATGAGGTTGTTGGACATGAGGTTGTAGGACATGAGGTTGTAGAACATGAGGTTGTAGGACATGTTTAGAGGACATGAGGTTTTAGGACATGAGTTTAGAGGACATGGGGTTGTAGGACATGAGGTTTTAGGACATGAGGTTAGAGGACATGATGTTGTAGGACATGAGGTTGTAGGACATGAGGTTGTAGAACATGAGGTTGTTGGACATGAGGTTGTAGGACATGAAGTTAGAGGGCATGAGGTTGTAGAACATGAGGTTAGAGGACATGATGTTGTAGGACATGAGGTTGTAGGACATGAGGTTGTAGGACAGAAGACAAGACACAATGCCACAATTTTTGCCTCAACTAATCCTATTGGAGGCTTGTTCCCGTCACTGTTTGTCCTTGACAGAAATGAAGAGCTCACCCACGTCCCAAACTAAGAGTTTCTGTGAGTCTCAGCATGACACCAAGATAATTCTCTGTTTTCTATTGCGCACACCAAAGTTCTGCCAAGTGATGCGTCCAGCTATCTATTTACGGATTCTTAAGAACACTTGTGTGGGGTCGCCTGGAGGTTGACATTTCTACGAGCTCTTTCTGAACCTGTGTCACAAACTATTAATTCCGCTATCGAGAGGGGGGAAAAAAACGACTCCTCATTTTCTGTTTATAAAAATACAAGTTATTATTCATATAAAGGTAGAGAACTCAAGCGTAATCAAACTAAGGGAAATAACACTGAAACTACAAAAGAAGATGTGGCAAAATGTATCAAGTGTTGTTTTGTTATTTTTACTTCTTTTTAACAAAAACAAAAATTTTTTACACTTTTTTATGAAAGAAAAGCGATACGACTAGTTGCTAAGATATAACTGCTTACCTATTCAGTCAGGTCACGATTTTCTTCACAATTTCCTAACTTTTTGCACACTGAGAAAACAATCTGAAAAAATTATAAAACTATGTATCGATGTTTGTGTGAGTAAAACTTTCATTCCAGTGTACTTGTAGGCGTAACAGCTACAAACCGAAATGTTATTCCGATATTCCTTGCGGGAATCTCAAAATATTGCGTGGTTTTCTTTTTTTTAAAAATACAAATAGTGCTAACATTTGAAAATCGAAGTCCTCGAGCGTGAGGGACTGCATAGAAAGATTCTATACATCTCATTAAAAAACGAAAAATAAAAACAAGCAAGGCAAGAACTTTCAGGATGTCTTTTAAGAAGATTAAATCTCGACGAAGAACAAACAAAAGAAGTGGGTTATTTACCCTTGGAAGAAATGTTATGGAGGAGTTATGGGTCGTAAGTCAATGGTCGAAAGTCCAAAAGCTTCATATTTCCTGCTCAGCGTTTTGATCGCACTGGCACTTGTAAAGGATTGGTGCTGATGTCTAGAATTTGGTTTTTATGGTATATTTTAAATTTTATTTCAATTCATAACCATTATACAGGAGGAAACCAAATTAGCCTTTCGTTTTGTAGTCGTATGAAACATATTTGATGTAATTATGAGGTCGTTGTTGAGGTCATTGTTGATGTCATTAATGATATCAATGTTGATGACACTGTTGTTGCATTTATTATGTCATGTAAATGTCAATGCCAACGATGACGTTTAGATCAATGTCAATGTAAATTTTGATGTTCATATCAATGTCCATGTCAATGTCAATATTGATGTCATTGCTGATCTCAATATTAATCTTAATTTCTTTTTTTTTATAATTTAAATCTAAGATTGATATTGAATTTGATCTCGGTGTTGAATACAATTAACTACAGAATGGAATACGAACACCCCATCTCTCCTGTCCTTAATAATGTTTTGCTATTTATTTCAAACAAAAAAAAACAACAACTTGAAAACTATCACTACAATTTCAAACAATTTGATAGTTTTTTTATTTTCTACAACTGCCTTAATCGGAACAGTGTGATCTTCTTACTCCACAAAGTAAAGACAAAATTCTCTCTTTCTCCCTGATACTTTTAAGTAAAGAAAATGGGATGGCAATGTAACTAAAGATTTTTTTCTTCCGGGAGCTTTTCACTACATCTACGGTTTCTCACGTTACCCGCCCCTCTCTCTTCACTTCTTCCCTTCCACCCCACCCCCTTACCAACTTTTCAACCCAGGCGCCTTCATCAACTCGCTACTATTAATAGCTCATGTATCAACCTTTATGGTAAGGACCGGACTCCCACACCCCTCCCCGCTTTCTTGTCCTCTCCATCCGCGTTTCCCTCCTGTCAATAATGAATGGTGACCTTCGCTATGTAGTATGGCGACCCCACGAGCATTTGCCGATTTTCCGAGCACGGGCTGTACTTAGGCCGTTGGATGGCTGGACATTCCCTGGCATTCAATTCGAGCTGGACACACGAACTAACACGATTTGTAATTGTGTGTGTGTGTGTGTGTGTCCGCAGTGGATACCGAACCAGTAAGAGAAAATGAGAGTACAGGGGAGGGGAGGGGTGGCGAGTTGTCCTGTCTGCCTTCACAGGACAGGCGACGGCCCCTCTATTAGCTCGAATTAGTAGTGCTAAGTAAATGACGGGGTTTAGTGTTTCCATTGGGCCGAGTTCACACAAAGGTGAGACTACCTCAAACACCCCACGGCCACGCGGCTGAACCGCCTATTTTGTTGGGGGGGCGGGGGTGATCTCCCTTGACTATAGTCGCGCCCCGTCCCTTTAGTTAGTGGGTGTGGGTCCGATGACACCTCCTATAAAATGGTAACCGAATCCTACTGTCGTGTTCAAAGAGTCGAGAGTCACGGATCTTTTCCCGGCAAATTACTTTCTTTCTTTTTTTAAAATCTCTTTGGCTGTCCCGTGACTTTCTCGTCTCTGAAATTCCATTTTCCTTTCAGTACACCGATCTTACCCCAGGCCGTTTGTAATTTTAAGTTTAAAGTAATTTCCTTATTTTAACTTTACGCCTTAACTGTGGTATGTTTATAACATTTGTGGTAAGAGTAAGTGTTGCCGGTTTCAGCAATAAAGGTTTATCGAAAATTGTCTTGTGTACAAAGACTTAAAAGGTGTCTAAAATCTTATATTTTAATTTTGTTATGAGGCGCCAATAAATTATATATGCCAGAATAAGAGACTAAATATTTGTCAGAGATTCAGCCGTACACAGTTCTATAAACAGGTGCTCCAGTCCAGTGCTACTCAAAGTGGTGGTCCGCGGACTGGTGCCGGTCCGTGGGCCATCCGCTGCCAGTCCGCAGATGTTAACAAGAAAGAACAGAAAAATATAATTATAATCCTCCTTTTGCAACCATTAGTACTAACCCTAAAGAATATGTCATTTTTTTCGGGAAATAAGCACGTAAAATGAAACAAATAAAATAAAATACATTTCGCTACCACGTCAGTACTGGTAAAATAGTGTACCGGACCCTGGCGCGATGGAAAAAATCCTGCCGGTCCGCCATCCTAAAAGTTTGAGAAGCACTGCTCTAGTGTACATTCGTCACGTTAATGTCGCTGCTCAATTACGCCACAAACTTTAGTTCAACAAATGTTAAATTTTAGTTTTCTATGTTTAAAATTCACGACATGAATGTTTAATAGCCTGGCAGCGTTCATCTTGGGATAAAAACAAGGAGCTCATTGAAAGCTGACGGTGGATTTATCTACAAAAGATTTTCAAGATACAACGGCAACAAATCTCTCGCCACTGCAGCTTTCCGAACATGGGGAAATATGGATTTCCCCAAATTAAACCCGCATCAAATACATAATAAATAAGCCATGACATTAACTTAAGGTGTATAGCTAGCGCGCCGCTTAATCTCGTCAATGTTGTTCTTACAAGTTGTTGGATGTTCATTCCTTAGTTTAGTTGCTGCTGTTGTTTGTAGATTACTACTGGCGATGGTGCCGTAGATTACTACTGGGGGTGGTGCCGTAGATTATTACTGGCGGTGGTGCCGTAGATTACTACTAGCGGTGGTGCCGTAGATTACTAGTGGGGGTGGTGCCGTAGATTATTACTGGGGGTGGTGCCGTAGATTACTACTGGTGGTGGTGCCGTATATTAGTACTGGGGGTGGTGTCGTAGATTACTACTGGCGGTGGTGTCGTAGATTAGTACTGGGGGTGGTGCCGTAGATTATTAGTGGGGGTGGTGCCGTAGATTATTAGTGGGGGTGGTGCCGTAGATTATTACTGGGGTTGAGCCGTAGATTATTAGTGGGGTGGTGCCGTAGCTTAGTACTGGGGGTGGTGATATGAAATTCAATGGAATAAGAAACGGCTCGTGTCTGATTGACTCCGACAAGTGGTCGAGATTTGACTTCTGCTAACTGCAACAACAAGGTTAATTGTAGGAAGAAGACGTGCACTTGTTCTTGGACAGGGCATGGCTCTAGTACCCGTCCTCGAGCATAAGTTAAATATGAATACTTATATTCTGTTATAAAGAAGACGAATTTGATACCGCTGGAATATCGCAAACGCAAAGAGTGTCAAATTTTAAAATTTTATCGCAACCCTATTCCCCCCCCACCCCCTCGTTCGCAATGCCATTGATACGGAGTTTCACTCTTGTATGGAACCACGGAAAACAACAATACACACACACAAACACTCACTAGCTCACTCTTTCACTCACTAGCTCACTCTTTCACTCACTAGCTCACTCTTTCACTCACTAGCTCACTCTTTCACTCACTAGCTCACTCTTTCACTCACTAGCTCACTCTTTCACTCACTAGCTCACTCTTTCACTCACTAGCTCACTCTTTCACTCACTAGCTCACTCTTTCACTCACTAGCTCACTCTTTCACTCACTAGCTCACTCTTTCACTCACTAGCTCACTCTTTCACTCACTAGCTCACTCTTTCACTCACTAGCTCACTCTTTCACTCACTAGCTCACTCTTTCACTCACTAGCTCACTCTTTCACTCACTAGCTCACTCTTTCACTCACTAGCTCACTCTTTCACTCACTAGCTCACTCTTTCACTCACTAGCTCACTCTTTCACTCACTAGCTCACTCTTTCACTCACTAGCTCACTCTTTCACTCACTAGCTCACTCTTTCACTCACTAGCTCACTCTTTCACTCACTAGCTCACTCTTTCACTCACTAGCTCACTCTTTCACTCACTAGCTCACTCTTTCACTCACTAGCTCACTCTTTCACTCACTAGCTCACTCTTTCACTCACTAGCTCACTCTTTCACTCACTAGCTCACTCTTTCACTCACTAGCTCACTCTTTCACTCACTAGCTCACTCAATAACTCACTCACTCACTCACTCACTCTCTCTCTCTCTCTCTCTCTCTCTCTCTCTCTCTCTCTCTCTCTCTCTCTCTCTCACTCTCTCTCTCTCTCTCTCTCTCTCTCTCTCTCTCTGTGTGTGTGTTCTTCTCTTTTTTCGCAGAACAAATTGGACCAAAATAATGAAAAGAGTAATTCCTTGACACCCGATAGCTTGAGAACCCTCTGTCCGCCCGTGACACTTGTCACAGTTCCCTAGGACCTGACAGTGCAACGTGTCGATTCCTTCACGGCCAATTTCCTCTAATGTCCCCCGTGTATAGAAAGAGGGTGTGGTCAAGTCGGGCTCTAGTCTGATGAAAGATTAACCAGGTGGGACCAGGGCTTACTGCTCACCGCTGGTGGGGGGGGGGCGAGCAAACGTCCCATCGGAACAATCTCAAGATTACCGTTAAATGGTAGATAACCAGAGAGACATGAGATGGACAGATCGCGTTATTCTCAAACGCCCCTCCCCCCACCCCCGCCCCCTCATTCACTTTAGCCACCACAGAGTCCGTGAAAAGTGTCATTTTTCGTATAGTGGACACATCGTGTGTGTGTGGCCGGAATAGGAAGATTGATGACCGTATTAGAACTGGATAGCATTAACTATTTTGGGTTAGAATTAAACCCCTGTTTAGGACAGCGTGACGACCATGTAGTGTAGTGACTCAAACTTTGGTATGTAAAGTAGTGACTCAAACATGGGTATGTAAAGTAGTGACTCAAACATTGGTATGTAAAGTAGTGACTCAAACATTGGTTTGTAAAGTAGTGACTCAAACATTGGTATGTAAAGTAGTGACTCAAACATTGGTTTGTAAAGTAGTGACTCAAACATTGGTATGTAAAGTAGTGACTCAAACATTGGTATGTAGTGAAGTGACTCAAACATTGGTATGTAAAGTAGTGACTCAAACATTGGTATGTAGTGTAGTGGCTCAAATATTGGTATGTAAAGTAGTGACTCAAACATTGGTATGTAGTCTAGTGACTCAAATATTGGTATGTAAAGTAGTGAATCAAACATTGGTATGTAAAGTAGTGACTCAAGAAATTGCTTTTTATAGATTTGCTTTAAAATTGCAATGTGACGTAGTGGCCATAAACATTGCGATGTAGTGGCTCACACACTGTAATATATTGTACTCAAACACGACTTTATCAGCTTAGTTTTCCTGTTTTAGCTAGCTGCTAATATAATAGTTAGCGTCAGGTCAAGTCTATCTTTGGACGACGACTGCGTAGATAAGAATGAAGTATCGAAAGCCCAAACTTCTCTATTTCTCTTTTTTTAAAATAATTTTTTTTTAAAATTTAACTATAACATACACTAACTACTAGACATCTGAGTTATTATCTTTCATTAATTTTTTGGTTCTACCAGTCTCTCAATCTCAAAATAAAATGGAAAAATATCACGACTTGAAAACCAGATAGTTTTCATCATTAAACTAACATATTCAATTTGTGTGTTCTCAAGATACTGAATTCATTGAAAAATCACGTACACAAAACTATGACCAAGTCTAAGAAATCCCCATTACCAAAGCCCAGAACTTATGCTTCCACTAATGGCATGATATATTCCTGCCAAAATTAAACATTTCTGTCTTTAACTGCACGTTAAAGCTGTGACGTCAGAGTTAGCGGATAGTCCAATAGACTTTTTACAATCTATTTAAAACATAGCTTGGAATTATTGTTTCTTTTGATTCCGAAGAAACAAATTCGAGACTGAGGGAGGGAGGGGGTGAGTGGGGGAAGGGGTGGAGGGGGTCGTGGGGGGGGCTCATGCGCTGACTGGCAGGTGGTCAGATGTCCTCAAAGCCCGTCTTCATTAAGATGACAGAAAATTCCATTCAAATCGGGGGTGCAGCGGACACACAGTAGTAGCGGGTAGGTCAATTATTGATGGCATGCCGTGTCAGTAAGAGTGGACATCTAGTGGACTTTGTGATCGAGTTCTGGGCTCACGTATAGTTTACTTGTACAAATGTATAATTTAAAGCATGAATTGAATTTTCGGGTGGTTTCGTGTGTGTTTGAAGGGTCAACAAGTGCAGGCATTTCATATATACACGAGTAAACGTGGAGCTAAAATTGAAAACTTTAAATAAAGATTTTATTTGTTTAATTTTGAAGTAATTGGCTAATGCAATCACGGCTAGGAGATGAGGTCACATATGTAAAGAGACAAATTAATAAGTTTGCGTCCTAACTAAAAAGAACCAATATTTTACCATTACATCTAATATTTGTGTCTAGTGAATAACTGTTTAAGTGCGTGCATATAACAGGTTTATATTTTGCCCTGCTAAAAGTATAAGCTCCTTTTGTAAATGACGACTTTGATGGTCTCACTTTAACGTATTCACATTTTTAACCACGTTTTATTAACTCGCTTTCGTTCCTGTGGCATTGTGTGTCTGTCCAACATTTTTCAAATCTGCCAACGTAAAATTAAACCACTTCTAATGGTCCTAGAGATCTCAAAATAATACCACAGATAGATCTTGGATGACAATGCATTGTACCAAAATTTCAGATCGATCGAATGTAATGTTATTAAATTATTGAACTTTTCAGTTTATCTATATTTTATTATATACTTGCTTTCGTGTCTTTCTGTCCGCAATTTTTAAAATTTGCCAACGTAAAATTAAACCATTTCTGATGGTCCCAGAGAGCTCAAAATTTTACCACAGATAGATCTTGGATGACAATACATTGTATCAAAATTTCAGATCGATCAAATGTGCCGTAATTAAATTAATGCATTTCTTAGTTTATCTTTATATAAGCATCTGTACCCGCCTGCCGTAGTTTCATTTCACGTGGCGAGTTCACCCCGTGGCCTCATCGCTTTGTTATTAAACGTTGGGCGGGCGCTGATGAGGTGTGTGGTAAAATAAATAGAGGTAAAAAAATATTTTTAAAAACCACGTTTTTATTAGTGGACTAAAAAGAATAAAATAAATAAAGTTAAAAAAATGATTTTTAAAAACCATGTTTTTATAAGTGGACTAAAAAGAAGAAAATAATTTAAAACTTATAAGTAAAAGTACTTCGATTTAATTTGACTAACAACGTGGGGCGGGTGTTTGGTATAAAAATTAAAGATTGATAATCTAGAAGGCAAAAGAGAGATCTATAAGTGAGAGAATGAGTGAACCGCATATGTAAAACCTCATAAGCGCTCGCCCCACATTTTATTCATATTAAATCGAAGTACTTGAACTAATAAGTTTTAAATTATGTTCTTCTTTTTAGTCCACTTATAAAAACGTGGTTTTTAAAAATCATTTTTTACCTTTATTTATTTAAATTTGAACTGCCGTCATGTTTGAAATCAAATTTTAAAATAATAACACATAACAAAATTTAAATAATACTTTAAAAGTATTCAAATCACGTCTAATGTTCGCTTCCTTGACACAACTGAAACGGCTAAATATAAACACTACCCGCAAGTACACGCCTTATCGGGGCTTATCCCCGCGTTAGAGCCTTTGATTACACATATTGAGCTGCGCATGTTTGCGGAGCACTGCAGCAAATGAATTCACTTTACTAATGAGTTACGACCCCTGCCATGCACCACCTTATTCCAGAACTCCACTAGACCTTTTTTAATCAGTTAATGAAAGTCCATATCGGTCCAACTCTTGAGTCTCAAGTTCAGTTCAAACCACATCAGACCTGGCCGCTACCCGGGGGGAAAAGGGGTAGGGGGTGGGACCTGCATGGGTAAAGTCTTGATTCGGGTAATTTATGGTTCAATATGTGACGGGGCGTGGAGGGGTGTGACTTTAACGTACCCGTCATTGGGACTGAGGTGATCAAACTCGTATAGATCGCACCTCAACGTACCGTCATTGGGGATTGAGGTGATCAAACTCGTGTAGATCGCACCTCAACGTACCGTCATTGGGGATTGAGGTGATCAAACTCGTGTAGATCGCACCTCAACGTACCGTCATTGGGGATTGAGGTGATCGAACTCGTGTAGACCTCACCTCAACGTACCGTCATTAGGGACTGATGTGATCGAACTCGTGTAGATCGCCTACCAAGGTGCCGTCATTGGGGACTGAGGTGATCGAACTCGTGTAGATCGCACCTCAACGGACCGTCATTGGGGATTGAGGTGATCGAACTCATGTAGACCTCACCTCAACGTACCGTCATTAGGGACTGATGTGATCAAACTCGTGTAGATCGCATCTCAACGCGGCTCATGACGTCATTGGGGACTGAGGTGATCAAACTCGTGTAGATCGCACCTCAACGTACCGTCATTGGGGACACACCTCAACGTACCGTCATTGGGGACTGAGGTGATCAAACTCGTGTAGATCGCACCTCAACGTACCGTCATTGGGGACTGAGGTGATCAAACTCTTGTAGACCACACCTCAACGTACCGTCATTGGGGACTGAGGTGATCAAACTCTTGTAGACCGCACCTCAACGCGGCTCACGAGTTTTCTACAGGTGAACATCTCAGCTTGTTAAAATCCTAACGTCCAAGTGTGGATATAAGGAAACAATTTTTTGTAACTATCACTATACATTAAACTCATTCAATACAATTTGTATCGATTAACATGACGCCCCACCCGCATCAAGAAATGTTCCACCAAAAGCTGGTCATTAGTATCACAGAAGAGAAAAAAAAAGAGATTTTAATAACGTTGTGTTGCGATAAATTCCCTGTACTTCCGGCGTTGAAGAAGACTTAAAAATGTGGGGTATGGAACTCTTCCAAGGCTGCCTGACGTTACAGACTTTGTGATAGAGTGAAACAGAGATTACAGATCAATAGATTGCCTTGAATTAGAGGTCAGATTACGTCTAGGTGGGTTGGAATAGAACTCGCCACGAAGGCTATTTAATTAATAAATAAATTAAATTACAAATATTTTTTAAATTTCATTTCTATGTTAATTGAAGAATGGACAGATGGCACATTAATATGAGAAAACCAGCTTTCAGCTCAACGTACATCAAAACAGATACACAGGTCCCTGGATCAATCACAGAAATAACTTTTTTTTTAAATCTTAAGAAAGAATATCGTTTTCACTAAATGTTCAGAAATATAAACATTGACACATTAAAAAAACACTAAAACAATTCATAAAAATGCAACGGTTTATTCGGGGCCTTAAAACAAAATGTCGAATAACTCCTTAAACATGGTGGAGAGCGAAATTCTTTTTAAAATATACTGGCCAACAAAATGGGAACTTTGAATGTAGAATAGGAAACGACAAGGAAAAGTAACTGTGTGGACACTGTCGTGTAGTTAAGAGGGTATTCCACCAAAATCACAGAGCAAAATGTCTCAAAGACAGACCCAAGATTAAACAGACCCATGCTTAGGTAGACTCATGGTGAGACAGGCACAGGCTTAGACAGACGAAGACTTGTAGACAGATATATTACGTAAGAGAACATGTAGAATTCCGCTAAATCCAAGATGGAGAAGAGAATCATCAGTTAATTCTGAGAAGAACGACGAAGAAAGAGGTAGGACTAAGTCCTACAAGGAATGTAGCACCACGGGGACATAGGTACATTATTCAATTAGGACTCACACCACGCAATTAGTTTGAGGAGTGCGAATACCCTATTCAAGCACATTCGGAAATTTACACCGCAGCTAAGTGTTCACATTGTCTAAAACATCACCTGTGCACACTGACAGCTGTGGGTACGAAGAATGTGCTCAACTCATCTACGAGAAATGGTTCTCAAAATTTAATCGTTGCCCTCCTCTCCCCAGCCCCCTCTCAATGTCCAAATAACCCTCTCTCTCTCTCTGTTTGCTGATTACATTCTCACAAATGAAAACAAGTGTTTGTTCGGCCATAGCGGAGAATGGCTTCTCTGTATTGTAACAAAGCCATAGGCGTACCAACAAAGGCATATGCCTATCAACACACTTTCCATTGTTGTGATCCCGCCTCTTGTCTCACTACCCCCCCCAGCCCCATCCGCCGATTCATGTAGTCGTCCTGTTGTACCAAGTGTTTCGATGGGGCTCAATGCCTCTACGTCAGTCACGCATGTCGATGTTGACAGGGGGAGGAAAGGTGTCGTGTAATGAGACTCTGACACCTGAGGACCAGGTACTCAGTGTTGTGATGATGTGATCTAGTAGGGAACCAAACAAAGAACACGTAACAGGGAACCAGAATCGTGTCCGTCAGATGTGGCCAGATTTCTTCAGGTATGCGAAGACAGAATCAAAAACAGTGGACAACAGCTAGTCATTTAAAACGTGTAACTATTAAAGACAACAAACACAAAATTAGTCCATGAGCTTTGTTTAGGGATGATGAGAGTCCGCTCTGTTAAACCTCGTCATAGTATTACGCCCTTTCACATGACAACCATCCCCCCCCCAACATAGGGGCTCTGTTAAAGCTAGCCAATTCAGCTTGTAGATTTGTAGGACGCAATAATCTTCTGTATAGAAGGAGCGTCTGTAAGAGATAAGATTTAGTTCTCATCTTGTTTCTGTCGCCCAGCATCATCCAATACAGAACGTCTCCACATCTTCTTTAAACTTCCCCTGCGCCGATTCGGGTTGTTGGTTCCAAGGACTTTTATAGATCTATTGTTGGTCCCTGTTTGTTGTCATACTCTCGATTAACTCCATGACTATATAGACATAAATTAAGTACAAGGATCTAGTGAGGAGATCTTAAGACACAATTCACTTTAGTCAATCACTAATGTTCGATCGTGTGTACATTCCTTTAGATAAGACAGTGACCCGCTGGACAAAACGGCCCCGACATAACGGCCCCGGTTAAACGGCCACAGACAAATTGTTAACATTTTTTAACAAAAAAATTACTTTTTTTTGTGTGTGTATTTTAAGCTTTTGTCAACGGTTTCACCCTTAAAAAATGTGGTAAAATTATTTCTTGTGATGTTATTATATTATTTCTTGTCAACAAACAGCCGTGACTTGGTACCATATCGAGTAAAGGCTATTAAATTCATTCTTGTGATGTCATTATTATTGTTTCTTGTGAGCTAAACCTGACACTGATTTGGTGAGTAAAAATACTCACATAATATTTGATTGTATTTTTACTATTAGTCCATCTATTAGTCCAGGGGCGTTTTGTCGGGGCCGTTATGTCGGAGCCCATTTGTCGGGGCCGTTTCGTCGGCGAATCCTAAAGGATAAGGCTGTTCAATTAGTTAGAGCACGTACAGAGTGACACGACTCAGTCTAATGTCTACTCATCGGTCAGTTCTTTAACAAACCACAATTTTTACAGCCTGTCCCCGCGAAACATGCCGGCCGCTCCACCCCAGGGCTACATACATCCTGACCAAAAGGTTTGACTTATCATAACTGTCGGGCTGATGATAGGTGTCAATGCGTCAAGTTTGGAAAGGGGAGGGGGTGGTGGAAGTTTCAAAAGGGGGGGGGGACTGTTGGCTAACCTGTGATAGATGTCCCCACATGCCAATCTATGACTGACAGTTGAGCCTGACAAGATGATGTATCGGTGACTAAGTCAGCGAATGCGATCCCCGTAATGTTTAACTGTGAACATAATCCTGTATTGACGAAAACTTTGCCCGAAAGGAAAATATTGGAGACGAACCGCGTCATTATGAGAGATGTTTACAACAATATTTTGACGTCTCTTTTAAGTCCAACATTTTTTTAAAAATGTACATGTGTGGGTTGTATAAGATTGTGTGTATGTGGGGGGGGGGAGGTGAATATTTATAAAGTCATCATAATATTTAAAGAACCTTCTTTGCCCTACTCCCATAACTTCATATAAAGAAAATAGGCTTTGGAACACTTATTCTCGTTTGATGTTATTTATTTACATGTCAATAATATCTTGATAATAGACTATGCATCTTTTGTGACAATGTATGTCGTGTGACAATGTATGTCGTGTGACAATGTATGTTGTGTGACAATGCATGTTGTGTGACATGTATGTTGTGTGACAATGTATGTTGTGTGACAATGTATGTCGTGTGACAATGTATGTTGTGTGACAATTTATGTCGTGTGACAATGTATGTTGTGTGACAAGTGACATTGTATGCTGTGTGACAAGTGACATTGTATGTTGTGTGACAAGTGACATTGTATGTTGTGTGACAAGTGACAATGTATGTTTGTGACAATATATGTTGTGTGACAATGTATGTTGTGTGACAATGTATGTTGTGTGACAATGTATGTTGTGTGACAATGTATGTTGTGTGACAATGCATGTATGTAAGTTAAATATACCGTAGTTTTATCAGCCAAACCCACCCTCACCCCCCGCTTTAATAGCATTCAGATTAATTGACTCTGGTTCATTATAAATATTACTTATATATAAATATAACTTATATATAAATATAACTTATATATAAATATTACTTATATATAAATATTACTTATATATAAATATTACTTATATATAAATATTACTTATATATAAATATTACTTATATATAAATATTACTTATATATAAATATTACTTATACATAGCGCCGCACGACGAGATGAAACGACTTTTTATGAAAAACTATTTTCAATCTTTTAAATCTTAAATCTAAAGACCAATGCAATATTATAACGTAACTCTATATTTTCTTCAGCTGTTAAATAAAAATCTATTTTTTTATGGGTGCATAATATTGGCTGAATCTGTAATGCTAAATAACGCATATATCTTCTGTATAGAAGAAGCGTCTGTAATAGATAAGATAAGAAATTAGATATTTCTAAAGCTTTTATCACGCTTTAAAAATCAAACTCCATTTTAAAGACAATGATTAATATATGCATAAATATTTTTTAAACAAATTTTCTCACAGCCGCAAGTCTATTTTCGCGTTGTTTTTTTCCCCACTCTGAAACTTGATTTTCAAACGAGTGTATTACACACAAGAAACTGAAATGTTACACATTCTGAGATAAAGACGTGATGTTATCAAACGTGTGTCTTATTCTTTTGAACCTTAAACGACATAATGACACCACATCCATATGCATCTTATCGACTTACCACGGTCTCGGACTCGGCCGATGATTCAGATGGGGTCGACGGGAAGGAAGCTTGGGGTGGTATCCTGTAGCCCGGACAGAAACGATCAGTAATGTTAGTCCCTTGGCCGAAGAGATTTGACCACTTGCCTTGTCTATAGATACTAGATATTTTTAATGGAATCTATGCCGGAGTAAACGGTTTACTCAAATGTTGTAGTCTATTTCTCAAACTGGAACACACCGAAACAATGTGACCCTAATTCATAGGCCAGTCAGTATATTGTATTGAGCGGTATATTGTGCAAAAATAACACTAATTCAACACAAGAAAACAAATCACACATTAATATCCGGTGCTATTTGAAGAAAACTATTTCGTATTGTCTTGTTAGGCTATAGGTCTACGGGCACAGCACAACAAACAGTTTCAAATAAAGCTGCACTGGCTTCTATATATCAATTTTTATATTGTGAAGAACTGAAGAAAAAACACAATGAAAGATATCACTTTACATTCAAATATCCACATAGCAGTTCATACACGAAACAATGTGCAGCATTGAACATGAAACTATTGCAATACTTGGAACAAACTATCTTTTACGGTTTTCAATTTGATCGCTATTACTTTCATTTGCCGTCTGCTAGGTCCCCCACATGCACTTGTTTACTAAAACTAAAACCTCAGTGAGAGTGGTCTCCCCGTGGCACATTTTCCCCCCTCGCGCTCACTGTGCACGGCCAATCAACAACGTTCTGCAGTGATCACGAATTCAAAGGCACGCCCACTGAGGGGAGACAATAAAACTCAAAAGATATAATGACATGACTGGGGTTCCTATTTCATAATGTCGTGAGATATGAAATACGCTCATTGAAAAGGAGGTAGATAGTCAAGATAGACCAACAACAATAAAAGGATGAACGAATGGTTGGTCTGATGTTGAGTTGTTGGTTTAGAGTGTGGTCAAAATGGGATTATGGCATTTTTGTTAGATGACCTTCTATATGGTTTGATAAAGATTTGTCAATGGATGAATGCAGGGGTGGGGGAAAATGCGGCCCGCGGGACACTTGCGGCCCGTCACAGATTTGTTTGTGGCCCGCCAAGACATGCAGAAAACCGGCCTTGAACTGACATTTGCTTCATGGCCGCGACCGAAAGTTCGCCTAGAGTTTTTAAATCCCTTATATTAACTCCACCGTCGTCTCTGTCTATCGTTCGTCGTCGGGCGGGCGGAAAAACAAAAGTAAAAAATGACCCACTTCCCGTGATGCCATCGAGCTGAAATTTGGCACATAGACTCGTGTCACCTAACAATGCATCGTATCAAAATTTCAGATCGATCGAACGTACCGGAATTAAATTCATGCTTTTTTAGTTTATCTATATAAAAATATATGTAGAAGTCGCTATTGTTTACATTTTACGGGTTACTTGACTTCACGCCAGCCATCGGTGAACACATATCGTATTTTAACCAGGTGTACCGGCGTGCTTTTGTTTACAATTTACGTGTCACGCTGAGCTCGGTCCAGCGATCGGTGACCAGCCCTTCACCTCTCCCAAACCCCCCCCCCGCCCGGGTTATAAAGCAAAGAGAAGTTAAGAAAAATTCAGTCTGTAAATGTTTGTGGCGTTTGAAAATAATCAATACTTTAAGTTATGTCTCATATATATAATGGATTTATAGTCAAAAACTTAGTTTTTACGGTTTTGTTTTATTAACAACGTTTTATTAACTCGCTTTCGTCCCTGTATGTTTGTCCAAGAATTTTTCAAATCTGCCAACGTAAAATTAAACCACTTCTGATGGTCTTAGAGAGCTCAAAAATTTACCACAGATAGATCTTGGATGACAATACATTGTGTCAAAATTTCAGATCGATCGAATGTACCGTATTTAAATTAATGCATTTCTTAGTTTATCTTTATATAAGCATTTGTACCCGCCTGCCGTAGTTTCATTTCACGTGGTAAGTTCACCCCGTGACTCATCGCTATGTTATTAAACGTTGGGCGGGCGCTGATGAGGTGTTTGCCAAAATAAATAGAGGCAAAAAAATATTTTTAAAAACCACGTTTTTATTAGTGGACTAAAAAGAATAAAATAAATAAAGTTAAAAAAACGATTTTTAAAATTCTCGTTTTTATAAGTGGACTAAAAAGAAGAAAATAATTTAAAACTTATAAGTTCAAGTACTTCGATTTAATATGACTAACAACGTGGGACGGGTGTTTGGTATAAAAATTAAAGATTTCTAATTTAGAAGGCAAAAGAGAGATCTATAAGTGAGAGAATGAGTGAACTGCATGTGTTAAATTTCATAAGCGCCCGCCCCACGTTTTTAGTCATATTAAATGGAAGTACTTAAACTTATAAGTTTTAAATTATTTTCTTCTTTTTAGTCCACTTATAAAAATGTGGTTTTTAAAATCATTTTTTTACCTTTATTTATTGTAGTTTCGACGTAAACTCTGTCTGCTTTTTCTCGAAAGGTTTCCCTTCGACTTTCCTTCCATCCTTTTCATTATTTGAGTACTTCGATGTTGAATTCATTGATGTTCAAAGATAAATTTGCATAGTGTATTTCTTCCCTACCCAACAGAAACTCTATGTTCTATGTATTTCGTCCATTATCCCCCCCCCCACCCACCTTTTTACAAAGTCAATTCGCGTTTGTGAACTAAATGCATTTTTGTGTCACCAACTAAAGTGATAGCGATGCGTGACAATTAATATTTTCACAAAAATTGTATTTAAAAAAATATTTGAATGGTATTTTGAGTTTGTCTAATCATTTGGAAAATAAAATAAAATCTTATTTGAAAGGAAATTTCTTTTAAAGAAAAATTCAGTCTAAATATAAAAATGGATTTTGTTAATGTCCTTCTCTAATGAGACATTTTCAGGATTTACAACTGATTACAGTAATCTTTAGGTGTAACAATTTTCATGATAGCGTTCACACCAAAGCAATATTGTAGTCAGTGAGAAAGATTGTACAATTCAACCACTTCCCTCCCATGCACCAAACCCAAAACACAATCACGATAGAACCAAGAGTGTATTCGTCTTCCTCAGCCAGTCAGACCGATCAACAGAGAGAACACAGACAAAACAACGGGTCTGGCTGACGCAAAAAATAGCACTATAAAACATTCCGACTGTAGATTAGACACCACAAAGAAACGTGTTGTACTATGTGACTGAAACTCATCCACACTATAACACAGTGGTTGCTTACACAGATCATGTCCAACTTATCCATCCACACTATATAACACAGTGGTGGCTTACACAGATCATGTCCAACTCATCCACACTATAACACAGTGGTGGCTTACACAGATCATGTCCAACTCATCCACACTATAACACAGTGGTGGCTTACACAGATCATGTCCACTCATCCACGCTATAACACAGTGGTGGCTTACACAGATCATGTCCAACTAGAAACAACTCGACAGAGTTCCGCTTAAAATAACACGAAACAATGGCGGGGGCGATTTGGGAACTTAATTTTTTTATTAAAATAAATATTTTTTTAAAGCGTAAATAAAAAGAACCCGTAATTTACGTGGCAGATTTGAAAAAATCTGGACAAACACACACCACGAAAGCGAGATAATAAAAACGTGGTAAAAAACCAAGTTTTTGACTATAAATCCTTTATGTATGAGACGTAACTAAAAGAATGTTCATTATAATACGCAGCGCAAGACCATCCAAAAATACAAAATTGCAGTTGTGTCGTAAAACATGTTTAATATAATGCGCACCGATCAGGAATATGTTTATAAAAAGTGTTGTCAGTAAAATACGCACCTTATTGCGCGACAGAAAGGTTGTTCAATATAATACGCACCGCGACACTCTATCTCAAAAAATAGCATGATACATAGGAATAAATATAATAATCTAAAAAAATCAATAATTTAAATTACGGTACATGCGATCGATCTGAAATTTTGATACATTGTTTTTATTATCGGTACGAAACTGCCTGCAAAATTTCAGCTCGCTAGCTTACGAGCAAGTGGGTTAAAAATCGATCAAAAGTTTTGGCGAGAAGCAAGCAAGGCGGCGCGCGGGTCGGCCGCAGACACCACTAGTTAATATAAAGGATTTAATAAAAACAACCCGTAAAAAATCCAAGTTTTTGACTATAAATCCTTTACGTATGAGACGTAACTAAAAGAATGTTCATTATAACACGCAGCGCAAGACCATCCAAAAATACAAAATTGCAGTTGTGTCGTAAAACGTGTTTAATATAATGCGCATCGATCATGAATATGTTTATAAAAAGTGCTGTCAATAAAATACGCACCTTATTGCGCGACAGAAAGGTTGTTCAATATAATACGCACCGCGACGCTCTATCTCAAAAAATAGCATGATACATAGGAATAAATAAAATAATCTAAAAAATCAATAATTTAATTACGGTACATGCGATCGATCTGAAATTTTGATACATTGTTTTTATTATCGGTACAAAACTGCCTGCAAAATTTCAGCTCGCTATCTTACGAGCAAGTGGGTTAAAAATCGATCAAAAGTTTTGGCGACAAGGGCGGGCGGTCGGGTGGGCGGTCGGGCGGGTGGCCGCAGACACCACGAGTTAATATAAAGGATTTAAAAACAAAGGTGTTGACTATAAAACTTTTATATATGAGACGTAACTAAAAGTATGTTCAATATAATACGCACCACGCGACAGACTAGCATAGACATTTACAAATCGTTAATATATTATAAAGGTATGTTCAATATAATACGCAACGCACGACAGACTAGCATAGACATTTACAAATCGTTAATATATTATAAAGGTATGTTCAATATAATACGCAACGCACGACAGACTAGCATAAACATTTACATGCTACATGGAGACACCTTTTGATAATCTAAAAATTCAATAATTAAATTACAGTAAATTCGATCGATGGGAAATTTTAATATATCATTTTTATCATCACCATGAGTCTGCCTGCAAAAAATTCAGCTCGATAGGATACCGGGAAAAGGGTTAAAAATCGATCAAAAGATTTTGCGACAGACAGACACTACTAGTTAATATAAAGGATTTAATTAAATAACCCCGTAAAAACAAAGTTTTTGACTATAAATCCTTTATATATGAAACATAAGTAAAAGTATTGATTATGTTCAAGCGCAACAAACATTTACAGAGTGAAACTGACTTAACTCGCCTTTGCTGTAAATCGAGGCCGGGGGGGGGGTGTGGTCATGGATGGCTGGACTGAACTCAGCGTGACACCAAAATGTGAACAAAGGAAGGCCGCTAGTTGTATTGAGATAAACTAAAAATGCATTAATTTATTCGATCGATCTGAAATTTTGATAAGATGCATTGTTAGGTGACACGAGTCTATGTGCAAAATTTCAGCTTGATGGCATCACGGGAAGTGTGTCATTTTTTAATTTTGTTTTTCCGCCCGCCCGCGAACGACAGAGATGACGACAGAGATGACGACAGACGCGACGGTGAAGTTATAAAAGGGATTTTAAAATAAATTAATAAATAGTAAAACATGCATTGACATGGGGCGCAGTGGTCTAAGTGGAAGCGCGCTGGACTATCGAACCTGGGCAAACCCAAGTCGCGGGTTCGAGCCCAGGTTCCAGCAAGGCTACCGGGGCATTGTGCTAACTATATATACATTCCCCTGCTAGTTAGTGGTGGGTCAAAGAAGCTTGTGAACGCTACTTCACTTGCGCCATAGACCGTCATGGTTTGAATTACTATTATGCATAGACATAAAACACTCTACATTTATAAGAATACTAATTAGTGCTAATTGTACTTACGCACCATGCACACACATTTACGCAACTGAAATTAAACAATATAATTTGCAATTTCACGCAAGTAAGTAGTGTCTGTCAGTCAGTCCTGACGCTACTAATTTTAGAAAGCAGGGAAAACCAAATTACTGCACCAAAGCATCAAAAGGTGTGCAAATTAAATATGCGCTGTAAAAAAATATTATATGACGTCATCGTTTTCGCTCATATTTTAATTTTGGAAAAGCGAACATTGTAAAAAGAGAATTAGATGATGGTTAATTATAAAATTAAAAAATAAAAATAATAGGGGTTGTCGTGCAACCCCTATTATAAAATACTTTGTGTACATTTCAGAAAGTTTAATATTTTGTATTTATCAAACAAGGACAAGTTAGTTGGGCTTTTGAAAAAGGTCGGCGCCATATACCCTAAAAAAGTGCATTTTTTATAAAATAAATAGATTTCAGCTGAAAACTTTCGTTATTTTTGACGGGAGTACGCTAGTATATTAATATTTTAAAACCACATTTAACAACGAATTTTAATCACACCAATATTGTAATGTCCCTAAAAAAAGTAAAAGAAAATATTACGCACCAAACGCACTTGTGTTTTCTAAAGAATAGCATTTAGCGCAGTCATCGGGAATTTCATTTTTTTAATTAAAAGAAAATACTTTGACATTCGAACTAACGCCATAGAAACAATACTTTTCATCAGCTCGACTGCCTAGTCCTCTCACTGCATGACGTCATTAATGATTTACCAGCACTGCCGACTCCCTTGGATTTACCGCATTATACCAAATAAGAACACACAAGTCATCAATAACTTACCGCCCTTTCCGTGCGATGCTCACATTATCTGCCCCTGCCCGCGATAGCTAAGGCTGGAGTAGGCGCTACGAGCTGATCCGGTCATGCAGACTGCCAGGGTTGGTCGGGAAGGTCAGCCAACAATTCATCTGTCCACCCGCGGGCGGATCTATAGGGGGAAGGAAACAAGACAGAAAGGTTTGGGCGTTGCAAGATATCTGTGGAATTGACAAGGTCTCTGGGGGAACATGACAAGATCTCTGGGGGAACATGACAAGATCTCTGGGGGAACATGACAAGATCTCTGGGGGAACATGACAAGATCTCTGGGGAAACATGGGGCGATCACTGAGGAAACATGGCAAGACTCTAGGGGAACATTACATGATTATGTGGAACATGACAATATCTTAATTTGGTGAACATAAAATCCTTTTGGGGAACATTACACGATCTCTGGAGTAACAACAAGAATTCGGGGGTGGGGGGATATGACAAGATCTCTGTGGGAACGTTACATGATTATGTGGGAAATGACAAGATCGTTGGGGAACATCACATCTTTACGGGAACATGACAAGATCTCTGGGGGGAAAATGACAAGATCTCTGAGGGGGAAGGACATGACAAGATCTCTGGGGGGGTGACAAGATCTCTTGGGGGGCGGGGGACATGACAAGAACTCTTAGAATGAGCTAACAATCACACATCATCATCAATGATCAGATTATCTTTTAAAGAACCTATTGAACTAAAGTGCAATTTTTGCCCAGGAGCCCCATCTCCGAACATGCCCCTGGTACCAAATCCCTGAACATGCCCCTGGTACTACCTCCCTGAAAATGCCCCTGGTACCACATCCCTGAACATGCCCCTGGTACCACATCCCTAAATATGTCCCAAGTGCCGCCCTCGCAAAGTACTGAATACAACTTAACAGACGAGTGTGTATCAGGTAATGGGGGCTAATCAATGACGGATTATATGATTCTTACAGTGAAATATATTTTTTACGGCAACCAATCACGTTTATTACAAAAAGCAGGATAAAATAGGTGGGGGGGGGGAGTTGTTGGTGGAGAATGTTAGAGGATATGAAATAGAGAGATGATTATTGAGACCCGGGTCATGACTCATGACAATATATGTGTAGTTCGAGTTTTGAAATAACAATTATATTTAGCAAAATCCTTTTTTTATTTAAAATAAAATAAAAAGAGAAAATCTCCACAATGAAGTTATGGTGTGAATGTAAAGATTGAAGTGGGGAAGGGAGGGGTTGGGGGTTATCTTGTTTAAATATTTAATCTGATTTTCCTACCCACCGTTAACTTGTCTAAAGGTGTCATTGCAAAGTTTTTTAAGCTGCTATTTAATTACTTAATACAAAATATAATCATAAACACTGAAGCATGATTACATTAATTTCCCACACTTGTTTTTTCTGGCATTTTAACATGAGAAACCTAATTTATTTTTAATGTTTTTGTTTTTTAAGTAAAGTCTTTCCCCAAAGAAACTTTTTTAAAAAGTTTCTGGGATTACGTAGTAGCAATCGGTGCAGGGGCGAGGGGGGGGGGCAGGTCCGGATTTAAAATTACCGAACGTATTTGTTTTTAAAGGATGTTAATCAGGGGAAGACCTTCCATTACGCGGGCATAATTAGATTGGTAGGGCTCGGCTGTGGAAAGGTGTTGGGGGACGAGTGGGTGGGTGGGGTGGGGGGCTTGGCATCGAGTCAACCCTCATCTATGTCACCTAAATGTTCGTTCTCGTCTTTGTGACGTGTTCTGTTGTCGTCCAAACTTGCTATTCCAGTAGACTTGAACACAAAGAGATCTGTGAAAAGTTAACAAAGTCTCTCTTTATCTCTCTCTATCTCTCTATATATCTCACTATATCTCCCTCCCCTCTCCCTCTCTCTCTCTCTCTCTCTCTCTCTCTCTCTCTCTCTCTCTCTCTCTCTCTCTCTCCTCTCTCTCTCTCTCTCTCTCTCTCTCTCTCTCTCTCTCTCTCTCTCTCTCTCTCTCGATGTAGTTTACAATAATGATTTAAACGAGCTTGAACAACTCCAGTTGGTCAGCTCCCCCCCCCATTATAACAAATCATAACATAATAAACCGGATTTCAAACGCCTCGTATCATTTTGTAATATACCATGATGTTCTATGCACGCAATACATCACTTCTAAACAATACAAACATGTTCTATGCACGCAATACATCACTTCTAAACAATACAAACATGTTCTATGCACGCTATACATCACTTCTAAACAATACAAACATGTTCTATGCACGCAATACATCACTTCTAAACAATACAAACATGTTCTATGCACGCAATACATCACTTCTAAACAATACAAACATGTTCTATGCACGCTATACATCACTTCTAAACAATACAAACATGTTCTATGCACGCTATACATCACTTCTAAACAATACAAACATGTTCTATGCACGCTATACATCACTTCTAAACAATACAAACATGTTCTATGCACGCTATACATCACTTCTAAACAATACAAACATGTTCTATGCACGCAATACATCACTTCTAAACAATACAAACATGTTCTATGCACGCAATACATCACTTCTTAACAATACAAACATGTTCTATGCACGCTATACATCACTTCTAAACAATACAAACATGTTTTATGCACGCAATACATCACTTCTAAACAATACAAACATGTTCTATGCACGCTATACATAACTTCTAAACAATACAAACATGTTCTATGCACGCTATACATAACTTCTAAACAATACAAACATGACCCCTGGCATTGACAATACCAAAACAAATCTTAGCGCTCATGTGCACACCAACATTTTGCCAAATGCTTCACAAGCAAACGATATAAAAACACCTTTCTTATTCCGTATGCAAGAACAAACACATACAAGTTTTCCTTCTTCCCGTCCGGAATTCGGGCGTGGAATGGGTTGCCTGAAGAATCCAGGAAAACCAACACTTTATCAACATTTAAATCTCTCATAAAAATGCAGGACTAAACACAAACCATAGATAAGCGTAGGACGCAATAATCTTCTGTATAGAAGGAGCGTCTGTAAACAGATAAGATAAGATAAGATATTTTCATGAACAAGTTCTTTTACTTGATGTCATTTTGTCAATGCTGAATCCACTTGATGTTTTAAAATAAAACAACATAGATCTAATAACAAAAATATTCTTTAAAAACAGCTGATAGGAAAAGTTCAAAATTGCAAACACTTTTTTTGAAGTTTTCAAACACTTTCAAATATATATATATTTTTTACATTGGATAAAGAGTTTGAGATATAACGTCATTTTTAAAATTGTATCATGAATGGTATCTATAAACTGAAATGTACACAAAAGTATCCTATATAATAAAAGGCTAAGTTCTGTCCCGTCATCTATAACGATCGGTCTCTCAAACACACATGACTCCTACAGCCAATTATATCAAGTTTAATCGGACGTTCAAAACGGGTTATTTTTTGTGCAGTATTTCTTCCAAGACTTTATTTTGATTTATGCGCGTTGGGATTTATAGTCAAAAGCTCTGTTTTTACGAGTTATTTATTTTAACTATAATGAATAGTATTTTTGAAGTGATGCACATGTATGCCGGTCGAGACGGCTGTTGAAGGTGAGTCACAACATGCCACCGAACGGTGGCGGAACGTCCTTAGACGGGCTTGGTCGCTCGTTTATATAATATTTTTTTACAGTGCTCATCACAACACGATTTTTAAACTAATTTTAGAAAGCAGCGCACCAAATTACTGCACCGAAAAATAACTCTTTGAGTCAGTCAGCACTGTTTACAACACAAATGCTGACGTCAAATGTTCGTGCGTTGTTTGGTTAATGTTAATCTGGAAACCAAAATGTTTATGATTTTTAAGTCTATATTTTCAATTTTTAAAAAAGCAGAGTGATGTCCTTTAGCGTTAGGCCAAAGTGAGTCACTCATACATAATTGAGGGTAAATATATATATGATTTGTATTCCTAAACACCGCTATGGCCGTGTGCTGTGTAAAGATATATAGACTTTCGGACCGTATCTCAGTTTATTTTTCAATCTTCATTGATGTTCTCCAGTTGTTACAAATTCAGTAAAAAATTAACATTGTAATTTGTGTTGAGTGACATCTCAAAACTAACCAACGCCCTGGACTTGTCAATTATGTAAAAACCGCTTCTCGGATCCCACGATAAAGGACTCTCAAACAAAACCCATTAGGTAATACATGAGATCGTGATGTAATACATGAGATTACTGTATCCTTTGTTCGCACACTGGGTACGAGGGAAAAAAAGGGGGGGGGGAGTTGGGAAAAAGAAGAAGGAACAAAAAAAGGCCAAACATTTTATTAATTATTTGGACTATGTTTAAATATCATGTATACACATGACTTCAGAGAAAGAGAATAATAGATAAGGAAAGACTGAAGGAAAGCAAAGAAACCAAAGAATGGAATTCTCTACTATTACACATCCGTAGTATTCAAACAACCAAGTCCTTCAAGACTTCACTTAAGACACATCTTTTCAAAATTTATTTTCCAAATTAATGAAACAACAATTATTTTGATGATTAACGTTGCTTTTTTGTGTTTTTTGTGTTGTGCACTGTAATTAATGTGGTTGTTATGGTATGAATGCTAATTTATTACCTATATGTATGTTATTACCTTCATGTAAAGCGCTGTGAGCCCAGTTCCTTACTGGGATTTTACGCTATATAAAATTATCAATTTATTTATTTATGTATTATAAGAAAATATCTAATAAACTATTAATGAAAACAAATATTAACAAACAAACAAAAAGTAAATAGAGAATGAGAGAGAAAGATATAGAAAGAGGGAGAAAGAGTGAGAGAGAGAGAGAGAGACAGACAGACAGAGATACAGAGAGACAGAGAGAGACAGAGAGAAAAGACTATTGGGAGTTCTACATTGCATAGTTTTAAGACACTCAGTTATTTTTAAAGCAAGTTACTAGATGTAGAATCAGAAATGAAGAATTTCCATTAAGTTAATACCCATCACGACATCAGTGGCCATACTTGACCGTTATGACTTCACGTGCCACACGTTATAAATAACTGCCCCCTCCCTCAACATTTTCAAGCTCATTTCTGTAAAAACCTAGTCTAATATGTGGGTTACCCTGTTTACATATTATCCATTTACTATATGTGGGTTATAACATCAACCAAAACCAAAAGGTCAAAGTTCGATTCGTTGTTGAATATTCTACGATTATGTTTCAAATATGTAACCGCTCCGCCGTCTTATGACGTCTCTCTTGATTTGAACCGTCTTCAGTGGCACGTCTCTCTTGGTTTGACAACCGTCATCAATGACACATCAAAGTTGGCCTAACAAAGGTCCAATATGGCCGCCAAGTTGTCGGCCCTCAGGTCGACTCGGGAAGGTATAGGGGGTGGGTAGGGGGTAGGGATGACGTCAAGTTTGCTCTCATAACAATGTCGGCTTGTTCTCATTCCACCGGAAGTGCAGTGACAGGAGGGCGCTGCTACTTCCTACATACGGGCTCGTCAATAACAACAACGCCATTTTTACCTGGTCAGTCTACTCAAGAGTTGAAACGTGGAAGTGGAAGTCGTGATGGGAGAATGAATTTAAATCTATAAACCTACTTCAGTGGGGGAAAAAACTGTTTATTATTATATTATTCTCTCTATCCCCCCCTCTCTCTATCTCTCTCTCTCTCTCTCTCCTCTCTCTCTCTCTCTCTCTCTCTCTCTCACCATCTCTCTCTCTCTCTGTGTTTGTGTGTGTGTTTGTGTTACACAAATTAGGGGTGGGGGGATGGATGTGGGGTAAGTTGAGTTGGTCTATCAGTCTATCAGTCTATCTGTCTATCAGTCTATATTAAATCTACGATCATATTTTGAGGATTTATCGGTGGATTGGTTGTTTGTGTGTTGTTTTCTTTCAGTCTCCCTCAAAAAGTTTCGTGTTCCTCTTAAATTCCATTTCTCACCTTTTCATACTTTATAATTTTCCTTCGAAAGCCCATGTGACATCACCTGTTTGGCTAAGTGGGTCTCAATTTATGTTTGTTGTTGACTTAAGAAGTCCCAACTTTCTCAAACACTTTATCTAAGGACTAAGGAAACTAATTTGCCCGATATATTTGATATATTATTTATATTTATTACTTGTCCAGATATCAAGTTTATAAATTCAACACGAATTTCAACGGCACATCCCTTTAAGTGTTTGAGATCCACCGTTGCCTGGAGATGAGCCACTGAGGCAAACACAACAAAAAACGTGTCATTATTTTAACACGTAAAATTGTTTCAAAACGAGATGGTTACAACATGCGAACGTGATGGTGGGAGGGGGTGGTGGTGGCGTGAGAGGGCGCCATGCCACCAGCTTCTGTTGTAACAATGTTTATATTCTTCGGTTTATCTCCCTTTTTCATTTCTGCCCTCCCCCCTCCAATCCCTTTCTGCCTACTCTCTCCATTTCAATGCCTCACTCCTGTTGGTCATCAAGTTAATGAAAATGGAGAAATATCCATTTCATCATATCTGCCATAGGATTTTTGCATTAGTTTAAAAAGACCTGCATTGATATCGGAGTGTAAGATGGTTCAAACATTTTTGCATTTCAAATTACGCTATTCCGTTGCTTAACGACTTTTAAATAATGAAAGTAAACATGGCTGAGTAAACAATCACTGATCACATTGGTTATAATCTTTTAATATATGGATAAAACATTGTTTTTCCATATTCTGTTTACAGAGACGCAACAGTCTGTAAAAGAGTTCATAAGATTATTATTATTATTATTATTATTTCAACTTTTATTTACCGAACACATAATATGTCAAAAAGAAAATCAATAAATAATAAAGTCAGTTGGATGGCCTGAAAATTGGGCAACTCATCGGTGTGAATGTTTGGTTGGTTTAATACTGTGGGATCAGCAACCAATTAGCTACGCCACAGATTGGTGAACTTTAAAGAGAAACGAAAAAAAAGGCTAATTTTTTCCGAATTATATTTTCTTGTATTACAAATTCATAGCAGCACCACAATCTTTAAGCGTTAACTGACAAACAGAAAGTTGAACAAAATCTATAATATTAGAGGATTAGTTTTTACTCGTAAAAAGTCTATCATACTATTGAAGACAACCAAACGAATTTTACATTTTAAACTATTCAGTTAAAGACTTTTGTTATTGATGTTGTTTCTACAAACATGAACAAGTTGTTCATGCCCTTAAAAAGTTCAGACTGAGTCAAGACGTTTAGTTTACTTGGTTGACTCACCGGCTATTGTAGTCTGAAGAGTTCTCGTGTAAATAGCTTTGACATTAGCATATTTCTTAAACGTTGTCCCGTAAAGTCATCGTAAGACTTCCTTTGGACTGAGCCTCTATGATCTTCTCTATTTTCAGTGTGTACAAACTTGCCATACCTAAAGCAGAAGGCGAATTCCAAGATTTTTTTTCTCTTCTCCTCCAGTGAATAAAACTTGGCTCTTGACTTGGAGCCCACGACAGTAGCTCGATCACTTCTCTGGGTTCGACAGTTCGTTACGTTATGAAATGAAAAGACTTGTTTGAAAATGGATTCATTTTTAAAGAATTTCAACTTCAGGAAAGGAAGGGGGACAAAAAACACGCTGGGGAATCTCGCTCCGGGGTAAACAAAGAAATTTTGTGTTTGACAAATTTTTTCAGTACCTCCATCTTGCACCAAAGAGGAGAGAAGAAAGGGGGTTAAGACTTGATGCTTTTGAGTTGTTGGCCCCTAATTGTGGCATTAGGTTTACTAGAGTCCACACCGGGAAGCTTGTACTACATTACGTCATCATCCGGAGATAGAAGTTGTGGATGGAAAATATGGGGCGGGAAAGTGCAAAGGGAGGGAAAAAAGAGGATAAAATGAGGTTGTTTTTTTTTGTTTTTTTTTGTTGTTGTGTTGTTTTTTTTTGTTTTTTTTTGTGGATGCCGAGGAAAATATTGGGACAAACATTTAGAGCATCATGGGATTGGGTTATCACGTTTATTTACATCGGACCTGGTGACACAGACAGGTTTGGGGAGGGGGTAGGCGAATCAAGCAATATATTGATCTCTTCTTAATATCTGTACAATTTTTATGGTGATTTGCTCTTTACATCCCTCAAAGATATGTGGAATATATCTGGACTACAAATAATTTGTAGTATTATTATAGCAATATGTATAAATAGATCTATAGTGCGCTCGCCTCACTAGCTTAACAAAGCTTGAGGTCGTGCAATGTAGCCCACGCCAAGCCACAATACCAATATTGATTAATGACCATTGCTGAAAAGTCCAACGCTGACTTGGAGAGGAGATGGGCGCCGCCAAGTCTACCAAGCCACAAGAAAGCTCTAATAAAAACATTAGAACCCCCTACGATCACAGTGTCATGGAGGAAAAAATTAAACAATAAATTTTTTAAAAAATATATATATACAGATCAATGGGATAATGCTTACTATTATAACAATACACCTATATAAATGCAATGGTTAAGGCATACTATTAATATTATAACAATATATCTATGGATGAGTAGGAATTATAGTATGTATTCTATTTTAACAATGTACCTATATATACAAGGGAAAATGTATAATGTTATTACATTGACTCTATAGATACAAGGGATAATGTATACTATTGTAACAATGTAAGGGATAATGTATACTTATTGAAACAAAGTATCTATAGATACACGGGATAATGAATACTATTGTATCAATGTATCTATAGATACACGGGATAATGAATACTATTGTATCAATGTATCTATAGATACACGGGATAATGAATACTATTGTATCAATGTATCTATAGATACACGGGATAATGAATACTATTGTATCAATGTATCTATAGATACACGGGATAATGAATACTATTGTATCAATGTATCTATAGATACACGGGATAATGAATACTATTGTATCAATGTATCTATAGATACACGGGATAATGAATACTATTGTATCAATGTATCTATAGATACACGGGATAATGTATACTATTGTAACAATGTAAGGGATAATGTATACTTATTGAAACAAAGTATCTATAGATACACGGGATAATGAATACTATTGTATCAATGTATCTATAGATACACGGGATAATGAATACTATTGTATCAATGTATCTATAGATACACGGGATAATGAATACTATTGTATCAATGTATCTATAGATACACGGGATAATGAATACTATTGTATCAATGTATCTATAGATACACGGGATAATGAATACTATTGTATCAATGTATCTATAGATACACGGGATAATGAATACTATTGTATCAATGTATCTATAGATACACGGGATAATGAATACTATTGTATCAATGTATCTATAGATACATGGGTTTAGTGAAGTGGAGCTGTCTGGAGAGCTATAAATAGAAGGCCCCAAGTAAACGCTGACATGATTACACTGCATAAGATAATTTGGTGAAGACGCTCCCCGACTTGCTGGTCTGAACTCATTCTTGTAATCAGGGGCTTTTCACACCAGGGAGCATCTAGTAGTAAGTGGATGATCTACCAAAGTAAGAGCGGTTTTAAGTAACAGCGGGACAACATAGTGGTTGGCCTTAATAGATCATGAACCAGGTCTGTTTACTGACATCATTAAAAATATGTTGAAATCTTACCTTGTCCGTTTATTTATAATAATAATAATCTCATACGCGTAGTTGATAAGTTAAATCGACTTGTTTTCTTAAAGGATTTAGAATTATAGCAGGAATGATAATAAGTATAATAAGCAGTGACAATAATACAGTGTTGCTTACATGTAGAATGAACAGTGTTGCTTACATGTAGAATGAACAGTGTTGCTTACATGTAGAATGAACAGTGTTGCTTACATGTAGAATGAACAGTGTTGCTTACATGTAGAATGAACAGTGTTGCTTACATGTAGAATGAACAGTGCTGCTTACATGTAGAATGAACAGTGCTGCTTACATGTAGAATGAACAGTGTTGCTTACATGTAGAATGAACAGTGCTGCTTACATGTAGAATGAACAGTGCTGCTTACATGTAGAATGAAAAGTGCTGCTTACATGTAGAATGAACAGTGATGATTTCATGTAGAATGAACAGGGCTGCTTACATGTAGAATGAACAGTGATGATTTCATGTAGAAAGAACAGTGCTGCTTACATGTAGAATGAACAGTGCTGCTTACATGTAGAATGAACAGTGCTGATTTCATGTAGAATGAACAGTGCTGCTTACATGTAGAATGAACAGTGATGATTTCATGTAGAAAGAACAGGGCTGCTTACATGTAGAATGAACAGTGATGATTTCATGTAGAAAGAACAGTGCTGCTTACATGTAGAATGAACAGTGCTGCTTACTTGTAGAATGAACAGTGCTGATTTCATGTAGAATGAACAGTGCTGCTTACATGTAGAATGAACAGTGTTGCTTACATGTAGAATGAACAGTGCTGCTTACATGTAGAATGAACAGTGCTGCTTACATGTAGAATGAACAGTGCTGCTTACATGTAGAATGAACAGTGCTGCTTACATGTAGAATGAACAGTGCTGATTTCATGTAGAATGAACAGTGATGATTTCATGTAGAATGAACAGTGCTGCTTACATGTAGAATGAACAGGGCTGCTTACATGTAGAATGAACAGTGATGATTTCATGTAGAAAGAACAGTGCTGCTTACATGTAGAATGAACAGTGCTGCTTACATGTAGAATGAACAGTGCTGATTTCATGTAGAATGAACATTGCTGCTTACATGTAGAATGAACAGTGATGATTTCATGTAGAATGAACAGTGCTGCTTACATGTAGAATGAACAGTGCTGCTTACATGTAGAATGAACAGTTTTGCTTACATGTAGAATGAAGTGTTTGCTTACATGTAGAATGAACTATTTTGCTTACATGTAGAATGAATAGTGCTACTTACATGCACAATGAACAGTGTTGCTTGCATGTAGAATAAACAATAGTTTTTAATATGTAAATTGATCTATTCACAAATAAGTCGTAATAGCAGATATGTGGCACATCCCATCACACAGCCAAATAGTGCGCGATAATTTTGTTGTTTTCTATCAGTAAAATTACTGGCCTAAGTGATAAACTGGTCTAACCAAATAACTCTAACTAACTGATCAAACTAACTGGTCAAACTAACTGGTCAAAATAACTGGTCAAACTATCTGGTCAAACTAACTGGTCTAACTATCTGGTCAAACTAACTGGTCAAAATAACTGGTCAAACTATCTGGTCAAACTAACTGGTCTAACTAACGGGTCTAACTGAATAACTGTTCTAACTGGTTTAACTAACTGGTCTAACTAACTGGTCAAACTGTATACCTGGTCAAACTAACTGGTCAAACTAACTGGTCTAACTAACTGGTCTAACTAACTGGTCTAACTAACTGGTCTAACTAACTGGTCTAACTAACTGGTCAAACTAACTGGTCTAACTATCTGGTCAAACTAACTGGTCAAAACTAACTGGTCAAACTATCTGGTCAAACTAACTGGTCTAACTAACGGGTCTAACTGAATAACTGTTCTAACTGGTTTAACTAACTGGTCTAACTAACTGGTCTAACTGTATACCTGCTCTAACTAACTGGTCTAACTAACTGGTCTAACTAACTGGTCTAACTAACTGGTCTAACTAACTGGTCTAACTAACTGGTCTAACTAACTGGTCTAACTAACTGATCTAACTAACTGAATACCTGCTCTAACTAACTGGTTTAACCGAATAGATGGTTTAGCTGTCTTACTGACTAAATGGACTGACAACTGGTCAAGCCAACTAACTTAACTAACCGACAATAAGAAAGGTGCCCAATATAATCAGTATATATAGCATATTCTTATTTCTTTATTTTTAAACTTTTTCGAATTTGTCTTTTAATTAATGTGAAGTAATTTCCCAATTCAAATCAAACATGTTTCTCTCTCTACCGGTGATTAAAACGGCATTAAAAGATAGCATGCAGAGAGAGAGAGAGAGAGAGAAATTAAAAGGGGGAAATTTTGACAATAACTTTGATGGGGCCTTGAAATGCAGCAAATGTGCCCTATACAAGCAGGTCATGTTTACGGACAGCGAGAGATCGACCTGTAATCCCGAGCTAACAGCTTCACACTCGGATAATCTTCTGCCTCGGCGGCCGAGGGCCTCGTCCGTAAGCCCCGGACAAACAAACCCGAGACCCGAAGGGCAAACATCGGCCATCAAAAAGATCTTGTTTTACGAGGGAAGCGCTCGTCGCTTTGATGTCTTCTTCGAAATTCAATTCCTGCTAGGGGTATAGGAAAAACACAAGACAACGAATAGGGCCCTTATACCCGGAGGTCCAAGAGTGGACAGCGATAAGAGAAACAGTCAATGGACGGATTAAAACTCGGCGGGAAGTGACAAACAGATTTAATGATCGCACCTAAACGTTCTTCGCGAGTGACCAGTGTCCAGTTTCACCCAGATGTGTACCGTCACATTATCAGTTGTATTGTATAGTCCGCGGGCTGGACAACACGGTTCTCAATGAAACACGTTACAAGGCGAGGGGGTCCTTTGTTATTATAAGGTACCCATAAGCTCCCTGAACAGAGTCACGTATGCTGATCTGTTGATCCAACAAGATCTTAGTAATTCGTTAAAAGAAGACAACAAACAAGGATAAATGTTCAAATATTAAAATCCAACTCCACTATTTTAATTTTTAAACACATCCCAGAAGATTGTTGCCGGTGGTAAACGAGAGATCAAATATTTTATTCAGTGTTTTAAAACTTTCACGGCGGATTAACATTCCAGACAGCTGCTACGACATTCGAGCAAACAAAGGGTCATATTCTATAAGCACGATGTTTTCATTAAAAGCGGCAGAGGGGAAAGCTCAACATATAGTGAAAGAATATTTCAATCATCTTTTATAGAGATCAACGTATAGTGATAGAATATTTCAATCATCTTATATAGAGATCATCATATTGTTATAGAATATTTCAATCATCTTATATAGAGATCAACATATTGTATTAGAATATTTCAATCATCTTATATAGAGATCATCATATTGTTATGGAATATTTCAATCATCTTATATAGAGATCAACATATTGTATTAGAATATTTCAATCATCTTTTATAGAGATACATACATATATAGTTATGAGAATATTTCAATAATCTTATATAGAGATCAACATAATGTGATAGAATATTTCAATCATCTTATATAGAGATCAACATAATAGTGATAGAATATTTCAATCATCTTTTATAGAGATCAACATAATAGTGATAGAATATTTCAATCATCTTATATAGAGATCATCATATAGTGATAGAATATTTCAATCATATTATATAGAGATAAACACAATAGTGATATAATATTTCGAAAATCTTATATAGAGATCAACATATAGTGATAGAATATATCAGTCATCTTTTAAAGAAACCAGCCAGACACTCGCGCGTAACTACCCTTTCCCCACCCCAATTTTATTCTCACGTGTCTTTTGGGACCACCTACTTCAAGCGTAGTTTAAGACTTAAGACACGAGGAGATATATAGTTGAACATTCCACAAAATAACCAGCAAAGGTCAGGGGGGTATCGAACCGTGGCTTATCCAATGTTTGTCTCCCTTCCCTCCTTCGGTTCAGATGAAAGAACTGGACCTCAGTGACCACAAGGCGAGCAGGTCGTTAGAGCTGTCAGGTCGTCTACTTTAGGGCTCCTCCCAAAATGAAGGGAGTGATACTCGGGACTAAGACACGTCACACGAGCTGGTCAGAGGGTATTAAGATATCTTGTGTGGGCCACCAGTTGTACATTACACGCCCCTGGAAGGGGCCCGGCGCCTCCACACATGCTCGCGGGGCCGTTTCGAGGTATTAGGTGGCGCTGTCCGCTCGACGGTCGTCCCAGGCACGGGCGTTAGCTTCTAATTACCATATTAATTGCCCGGTCAAACGTCGCGCATTCATTCCGTCCATGTTTGTCCATACAATTTAAGGCGATGGTCACTGCCGAGGATCAGAGTTGAAGCCTCGGCCACCGGTCAAGCTGAAGTTGAGGGCCGCGCGCAGGCGATGACCGTAGCGGGTCTCACGCGAATGGTTATGGTAATTAAGACACTATCATTTCAACGACACGCCCCTGTATTAGAACAAAGACAAAATCAGGACACATCCCTACAGGAATATAATGAACATTACCGTGGGGTAGACTGTTACGTTTCAAGGAGAAAAAAATTGCGAGCGTGCGGTTGGAGGGGCTGGTTAAGATACTCTTTTTGAAGCCAAGTATCCTTAAAGAGGCTGAGCTCCCTATCACATAATTTTTCATCTGAAAGTTCCCAATGTGGATGGACACAGAATCAAGTCCTTTGTAGTGCGCTCTTTTAACCATTTGTTCCTAGGTTAAGGAATTTATATAAACAGTTTTACCGAATCTTTTAAAGAATGTAACACCAATAGAGAAATACTTGAGAAACATACATGTGTAAGTATCTTTTCTCTTGAAACAGGGTTTTAGACAGCACAGGGCGTTGAGCTTGCTAGACAATCATAATGTACATTAGGCTGTGAAATAAACCATCAAAATCAACTCGTATAGGGCTATAGGTCGTCTGACAAGTTATTCCACAAATCTTCGGAAAATAAGTCTTCCCACAAGATCGTTAATAAAAAGTGGTAATTGTATACCGTGAAATTCCTTTCTTAAAGGGCTCAAAATATCCCCCAACCTTAATACTACTACTTTCCGATTTACACCACTATTTACAACAGCATTTACACCAACATTTACACCAACACTTACACCCGTGTGCTTTTTGTTGGCCGTTTCAAAAGGACAACTTGAGTGGTTAGATGATTTAATTTTTTTAAAAACGCATCGTCTCTTGTACGCAATCTGACCTTCAACATCATTGCTTGCTATTACCCCTCTAGATCATGTTTCCTATTTATCTCTGTAACTCCACTAATAAAATAAAATTGTTTACAATGGACAATGGAGTTAAACGGGCAAAGGAAAATTTCCAGATTCTTATTTCGTAAAAACCGAAAGACAATAATATATATGATTTTTAGGAGTAATTAAATGAACATTTTAATGTTTGTTTTAAAAAAATGTAAATTAAAAAAATAAACAATTAAATAAGAACCGAAATGTACAGTTTATAAATAAATGATTATTGTAATCTAGAATCAAATTTTCAGACAAAAATTATATACATAACTTCATTAAATAATACAAATGTGAAAAGTAACGGGTAGAAACTGACTTTCCTTTTATACTCCCTCACCAATCTCGTGTAAAATTGAAACTAATGAGGGATTCCCAACTCTCTCTCCTTTGAGATTGTGCTAATACAATAATTTCTGACCGGCTTTTTTAACCAAGATGCCACACGACTCCCACACAAACTTAACTCCCGACCCATAAATCTTTCCCTGTACATCAATCTAAGCGCAAACAACTTTAATCCGCTGGCCTTCATTTCCTTCGCATCGCTTACATAAAAACTATACGTATAAAAGGCGCACACTAACGGCCATTTGTATCCCACAATCCTCCCATCACGTCTGCCATTTTGTACCCTCAATGTCCGCCCCTCCAACCCTGTACCCCCCTCTCGATTGTGTCTTCGACGTCCCGACCTCCGCGACCCAACACCTCTCTCCCTTTATGCGTATGGATTATCAGATTTCCGATGTCCATCACATGTCCGCGCGAGCTCGTGTCAAAGATAAGTCTTGTCGTAGTGGGGCCGCCCAAAGACTGCGAGCTGAAGGGGTCCCTGCAGACCCACGGAACAAGTGCTGACACCCCGAACAAGTGAGCTCCGGACCTCTACCCGACCATTCTCCACGCCGGGCTGATTTTTTTAATTGCCTCCACCAACGGTCCGCGCTGTAGGCCCCGTGGTCCCGACGACAGTCAAATTAACTCTTTTCTACGGGAACTAATTTTAGGTTGGATTTCTACCCGGATGACGTTGATGGCCTCCCTTGCTGGGTGGGAGTTCTCCCCCCCCCCTTCCCTCCCACACAGCTTCCTGCCTACTGTATCCTTGGAAACTGACGTATTGAATGAGCATTCCACAATAAATGGCCATTGCCGGGGTCGCGTTTTTATCGTAGATGGGAAGGACACACACTTTGTGAAAATCAGTAATTCGGTCGCCAGTTGGTGGTAATAGGATTGCGTATGTAAAGAAAATTCGGATCTTCTTTTCCACACCACTTTGAACTGTCCTGCGCTTCGTATTGATACCTTAACTGTTGTCCTGTGTTTGATATGGTCAACAGTTTTGTCCTGGGTTTGATATGGTCAACAGTTTTGTCCTGGGTTTGGTAGAGATAACTTAATGGGATGCCATTCGAGTAAAATTACATAACATTTAGTTTCATTGTTAAACATATGCTGTTTATTTATATTGGCCTACTATTGAAAACCGCCTTTGGTACAACACATTCTAAACTAGTCTTTATGATAATATTAATCATAATAATGTTTGGCCTGAAAGGGTGAAGATTGTAAATTAAACATTGTACAATTCAAAACTGAAAAACGATTTCCCAAATCAAAATTGAATAACAATCCCTATGGTGATAAGTGCATGGTTACAATGATAGTTGTGGAGCGTTGCAGGCAAAATAAATTTCGAGATTATGAGCTTAAACTCACAAAAAAAAAGAGATACATTTGGGGGTGGGGTGGGAGGAGGGAAGCTATACGATTATTTCTTTTGTGTTAAAGGGGGGGGGGAGTGGAACAACGTCCAACATAACTGTGTATTTAAAATATGTTTAAATTAAAGTTCATCTCTACTTATATTTGAATCTCTTGTGAGTTATAGCTGGTGAAGGTCACGTTATTCAGCTATAGACTACAGCTTTTAATGATAGAAGAAATTTAGTTTTCCATTGCATTGATTAGTTAGAATGAAAGTTCAACATTAGGGATTACACATGAACGGGAACATTAACTAATTTAATCTAGACGTATGACTCGTGTCTGAGAGAAACCTAAAGAACGAATGGGAGAGTGGGGAGAGACTGAGAGACCAAGTCTGAGAGAGAGAGAGAGAGAGAGAGAGTGATACAGAGAGAGGGGGGGAAGAGAGAGAGAGAGGGGGGAAGAGAGAAATAGAGAGTGAATGAGAGGGAGACTGTGAGAGAAACCAAGTCTAAGAGGGATAGAGTGAGTGAGAGTAAGATAGTAAGAGAGCGAGAGTGAGTGTATGCGAGGGAGAGAGTAAGAGAGAGAGAGAGAGAGTGTGAGGGTGAGAGGGATAGAGTGAGAGAAAGATAGAGAGTGAAAGAGTGTGAGAGAAAACGTTAATAATGGACAGTGGAGATGCGTAAACGAGTGATGGAAGTTCGGAAGAGATTAAAGATTCATCTCACTTTTTGCCTCTCGTTAAACAACAAGAGATTTCCGTGGGAGGTGGGGGTGTGAGGGGGCGGCGGGGTCCACATTGAAGCATCTGCCCTCGCCAGGTCAAGCTATGTGGGAAATGTAATTTTGTCACCGCGGCGGCCCCGGGGTAAGCCAGGGGCGTGTTGACACTGCAGTTATGCGGGTGTCTTCTCGTGTGCTCATTGTGCCGGCTAATGGGACGGCTACAACTAGTCGCGTTGGATGGTTGGAAGAAAGAAACAAATACTTGTGTCTTTGGAGAGATGGGGAAATGGGGAGGAGGCTGGGTGCCTGGTGGATAGAGTTGGCGAGAGGGGGGGGGCGGATTGCAGCTGTGGAGTGGCTTAATGATGAAATTAAACAGTCAATGACTGTGGAAGTACAAATGGAAACTGGTAAAAGGTCTCAGAAAAAGTTAGCAGTGTGTATATTGCATATCTAATATGGTAGTGTGCAAAACTTTCCAATTTATATCGTAATGTGTACTAATTACCAAGTGTAGTAGAGCAGTGCTTCTAAAACCGGCGGACCGGCAGGAGTTTTCAATTGCCCCAGGGACCGGTGCACTATTTTACCTGTACTAACGTGGTAGCGAAATGAAATTATTTCAGTTTATTTGTTTCATTGTATGTACTAATTGCCAAAAAATTGAAATATTCCATTGGGTTAGTATTAATGGTTGCAAATGGAGGATTATAATTACATTTTTTTTCTGTCCTTTATTGATAACTTCAGTGGACCGGCGGCGGATGGCCCACGGACCGGCGCCGGTCCGCGTAACACGACTTTAAGAAGCAGTGTCGTAGAGTATATTTCAATTTTAAAAATTCAAGGTTTAGACGTTCACCTTGGAACCTATTAGGAGTCGTGTTTACAGATAAATTCAGTTGTTGAATCCCTCGCACTTGTAACGAACTGTGCAGAGAAAGGTTTAGCACAGAAAACTACTTCCTGCGCTTCCATTAACAAATTATGTGGGAGAGACTGCCTTCACATTAAATAAATTTAAAAAAATATAAAAGCAACTTAGCTGAGCTCCCTAAGATCAACATTAAATACAAAAAGTTCATTAAATAAAAGACCTTCAGCAGTAATGCTCTGCAAACATAAGAACTCCACTGATTTGTAGTTGAAAGGAAATTGATTCAATACTTTGAAATAACGTTAATTAATTGACAACAACCTATCATACAAATTAAAAAATAAATAAATTATTTCTCCTTCATGTTGTAGAAGACAAAAAAAAAGATGAAAAAATCTCAAAATCAATCCATAGTATCAATGCATAAATGAATACTTTCATCTAACGTGTTTGCTTTTTAAGGAATGCAATCATCAGTACTGATTTTATTTCCGCTACACCTTTCAAATGGGATACGTTATATAAAAGTGTAAGCCCTGTTAGCTAGTACTGGGAGTTTTCGCGTTAAAACCTTTTTTTACTTAAGAAATAATAATAATAATAAATCTCAAACACGAAAGCGATAAAAAGCGAAGTTTTATTTATTTATTATTTTTTTATTTTTTTTATTTTTATAATTTACTTCATATTTGTATAAATTTACTTCATATTTTTGCATCACCCTCGTCTTTATCAAACATTGACTTCCATAAGGAACACAGTTAAAACCATTGTTTCCCCAAGACAAAAAGTCCCCAAACTTACAAGTTTTGGGGTTGTTGTTTTTTCCAGGGTGAATCAGACCTTGGTGTATGATATGCGAACTGAAAAGAGGAGGCAAATCTAGACCGATTCTTTGCCTTGTCAAGATTCTGATCAAGTTATCGGCTCCTGTGCCCGAGGAGTGCTGCGGTCTCCCAATAATGTTTCATTCATATTTCCGTTGATTATTTACAATATCGGCGGATGCTTAACGAATTGGGTCACAGCCTCGTTTTCGTCCCGCCCGGCCTTCAGCTCTGCCATTATTTCATTACTGTTAATGCGTCACAAAATGGACACTTCAAGTTTCAGTAGGGGGGGGGGATACGTTGGTGGTGGACGGGATATTGAAATGAGGGATTGAAACGCTAAGAAAAAGGAATAAAATATCGTGGGATTATATTATGGAGAAAAAGTACTTTAAATTTATGACTTCCGTCTATAATGAAATGAAGTCACTCTATGGAACCAAGTAGCAATTTTGAACGCATTAAGCACAGAGTCAAAATAGTTGGCAGACTGTTTCACATACTTCGTGGTTAGCGCACGCAATGAGAAAAGGGGAGAACTGCATGCTAAATTTTGAAACAGGGGGGTGAAAGATTTCTTTCCCTTTAATGAAGGGCTGGTCATTTATTTGACTTCTTCTTGGATTTACGTGTCTACTGACATGCTTTTCTTTAATTTCTTTTTTATAATCTGATTTGAATTCATTGAAAACGATTATAATCGAAAAGCAAAACAAAGAAAAACAACCCCGTGAAACGAGCCAGGGGAGTGTATCCAGTTGTTGCATCCTACTAGGACGGGACGTGAAAAGGCGATCAGCGAGAATTTGGAATGACTGTCCGCTTTGTCCACTGTGTGGTGGGTGGGGGTTGGAGCCAGGGGGAGGATGTGTGTGGACAGATCACATCAAAGAATCTGACTGAGGACAAGAATGTGACCAGAGAGTGTCATCTAAACACGAGGCTCGTTCCCGTGGTACCGGGGAATACGTCACAGTCCGAGCAGGAGGACGAGGGCCTTAGTCGAAATACAGGTGTTAGAAATGATCGCTTAAAATGCAGTTCATTGAGGCTAAACGAAAGAAACAAAAATATTAAAGAATTTTACCTCTTCTTATGTTTTTTAAAATATATCATATACATTTGTATTTAATTTTAAATGTTTTTTTCAGTTTGTCAACATTTTTCTTGTTTAAGAGGCGGGGACTTCACCATTTTCTTGATTATTAAAGTAATTTAAATATCATACTTCCCAACTTTGGGTGTGGAGTGACATACAGAACGTATTCCAAGGTAGTAATGTCTTAACTACAAATTAGTTGCGGGCAAATGGAAAATTAAAGTTTTAGTATTTCGGAATGTGAACAAATGTTAAAGATAATATAAAGACGACAAAGGCCTCGGCTGGCAGCAGATAACCGCGGTAGTCGTCAAGTTCTGATCGTTTCACTCCGTTACTGATGGGTTTATTACTTTCACATTCACAGACTTCTTGAAACCGATGCGTGGGTACTCTAAACTCTCACACTTGATAAAGCTCTTATAAAAAAAATAGGTCGCCGTGGACAGGAGAGGCCCTTCGGGTTGGTGCTAGCGTCATCGATCGAGTCAGGCCTGATTTTAGTGGAGTCTTGAAAAGTCGACCATCAAAACCAATTGTAAACATAATTTTCATTATTATGTTAATGTGTATATTGGTGTTGGTGGTGGAGAATGGAGGATAAGAAAGTTAGAAAAGCCACTTACCAGTAAAATATCCACTCTCTTTTCCAGCTATTCTTGAATCCAGCCTCTGTGTCTATCTGTTCTCACTTCACACTAGTAGGACGCAACCATTTCTATTTTTACTTCGATTTTTTTTTGGGGGGGGGGCACATTATCCCCCCTTGTTATAAATATATTGATTTCCCATTTTCGCATCCAGCAGATTGAACAGATCATTGAGCCACGGAACATTTAATACGTCCATATCTCACCTTGTAGCACTTAGTACGTCCATATCTCACCTTGTAGCACTTAGTACGTCCATATCTCACCTTGTAGCACTTAGTACGTCCATATCTCACCTTGTAGCACTTAGTACGTCATATCTCACCTTGTAGCACTTAGTACGTCATATCTCACCTTGTAGCACTTAGTACGTCCATATCTCATATTGTAGCACTTAGTACGTCATATCTCACCTTGTAGCACTTAGTAAGTCCATATCTCATCTTGTAGCACTTAGTACGTCATATCTCATATTGTAGCACTTAGTACGTCCATATCTCATCTTGTAGCACTTAGTACGTCCATATCTCACCTTGTAGCACTTAGTACGTCCATATCTCACTTGTAGCACTTAGTACGTCCATATCTCACCTTGTAGCACTTAGTACGTCATATCTCACCTTGTAGCACTTAGTACGTCCATATCTCACCTTGTAGCACTTAGTACGTCCATATCTCACCTTGTAGCACTTAGTACGTCATATCTCATCTTGTAGCACTTAGTACGTCCATATCTCACTTTGTAGCACTTAGTACGTCCATATCTCACCTTGTAGCACTTAGTACGTCCATATCTCACTTGTAGCACTTAGTACGTCCATATCTCACCTTGTAGCACTTAGTACGTCCATATCTCACCTTGTAGCACTTAGTACGTCCATATCTCACCTTGTAGCACTTAGTACGTCATATCTCACCTTGTAGCACTTAGTACGTCCATATCTCATCTTGTAGCACTTAGTACGTCATATCTCACCTTGTAGCACTTAGTAAGTCCATATCTCATCTTGTAGCACTTAGTACGTCATATCTCACCTTGTAGCACTTAGTACGTCCATATCTCATCTTGTAGCACTTAGTACGTCCATATATCACCTTGTAGCACTTAGTACGTCCATATCTCACCTTGTAGCACTTAGTACGTCATATTTCATCTTGTAGCACTTAGTACGTCATATCTCACCTTGTAGCACTTAGTACGTCCATATCTCACCTTGTAGCACTTAGTACGTCCATATCTCACCTTGTAGCACTTAGTAAGTCCATCTCATCTTGTAGCACTTAGTACGTCCATTTCTCACCTTGTAGCACTTAGTACGTCCATATCTCACATTGTAGCACTTAGTACGCCCATATCTCACCTTGTAGCACTTAGTACGTCCATATCTCATCTTGTAGCACTTAGTACGTCCATATCTCACCTTGTAGCACTTAGTACGTCCATATCTCACCTTATAGCACTTAGTACTTCCATATCTCTTACTATTGCACTTCTTGTTACCCTGCGACTGGTGTACTTTCATATCTTATCTTATAGTACCTTCTTACCCTATGCCTGATGTACTTCCATATCTATCTTTAAATTACTTTTTTTTACCCTTCGAATGGTGCACCTCCATATCTAACTTTGTAAGGTCTTATTTTATTTTTCTACTGCCATGGTCTACCTCCAAATCTGACCTAATTTCCCTAACTTCTTACCTACTGGTATCTCATCTCCTTCCAGTTTTTACCTAGTCTCTTGTATTCCACAACCGATAAAAATCCGCATTTCGCAAAGTCCTCTTGTGTTCCCTATAAAAAGTGGAGCCAGACAGCCGAGTTCCTAGTAACTCTCGATCAACATTTGAGAGCCACTTTTACTGTTATCTCTTCGTCCGCTCATTCATCCCTGTAAATCATGGTCAACTTTTTTGTGTGTGATGGGTAGGCTCAAATTATCCCCCCCCCCACAAACACACACACCAAAGATGAAACAATCAAAGTAAAGATGTGTTTAAAGAAGACCCGGATTACTCTAATAACAGAATTTAGTTCTTTTAACAGTACAGTGTCACCTCGGTATACGTCCTTAATCCGTTCCAGACACTTGGACGTATAACCGAATTGGACGCATAACAAACGTATTTCTTCCATAAAAATAGAGGAAAATGATTAATTCGTTTATATGCAAAAAAAATCATTTTATTTTTTACATACGATAAATTTATTGACGTGCTTGTATAAAGTAATTTAAACACTGCTCTCTGCTTAGTACTAAAATAAATAAATAATAATAAAAAAACGTAAAAAACAAGTTTTTGACTATAAACTATAAATCCTTTATGTACGAGACATAACTAAAAGAAGGTTTATCATGATACGCAGCGCCAGACCACCCAAAAATACAAAATTGTAGTTAGGTGTTTTTAAAACATGTTTAATATAATGCGCACCGATCAGGAATCAATATACATAATTCCCGTCGTATGTATGGTTGTAATGTAATGCTGTTAGGTGGCGCTGCGATCGATTTTGTTTATTTTAGAAAGCAGCGCACCAAATTACTGCACCAAAAATAACACTTTTCGAACGTTCCGCAAAAAATTGTTCAATATGATAATAAATGAATAAAAAATAAATAAATAAAATTAATGAAAGTTCTGTATTACGTTATTTTTTAATCTGATGTGTATTTATTTTGAAAACTTTCGTCATTTTTTACGGGTGATACACTAGTATGTTTATAAAAAATGTTGTCAATAAAATACGCACCTTATTGCGCGACAGGAAAGGTTGTTCAATATAATACGCACCACAACACTCATTCTCAAAAATTAACATGATACATTGAGATAAATAAAATAATCTAAAACTTCAATAATTTAATTACTGTACATGCGATCCACTTGAAATTTTGATACATAGTTTTTATCATTGGCACAAAACTGCCTGCACAATTTCAGCTTCCTAGCTTACGAGGAAGTGGGTTAAAATCGATCGTTTTGACAGAGGTCGTTTTGATCAGAGCCGTTTTGACAGGGGCCATTTTGACCAGGGCCGTTATGTCGGGGCCGTTTTGACGGGTCACCCTAATGCAGTGATGGCGAACCTATGCCACGCGTGCCACAGACGGCACGCAGAGCCTCATCAGCCGGCACGCAACTAAAATATTACCTCCTTAATCAAACCACTTTGCTGGCACTTTGTGTTGGCACTTTGCTAATATAAGTGGATTTTAATTGAATTTTGGGCATGCGGCACCAAAGAGGTTCGCCATCACTTCTCTAATGTCCCTGGTCTTAGTTCTGTAATCGATGTCACCCCTTGGCAACATTTGCTTATTTAATAAATTCTTTGTTTTTCACAATCTTAGAAATCGTCGATCTCCCCCGTTTGGTATACCGCAACAAAGTCCCAGACACGCACGCAAATTTCATCCTTTACAACAATCTCTTTTTTTCAACTCAATTGTGATCCTAACCATTTTTAGTTGATTGGCTCCTCTCATTAACTTTCTTACAACTCATGTTAAGTGAATTTATTAATAATTTATGAGAAAAACACAATATCATGTGATTATTTATTTATTGCGCGAGTTGTTCATTATATGGATTCAACTGCCGTACAAACACGCTGTATGTTGTCATTTCTACAAGTTACGCATGCGCGATGTGTCATTTTGACCCATAGGAGCCGTCCATAAGTGATGTCACGCATGGTGTGTAAAAAAAAGGGGGGGGGGAGTTTGGAGAGGGGTCACACATGGGGGGCGGGTGTTCGAGTAGGGTGACACATTTGTGACGAGGGGAGGGGGGATATTTAAGAACTGTGACGTCACATAAAAAACTGGAACCTTTAAATAAAATATTTCCACTTAAATATTTGATTGCTTAAAATGTATTTCATGACATTAGACATGGCTTCACGCATGTTATGATATTAAAGTGCAGCCTCATATTAAATACAACATTAAATGACCATAAAGTGATTTGAAACATACTCAATTTTCAAATAGGAAATACAGCTTTTATTTATTTTTTTAAAAATTTTTTGGGGGGAGGGGGTGGCGCCGCGCAGCTTTGTGACGTCATGCTTGAGGGGGGGGAGGGGGTAACTTTTGTGACTATGTGGCAGGAGGGGAATCGGTCGAAATTGCGTAAAACATGTAGGTCGTATTCCAAACAAAGGTCGTATACCAAGCAAAATGTCTCGCGTCGAAACAGGACGTATACCAAGTTGGACTTACACCAAAGCACAAGTATACTTTTCCGAGGTACCACTGTATTTTTAAATCCTTTATATTAACTCGTGGTGTCTGCGGCGGACCTGCTGCTTGCTTGCTTGCTTGCTTGTCGCCAAAACTTTTGATCGATTTTTAACCCACTTGCTCGCAAGATAGCGAGCTGAAATTTTGCAGGCAGTTTCGTACCGATGATAAAAACAATGTATCAAAATTTCAGATCGATCGCATGTACCGTAATTAAATTATTGATTTTTTAGATTATTTTATTTATTCCTATGTATCATGCTATTTTTTGAGATAGAGCGTCGCGGTGCGTATTATATTGAACAACCTTTCTGTCGCGCAATAAGGTGCGTATTTTATTGACAGCTCTTTTTATAAACATATTCCTGATCGGTGCGCATTATATTAAACATGTTTTACGACACAACTGCAATTTTGTATTTCTGGATGGTCTGGCGCTGCGTATTATAATGAACATTCTTTTAGTTACTTCTCGTACATAAAGGATTTATAGTCAAAAACTTGGTTTTTTTACGGGTTTTTCTTATTAAATCCTTTATATTAACTCGTGGTGTCTGCGGCGCGACCTTGCTTGCTTGCTTGCTTGTCGCCAAAACTTTTGATCGATTTTTAACCCACTTGCTCGCAAGATAGCGAGCTGAAATTTTGCAGGCAGTTTCGTACCGATGATAAAAACAATGTATCAAAATTTCAGATCGATCGCATGTACCGTAATTAAATTATTGATTTTTTAGATTATTTTATTTATTCCTATGTATCATGCTATTTTTTGAGATAGAGCGTCGCGGTGCGTATTATATTGAACAACCTTTCTGTCGCGCAATAAGGTGCGTATTTTATTGACAGCTCTTTTTATAAACATATTCCTGATCGGTGCGCATTATATTAAACATGTTTTACGACACAACTGCAATTTTGTATTTCTGGATGGTCTGGCGCTGCGTATTATAATGAACATTCTTTTAAATTCTTCTCGTACATAAAGGATTTATAGTCAAAAACTTGGTTTTTTACGGGTTTTTCTTATTATTAAATCCTTTATATTAACTCGTGGTGTCTGCGGCCGACCTTGCTTGCTTGTCGCCAAAACTTTTGATCGATTTTTTACCCACTTGCTCGCAAGATAGCGAGCTGAAATTTTGCAGGCAGTTTTGTACCGATGATAAAAACAATGTATCAAAATTTCAGATCGATCGCATGTACCGTAATTAAATTATTGATTTTTTAGATTATTTTATTTATTCCTATGTATCATGCTATTTTTTGAGATAGAGCGTCGCGGTGCGTATTATATTGAACAACCTTTCTGTCGCGCAATAAGGTGCGTATTTTATTGACAGCTCTTTTTATAAACATATTCCTGATCGGTGCGCATTATATTAAACATGTTTTACGACACAACTGCAATTTTGTATTTCTGGATGGTCTGGCGCTGCGTATTATAATGAACATTCTTTTAATTACTTCTCGTACATAAAGGATTTATAGTCAAAAACTTGGTTTTTACGGGTTTTTCTTATTGTTTTAAAATAGATGTGTGTTTTTTTTAATATGTGCAGTTTTATGGTTTTAGACCATTTGGTATCAACATGTCTTTTAAAGATTGTATTATAAATATGTGCTATAATGTGATATAAATAATGCTCTATACACACACTCGTGTTATGAATATATTTCGTTGAGGTGCATTTTAATTATGTGTTGTAAAATTGTTTCTGACCACTAATGGGAATGGCGTGGGGGCGAGGTGTAGGCTCTATATACTATGTAATCTCTATCGTTGTAGAAAAGTATATAAAAGTGATTAATAGGCTAGCAGCACTTGTCCCTTCTCGTTCCATGTTTCTTGGAGCAAATGACTTAAACAATAATTAAAGACATAAATATTTAATAATAACAGCAACGTGATAGCCAAGGGCGTTGACCAGGGGTCAGTGTGGCATGGTGACCTGGCCGATCTAATTTCCTCGATGCTCCAATAGAACGCCGGCTAATCATGAAATGGACGTCGTGACCGTGTGCCACCTCTGTGTGCCGCCTCTGTGTGCCGCCGCTGTGTGCCGCTGCTGTGTGCCGCGGGTAACTTAAAAAAAGAGCTCACAAATTAGTGGCCTTTATACCCGTTCGAAATGTTGTTCGTTGGTTGACGTAGAATCAAATACCGTTTCTATCCTAAGAGAAATGTCTACTGTAATTGTACTTGTTCTTATAATTATCTTTACCCTGACTAGTGCCACATTTAGTTAATAATTTGAGCCAGTTCACTGAAGCACTTGTGAAGCAATAAATATATATATATAACTCGATATCCACCCATCCACACAACGACCCATCCATCCATACACCGCCCATCCATCCATCCACCCACACCACACACCCCCATCCATCCACCCACTCATCCATCCATCCACCCACCCCATCCATCCATCCACCACCCACCCACCCATCCATCCATCCACCCACCCACCCACCCACCCACCCACCCACCCATCCATCCACCCACCCACCCACCCTCCCACCCACCCTCCCACCCATCCATCCATCCACCCACCCCATCCATCCACCCACCCACCAACCCATCCATCCATCCATCCATCCATCCACCCATCCATCCACACACCCATCCATCCATCCATCCATCCATCCATCCATCCATCCATCCATCCATTAACTCACCCATTCATTTTCATCTTTCTATCTATCTATCTATCTATATATATATATATATATATATACCAACAATACATAATTTTGACTTGAAAGTGCTGTTAGAATGATCAATTTTTGCCCCTTATATAAATTATTTCAATTCTTGATTTCCTCATCTCCTCGTCTCGAATTACTCACTACTAATGACCGATGGCCGCTGCTTCTGGACCGTGGCCATCTTCTTTAAATGTCCACCTCTCAGCAACCCACTATGACTTCTTGGACAGATGTTATGAAATTTGAAGCACCCCGGGCCCCGGGCCAAGGGGGGGGGGCCGGGTGCTGAGAATGACCCATTGCGGTCATAGGGCTTGAAGTCATTGAGCAGGAGGTCGTCTTGGGGCAGTTGCAGTCGTATTGAGAGGTCTTCATTCAATTACGAGATCCCTCGGTCAGTTTTCAAATGACCATTGGAGATATTTAACTGACAAATCGCTCTAATCATGTGCCCCCATGGGCACTGACTTCGTGCCCTTTAGGTTGATTAAATGCACGCCCTTCGTGACAAGTTGTCATCAGCTGCTACATACTGAAATGTATTAGTGGTTGACAGTTCAAAAAATGTGTTGTGTTTCTTTGATAAGCTTCTCATTCCCTCTCTGAACATCCTTTCCTTACACAAATAGATAAAAGAAACCGATTTCTAAAATAAATAAAAATTTGAATTAAAAATTATGTGGGGGATCTTTAACCCACAAATTGATTTTTAAAGTAAATTTTTTAAAAATAAAATATGGTGGATATCTCTCACACATGTTATGAAAAATATTTTCGATCAGTTGAATAGCGGCTAATTCTGTCCCAATAAAGTTGACACTAAAAGTTGTACACATAATTTTGTCCTATAGCCCGTGAGAACTCTTCATCTTGTTCGCAAAACGGTTACCTAACTTCGATGAAAACATCTGTAGTGAGGTAAGCCTCGAATATAGAGAAGTTCATTTTATGCCAGGGATTTATTTTTGTGCATCGTGTTTAAACGGGTCTGTATCTGATCAAATATGCATTTATTTACGTGTTGAATATGAATGCGAAGCTGTAATTGAAGAAACAGTTCACTTTAAACTGCTCAATACAAGAATTGTATCAACTTATGTTATAATTGTATCTTTTCTTTTTTGTTTCTGAAATCATCTTCTCTTATCATCTTTCGTATACATATATTATTATATTAACTTACATTCTAATCATTCATTGTACCCAACAGATTTTCCATCACTTACGTCTGCTCTACACAATCATATATTCAAGTGATACCCCCCCCCTTCTCACGCTGTCATCAAAATGTCACGTGATCGACCAACAGATGTCTTAGACATTGCTTGAGGGTAAAGTAGTCAGAATAAAACTGTAGTCAAAGCAGATCGATCGTCTCGTCTTCGGCTTGCACCCAGTACCAACTACATTGACGGTCTTCACAGCACTCAGTACCAAACTACATTGCCGGTCTTCACTGCACTCAGTACCAAATACATTGCCGGTCTTCACTGCACTCAGTACCAAATACATTGCCGGTCTTCACTGCACTCAGTACCAAATACATTGACAATCTTCACAGCACTCAGTATCAAATACATTTATAGTCTTCACAGCACTCAGTACCAAATACATTGACAATCTTCACAGCACTCAGTACCAAATACATTGACAATCTTCACAGCACTCAGTACCAAATACATTGACAGTCTTCACAGCACTCAGTATCAAATACATTGACAGTCTTCACAGCACTCAGTATCAAATACATTTATAGTCTTTACAGCACTCAGTACCAAATACATTGACAGTCTTCACAGCACTCAGTATCAAATACATTTATAGTCTTCACAGCACTCAGTACCAAATACATTGACGGTCTTCACCGCACTCAGTACCAAATACAATGAAGGTCTTCACAGCACTCAGTACCAAGTACATTCACTGTCTTCACCGCACTCAGTACCAAATACATTCACTGTCCGCATCGCAGTCAGTACCAAATACGTCATTGACGTAGATTGTAAGAGACACACGGACGGTCGCCCGTCACCTACCACTCGGTCATTATCGGTTTGTTGTAAGACGAAAACAAACCAGAGAACGGGAGTGTGGGGCTGGGGGGGTGTGTGTGTGGGAGTCTTCCAAAATCAAAACGCCGTGGAGGGGGTTAGTCCAGAGGAGTGTCCTGGGTTGACAGAGTTCCGCACGCGCGCTAGCCCCTGCTGTGCGCGGGAACAAAGCCAACAGTAAATCTAATCACCGCTCTCACAGAGAATATAATCCGACATCCGCATGGCGCCGAAATTGGATTAGCAGCGCGGGGCCCGAAATCGTCAGCATTTCCGCTTTGACATGGGCTCTTGACCTTTTCTTTAACTTTCTCCTCCCCCGCACACCGACAGCACCCATTGTGGATGGTTGGCGGCTCGGAAAAATAAGACATTCCCGGCACGCGTACGATTGTTTGCACAAAACATGTCTCGCGTGGGTAAAATACTAAAACGGCTACAGTATAGAGTTTGCGGGGCGTCGTCCGGAACGCGGTTGCGAGAAAGTGTGGGGTAGAGAGTATGAAAAGAAAATTAGTGGAACACGTGACCACCAGAGAGCGTCGACTAACAAAAAGGACGATACTATTATGATCCTCCTCCTCCGGTACCGTTCTTTTAAAGTGGATCGATTCTTGTCTCTAATCTTGTAACGCTAATGAGCCACTTCATGGAAGTCACTGTCATAGTCATGTGAAGGAAAGAGTTGGGTGTAAGAATTTTTTTTTAAAGGCGATTTTTTAAAAAGCTAGCTGTAGATTTTTAATTTGTTTTTCTAAAATATTGGGCTATTTGTTACAAAAGTTTTGTACTGAAAATTACAATAAACTTAACACGATTTTAAAATGAGATCATTTGGTCACCAATTACAATAAATATATATTTATTTCTTTTTAAACTAAGCTACACATGTCGTTTTGGTCGCTTTCATTTTTTCTGTATTTATTTTCGTTCAAGCCACAAGGTATACAAGTATGTTCATTTTTTTAATCGTAATGGAAATCAATTTTAATAATCTCATCCAAGTTTTAACACAAGTTATCAGAAAAAATGTTATTCAAAAGTTTTTGTAATCCAGAATTTCTTCCCGTGACGTAGTTATCAGGTAGACCTCGCGTGAAGTAACCAACATGTACACCTCACGTGAAGTAATCAACATGTACACCTCACGTGAAGTAACCAACATGTAGACCTATAGCAAACTTCATTTCGTTGAGATATATGTAACTACATCCCGCCTGCATTTAATCCATAATGAAATTTTATGGTGAAACAGGAAAAAAACAACAATGTGTTTATACGTGTAGTATTTGCTTTAAAAATAGATAAAGTCATTGTTAATTGAATACATCATAGAATATGACCTATTTAAAGAGTGTTGCATATACAGTGCACATAATCTACAGAAATCCCAATAGTTGAGACGGGAATACAATGTTTAGATGAAAGGTTACCGACCTGATGGACGGGGATTGTATTCAAGAGGGAAATATGTGTTTTTTCTTGTTTATACAATAATGAAGACGAAAAGAGGCTGCTTCTTATTTGACTTTACTTCAAGATTTATACTGCTTTATTTTGCAGCCTGTGCCATTTTCTGTGGAAATAAAATATTTTTTTTAAAAATATTTTTTTTTAAAGGACACGCTTATATTTACATATAGAAAGTGCACTAAAAAGAAGAAAATAAAAATGTTCAATCCGTGAACCTATCGACTGCACATAAAAGCGTGGGGCGCCCATCACAACTCATTTCTTTTTGCAACTACTCTTTAGCATATAGATACATTTTTCTCATTAATATGATAGTAGCATGTATATGATCAAAGTTGCACGTGAATCTTTTAATGTTTATTAATATTTATATAAATTTGTATTTATGTTTCTCAGCCTTGTACATGATAGGACCACCAGAAGGGGATTAATTTTACGTTACAAGATTTGACGGATACAACATACAACATACAAACAGTGTGACTTAAATAAAAGCGTGTAAAATAATTTCGCTTTTCTTTCTATAATATGAATTATGGCACAAAAACAGATATTAATTGGAACATGAACTCCATGCAAACATTTTAAAATAATTTCGCTTTTCTTTCTATAATATGAATTATGGCACAAAAACAGATATTAATTGGAACATGAACTCCATGCAAACATTTTAAAAATAAAATCTGAGTATTTAAAGTTACTGCTTAGGAAGAGGGCGGGACTAACAAAGTAACGGTCAGTTTAACACAACTTAAAGTCTGTCAAAAGGTGACATTGACCTGTAAACACGATGACCACATGTTTTTAGCCCGAGGCCTCAAGCACGACGGCGTGCAGCGGTTTAAAGGTAATCTCAGACAGAGAACTTAAAGAACACTGGTCTGTCGAAGGTCTCCAAAAGGTTCATGGATCTCCTGCTGTGAGTTTGAGAGCTGCTAATGGAACAGTGGCCCCCGGTGTGAGAATCTGCACAGCCCCCCACTCAACAGCTCGGTCAGCCTGACCTCAAGTCAATGAGCCATGCATTATTTTCGTATTTCTCGTGTTTTAGGTTAACTCCTCCTGGAGAGCGTTTATTAAAAGCACTCGACGAATTCTCAGCAGGGATTCAATAGACTGAGAGATACTTTCACTGCAAAGGTCTTTGTGAAGTACTCGGGTCAAGTGTTGCACATGACGTTACCATTTGCTATGACAATTCTTTAATGGGTGAAATTCTTGCAAAAGCTAAACTTGGTTTTAAGGAAAAACTAATTCCCCCTCGATATTCTTTTAAATGTCATACAAAAATATAATGGAAAATGAAAAGCAGAGGCGTAGCTCTTGGGTTAGTGACGACCCCGGGTGGGATAAGCAAGATTTATCACATCTATTCACGTTTAGAACTTGGAAAACAAAGTAAAGCTTGTGAACGACCCCGTCCAAAGTAAATCTACTGCTGACTTCACCACTAGATCTATGGCGATGGAAATGAAGAAACTTAGAGTAAAGTAAAGTCCCCTTTTCAGACCATGATGGCCTAAGGGGGAAGGGGGTTGGGGGAGTGAAGTAGCGTTCACAGGTTTTTGTTTCTTAGAGCCGCAACAATAATGACGGTTTCACCGCGTCTTTTCTTTGCTAAACTCTTAGGGAAAAAAAAGAAAGGAAAAAAAGAAAACACCACCGATAATTATTATGAAACTAGTGTATTACCCGTCAAAAATGACGGAAGTTTTCAAAATAAATACATTTCAGCTGAAATCTATTTATTTTGAAAAAATACACATCAGAATAAAAAGTAATGTAAAACAGAGCTTTTGTATATTTTATTTATTTTTATTTTATTCATTTATTTTCATACGAGCAATAAGCCCGTCCAAGGACGTTCCGCCACCGTTCGGTGGCATGTTGTAACTCCCCTCCAACCGCCGTCTCGACAGGCATACATGTACATCACGTCAAAAATACTATTTAATATTGTGCTGGCCACAAAATCCCTTGCTCGTTAGTGGTGGCTAAATAAAACTTGTGAACGCTACTTCACTTGCCCCATAGTTCGTCATGGACTGGAAGGGGGTTATAGTTAAAATAAATAACTCGTAAAAACAGAGCTTTTGACTATAAATCCCAACGCGCATAACTCAAAATAAAGTCTTGTAAGAAATACTGCACCAAAAATAACTCGTTTTGAACGTCCGCGTAAACGTGTTTAATATGATTAGCTGTATGAGTCATATGTGTTTGAGGGACCAATCGCTATCGAGAGCCGGACAGAACGGACAGAAACTTGCCTTTTATTATATAGGATTGCACAATATTATGTAGAACGTTCGAAAAGAGTTAATTTTGGTGCAGTAATTTGGTGCGCTGCTTTCTAAAATTAGTAGCGTCACGGACAGACAGTCAGACAGACGTGACATACATTGCAAATTATGTAGGTTGATATTTATGTATATTTATGGTAGAAAGCATTGCGTGCTTTGAACTAACAAAAACTGAATAGTTTTGTTCAACACAGTTCAGTCTCGGATAATTCATCTTGATATCATACACAATTCATCGTGATATCATACACAATTCATCGTGATATCATTACACAATTCGTCGTGATATCATTACACAATTCGTCGTGATATCATTACACAATTCATCGTGATATCATTACACAATTCATCGTGATATCATTACACAATTCATCGTGATATCATTACACAATTCGTCGTGATATCATTACACAATTCATCAAGATATCATTACACAATTCGTCGTGATATCATTACACAATTCGTCGTGATATCATTACACAATTCGTCGTGATATCATTACACAATTCATCGTGATATCATTACACAATTCATCGTGATATCATTACACAATTCGTCGTGATATCATTACACAATTCGTCGTGATATCATTACACAATTCATCGTGATATCATTACACAATTCATCGTGATATCATTACACAATTCATCGTGATATCATTACACAATTCGTCGTGATATCATTACACAATTCATCAAGATATCATTACACAATTCGTCGTGATATCATTACACAATTCGTCGTGATATCATTACACAATTCGTCGTGATATCATTACACAATTCATCGTGATATCATTACACAATTCATCGTGATATCATTACACAATTCGTCGTGATATCATTACACAATTCATCGGGATATCATTACACAATTCGTCGTGATATCATTACACAATTCGTCGTGATATCATTACATAATTCGTCGTGATATCATTACACAATTCATCGTGATATCATTACACAATTCGTCGTGATATCATTACACAATTCATCGTGATATCATTACACAATTCATCGTGATATCATTACACAATTCGTCGTGATATCATTACACAATTCATCGTGATATCATTACACAATTCATCGTGGTATCATTACACAATTCATCGTGATATCATTACACAATTCATCGTGGTATCATTACACAATTCGTCGTGATATCATTACACAATTCGTCGTGATATCATTACACAATTCGTCGTGATATCATTACACAATTCGTCGTGATATCATTACACAATTCATCGTGATATCATTACACAATTCATCGTGGTATCATTACACAATTCGTCGTGATATCATTACACAATTCGTCGTGATATCATTACACAATTCATCGTGGTATCATTACACAATTCGTCGTGATATCATTACACAATTCGTCGTGATATCATTACACAATTCATCGTGATATCATTACACAATTCATCGTGGTATCATTACACAATTCGTCGTGATATCATTACACAATTCGTCGTGATATCATTACACAATTCGTCGTGGTATCATTACACAATTCGTCGTGATATCATTACACAATTCGTCGTGATATCATTACACAATTCATCGTGATATCATTACACAATTCAATGTTCGAGACAACAACAAAAACAGATGAGCATTAGTTTCAGTTATATAGACCGGTTGGTCTGCGGTAAGAGGCCGTCCATAAAGTACGTCACGCTCCAGAGGGGGGAGGGGGTGCAAGAAAGTGTGACAGTTTGTGACAGCGGGAGGGGGGTCCGGCCATGTGTGAAGTCACGCTGTTTTATATTAAATTCTAATTATTTTGTTAATAAAAAACAAAACTTTTTGTTCGAAAGTGTGACGTACTTTAGGGGGGGGGAGGGTCCTAGATTTGTGACAGTTTGTGACAGTGGGGGAGTTAAAAATGGACAACAATAGCGTGAAGTACTTTATGGACGGTCCCTAAGCTTTTATTTCGATTACAATCAACACAAAAACTTTTTGTCTTAACAATCAAATTTTAAATATAATTTTACGATGGAAATTTTGTTTATTGATTGGAAGGATACGATTCCAGTAAAGCTTCAAGCAGCAAATATAAAATTGAGAAAGAGCGTTAAATCCAAAAAGCCATTTTCAATACCTAGATGTTTTCACTGCACGTGGCAGTGCTGCTGTAAAAACAAACCAACTTTCCCTTATACCCCTGGGTGTTAAGATGACCAGCAGTAATCTCTCACCGTCTTATCGTCAAGACATCACATCTAAACAATACCCACTGCCATCTGCCGTTAATCAGAAAACATGGCACAAACCACCGCCCTCACCCACAACTACACACTCAACAATCCTTCCTCGAGGCGGTCAAAGTTTATTTTGATGATCTTTTGGATGCGGCGTCTGGCACCACGCCATGGTTGTGTGGTCAAGCAGCGAAGTTTTTTTGTTTGTTTATTTTATAGGTTGTCGATGTTCATCTCTGAGTGACCAGTCGTATGATAGGGTTAGAAGTTAGAAGTGGTATATAGTGGTATGATAGCGGCGCTGTTGCGAGGTGGTGGAGTAGTAATTTTGAGAGGATATCAGTGGTATGATGAGAGGTAGATCAGTGGTATTGATGAGAGGTAGATCAGTGGTATTGATGAGAGGTAGATCAGGGGTATTGATGAGAGGTAGATAAGTGGTATTGATGAGAGGTATATCAGTGGTATTGATGAGAGGTAGATCAGGGGTATTGATGAGAGGTAGATCAGTGGTATTGATGAGAGGTATATCAGTGGTATTGATGAGAGGTAGATCAGGGGTATTGATGAGAGGTAGATCAGTGGTATTGATGAGAGGTAGATCAGTGATATTGATGAGAGGTAGATCAGTGGTATTGATGAGAGGTAGATCAGTGGTATTGATGAGAGGTAGATCAGTGATATTGATGAGAGTGGTATTGTTACTACTGTTCAGAGACAGAAAATTAGCACTATTAAGAGTTAAATTATCGGTCTATCAATAAATGTCCAGTCTATTAAGTACTAAAACTAAAAAATAAGGTGACGATTCCAACAGAGCTATTGACATAAAAATAATCACTTTACTGAAAGAGTTTAGACTTTCTTTCTTAGTTTTATTAATCGCATAAAGAGTTGTATAATTTAAGCCATGATAAGAATAATCAACTAATTTTAAAATATCTAAGTTTAACTTTCCGAAGGGTCATTTCATTGAACATAACACCATTCTTTACGTTTTTAATTTTACATTTTTAAGATTTCCTTTTTTTAACCAATTTATTTTTTTGTTATTTACTCTTGAAATGGAATAAAAATCCTTACTCGTCATCAAAATCAGCGGTTGTAACTGAGAAATAATGTATTCATTTGGACCTCTCTAAGTCGAACTCAAAGGAACCCGGAAAAAAAATCGACTTACGGAGTTTTCGAGTTAGGGAAAATGGTGTAATAGGCGCAGATTAATCAAGGACAATGTTGATATTGGGGAGGGGGGACCACAGCCATACCGGCTAGAAGGCTTGACAGGTAAGAGAGGTGGTGTCTGATGTTTCATTTGAAAGGAAGCCAACTTGCTTTGACATACCGACACAAACCCGTGAGAGGAGACACCTTCCTTCCCCTTCCCCACTTTACTCCCTCCACAGTGGGATGGTGGAAGTAAGATTATTCCTTTTAAAAAGAGTCACAGCATGCAGCAAAGGGATGCGAATTAGTTACTCTTCCCCCAGCCACTCCTTTTTCTTGTCTTGGTCATTTTCGATACTTGCAAAAGTCCCTTAATCCCTTGTGGAATGCACCAAGACTAAGATAAGAATTTGCGTCCGTTTACGTGGCTTTATGGAACACGTGTTCTGAAATGTCACCCCCGAATAATAACCCAAACGCCTTGGAAAATTCAACTAAGGGAGGTTGGAAGCCGAAAAACTTCGAGTTAAGGAGATCTAAAATACATTAGTCTTATGGAATTTGGCCGGGACCTAACAATTAATTCGATATAGGGAGGTTTTCGACTTAGGGAAATTCGACTTAGCGAGGTCCGACTGTATAATGAAAGCGGTTAAGTTTATGACACGTACCTGTCATCATATATCATTAATTAAACAATATAATTTGCAATGTCTGTCCGTGACGCTACTAATTTTAGAAAGCAAGGAAAACCAAATTACTGCACCAATGCATCAAAAGGTGTGCAAATTAAAGATGCGCTGTAAAAAAATATTATATGACGTCATTGTTTTCGCTCATACATGTATTTTAATTTTGGAAAAGGGATCAATGTAAAAAGAGGATTTGATGATGGTTAATTATAAAATAAAAAAACAAAGGGGGCACCGTAGGCGACCTCAACCCCTATTATAAAATACTTTGTGTACATTTCAGGAAGTTTAATATTTCGTATTTATCAAACAAGGACAAGTTAGTTGGGCTTTTGAAAAGGTCGGCGCCGTACGCCCTAAAAAAAAGTGCCTTTTTGTATAAAATAAATAGATTTCAGGTGAAAGCTTCCGTCATTTTTGACGGGTGATACGCTAGTCATCATATATTTACGCTCAATTATGTGGCCTAACGCTAAGGGAAAGCACTCTGATTTTTTTAAAATATAGACTCAAACAGTACTGACTGACTCAAAGAGTTTTTTTTTGGTGCAGTAATTTGGTGCGCTGCTTTCTAAAATTAGTGTATGATAAATACGAAATATTCCTGAAATGTACACAAAGTATTTATATAACATTTTTTTAAAGTGCTAATCACCACACGATTTTTTAACTGCACATCCCGTCTGTCCTGTCCGTGACGCTACTAAAACAAGGATAAGGTACTTCGGCTTTTGACCCAAAAAAGTGGGCGCCATTGGCGCCCTACAGCCCCTATTGTAAAATACTTTGTGTACATTTCAGAAAGTTTAATATTACGTATTTATCATACAAGGACAAGTTAGTTGGGCTTTTGAAAATGTTGGGCGCCGTAGGCGCCTTAAAAAAAGTGGGCGCCGCAGGCGCCACCGCGCCACAGCATAACCTAGTATAATATACTTAAGTGAAAAGTTAACAAGTTTAATAGCATAATTATGAAGATCGTGATAATTATGGTTTATTATATTAATTGCTATAAAGGGTTATATTTTAAAATTAGTATTACTGTATTATTTCTTTGCTCGGTAAACAAATATAAAGTTTTAAAGATAAGATAATTTTTCCTGCGTTAAAAGGGGCGTAACTGCATTTTATATTTTTCATAACGTAAATTACCACCCCTAATAAATAATTGTAGTAGTAAAAAGAGTTTAACCAGTACCCATCAGTAAAAAAAAATTAATTACTTTCCGAGCACAAAATTATCTTACAAAAATATTTTTTTAAAAAATATTTTGAATTTTAAATTATTAATTAGGGGCCGTACATAAATGACGTCCCGCACATAGGGGGGAGGGGGTCCACACATTTGTGACAATGTGTGACGAAGGGGAGGGGGGTTGTTTGAGAAATGTGACGTCACATCAAAACTCCAAACTTTAAATAAAAGTTCCTCATAAATATGTGATTTCTTACAATTTATTTTATGACGTTTTACATGGCTTCACGCGTGTTACGATATTAGAGTGCAACCTTACACTAAATACATACGTAAATGACAAAAAATGATTTTCAAACATGCTCTTTTACAATTAGAAAATACAGATTTTATGGGGGCAAAGCTTTGTGACGTCATGTTGGAAGGGGGATCTAATTTTTGTGCCGACGCGTGACAAGGGGGGGGAGTGAAAAATCGACCAAAATAGCGTGACGTCATTTATGGACGACCCCAAATGTTGAAAAAAATAATTCTGAAACTTTTACTGGGTGGGGGGGGGGAGAGTAGAAAATGGGAGAGTTTTGTTACTCTTTTTTTTCCGGGGATTTCGGGGGGGGGGTGGGGGTGGGGGGGGGGAACATAGTAAATTTTACGATACATGGATTCATTTTCACTTAGATATCTATTGTTTTCTTGAAGCTCTGTCACTGGTCATAAATTTTCTCTCTTCTTGGGCATTATTTTTTCTTGGGATGCAATTGGAAGGAAATATAGTGGGAAAACGTTAAGGCTGCATGATCCCTAGATTAACTTGAAACCCGAGTAGGCCCGCCACCAGGATGGTGGTTGGGGGAACAAACGGTACTCTGGCCTGGTCCGGGGACCTTACTATGGGGGGGGGGCATTCACATTTAAATGTTAATGTTGAATGAGTATGAGTAGAAGCCAAGACGGCCCACAATTACTCAGCTGTCTGGTGCCCAACTTTTTCTGGGGGTGGACCAGATCCGAACATAATGTTCATTCCATATTGAAAACATTAAACAAGCTTGGACTGGCTCTAATGCACGATATTAAAAAGGGCAATGGGCGAACCTTGGGAAGTGTGAGTATCGGGTAACAAAACAAAAGTATTGAAGACAATATAAATATCTTTTCAACTTCTTCCCAGTGTAGTTTGAGTTACAATTCAACACGGTTTAATTAAATTTCCCATAATGATAAGTTAAGTTTTTTTTGTGAACCTTTCTGCTGCTGATCTCTATAGAACTTTTACTTCAGTCTATAATCTGTGGATAGGGAATAAAATTTCCCTTAGCCATGACCGTGTTAACAGAAAACAAATATATTTCAAATGGATGATGCTGGATAACTTAAATCGTTTACTATATTATTGAAATTCTAAAATATTTTAATTTAGTTAATTTTGTTATTTATTTTTTTTTAAAAAAAACACTTGAAAACAAATATAAAAAGTTAAATAAATGCTTTGTTTTGTTTCATCGATGTTTTAAATTTAAAAAAATATATTAAAGAAATGAATTTGAAATTTAAATTGCTTGGAATTAACTGTAACCACCAACAAATCCACTTGAAAAAAAAATCATGTTAAGTATGTTCAAGGGCTGGTAACACGGAAGCACAGAGTATAGTATTACCTTTTTGGGCCAACCTAACCTGCCGGTTTGATAATATATATAAAATCTTAATAAAATCGAAAGTCATTTTCTTAATATATAAGATAATTGTTTATAAAAAACTTGAAATATAAAATTGTTATAGTTTATTTAATTTTTTTATTTATTGCTGATTATTTTTTTAAATCACATACAACTTTATTAAACTGACTACGTTTGAGTTTGGTTTGTCTAAAAATCTGGACTATATGCCCTTATTCATTTGTTGATGATTTAGAGTTGAGATATTTAGTAAGTTCACGTATTTACATTTAATTAACTTCAAGTATCTTGACGTAGACTATTATCTTTGATTTTGTCCATACATTAAATAAATAATACTGGAAAACTGCATTCATCTATTAACAGGCATGTTGAAGTCTACTGATTCATTATAAATAAAATATAGCAGTTCAGTAGTCGGTAGTTTAAGTAACTTTAGTTTTAGTAACTTGAAGTTAACTCAAGACTCACGAGTACGAGAAAAAGTGTAAGTCTTGCTGCTCTTACTAACTCTTACTTACCAGTAAGAGACTTAGTACTTAGTAGTACTAGCAGCTTGTATTAGAGAATAGTGATTCAGATTTTGTTTGAGTTAGTTATTAGTAATCAGACTCAGTATTGAGTTAAGTTGCAGCATAGACTTACTTCTAACTAAACCAGTAAACTAAACTTACTTAGACTAAAACTAAACTAAGACTCAACTCACTACATTACATTATTTACATTGACTTTAAAATGACTGTTAGTTTGCTGTATAAATATAGTAATGTATTGGCTACTAATACTGATAGTCTGATAGCGTGGTAGTTAGGTCTAGGTCGATATACTAAAAAGGCTACAAAATTAAATATACTCTTTCTTTATATACATTAGTATATACTATATACTTAATACGTAGTGTCTAGTGCACCAACTAGTCAGTACACTAGTTTACAGGCTACTACACCAACTAAGCCGACTAGTCAGAGCAGTAGTTTACAGGATATTGCACCGACTAGTGGATTCAGACAAATTCAGTCTCAGTAGACACTTCTGCTTCCTTTTAAAAAATACTTTTTGTTCACGAGAGTTCCTGGCTGAAGGGATAGGCTTACCTTATAGATTCTTAATTTTTCTTATTACAGATGCTTGGTTCGAATCTCCATGATGGCTATTTTTTGTTGTTTTTTTTAATTTAATTTAACTACAATGAGGATTGCAAGTAATTTAATTTTTGTACTACATAAGACTTATTCTGAAAAGCGAAGACGTTGATTAAATATATTTTTTAAAATTTAGACTTCAGTACTTTAGAAACTTAGACCTCCATCCAAAGAGATTTTAATTTTAGTAAATAAGTGAAGTAGTAGTAACACTAGCATTATTCCTATCTGCCTATCTTGTGCTACGACTAGTCGGAGCAATAAAAAAAAGTATAAGGACTAGCAGTAGCACTAGTACTAGTAAAAAAAAGTATGCTATTTTAATGTAATTACTAGTTTAAGTGCGCTACGTTAGTTTATCTGGCGCATTTCGTAAATAAGTGAAGTCGTCGTAACATTAATATTCCTATCTTGTGTTACGACTAGTCGGAGTAGTAGTTTACAGGCTACTGCACCAACTAGTCGGAGCAATACAAAATAATTTTATTGCTACGACTAGTCGTAGCTGTGTTTCTGCTTATTCTGAAAAATCGGAGTCGATTAAACATATTTATTATTTAGATTTTAGAATTAATACACACACTCCTGCCTGTAAATATGTATTTTTTTGTAAAGTAACAACACAAAATTATTTTATTGTTGGGGCCGTCCATAAATGACGTCACGTACCTGGGGCGTCCACACATGTATTACGAGTGGGAGTTTAAGAATTGTGACAACACTTCACGTCAAAACAGGCAACTTTAAATAAAAGTTCCACTTAAATATTTGTTTGTTTACAATTTTTTTACTAACGTTTTACATGAGCTTCACGCATATTACAACATTAGAGTGTAACCTAACACTAAATACATACTTACATAATTAAAAAAAGTGATCTGAAACATGCTAATTTTCAATTAGAAAATATGGCTTTTAGGGGGGGTGGTTTCCAAAGATTTGTAACATCATATTTGAGGGGGTCTAAGTTCTTGTGACAGTTGACAATCAGCCAAAATGACGTGACGCCATTTATGGACGGCCCCTTAGACTAGTTGTAACAATTACAATAGTAATAGGTAATGTAGTAATGTGCTTACTGTTACGACTAAAGTTGGATCTAATAATTTATTCAAACAGTTTTTGCTTTTCGTCACATGTTATTTAATAGCGTTATTTATAATTTGGACCAGATACACCGCTGCTAAAATAATGAGCCGATTTCACTTTATATTATTCAGGCTAAAATGTGTAACTCCTATGCTAATACTAAACATTAGTACTGAGATAATCAATTTTAATTTAAAAACTGAATTTTTAAGGTAGTATAAGTGCTGTCAAAAAAAAATAGTTATATTTTTTTAAAAATCCCATTACAGTTGTCTATTTTTCGTCTTCTTTTTCGAAGTGTCTGCTGCTACTAATTGTCGTAACAATACGAAATAATTTTATTATAAAAACTAGTGACTAGTCGGTGCACTAGCCTGTAAACTAGTGTACTGACTAGTTGGTACACTAGCAATATCCTAGTTAATACCTACTACTACTGACAAGGGGCAAGGTACATTCCTGTGACACTGTGGTTTATGCAGACCAAATGGTTTTGCAAACCAGTGGATTTGTTAGTTACAGTGATTTTTAAATATCACTTAAACATAAATATGCTCTTGATATAGTTAACATTAGAAAAAAGTTCAGAGCACTTATGATCTTTATTAATATTATCTTTGAATTTCACTTATCATATCTTTAATTTGAATATATTTCTGCCAACTACAATAATACACGTAATTGACAATAATAAAATATAGCCTAAATTTGAATGTGGGCAATGTGGAAAATATTTAGACTGACCTATTCTAGACAGTACAACTGTACAGATAAACAACCTAAATATACTGCTAAATGTATTTAATGTATTTGGCTAATTCTTCTAAACACAGACCTCTGAATGCACCATGCTAGTCCTAGTTAGATTTGCCTCATTGAAAATCTTGCTTAGCGGTATGTTGATGTAACAGATTGCCATAAGACTTATAATAAGTAACATTTGAATTTTTGAGCTAACACATATTGTGAAACTAAGTGAACTTTATGTGTGCTATAATAGTCTTTATGCAGTTGACAGTTGATTACAAAAAAATTTAGCCGATACTTTTTGAGAAACCCATATAGTGTGAGAACATCCAAAGTAAATTAGCATTTGTGCATTCAAACATTGTCTCCATTTGAGTCACGCAAATTTCACAATTTCATGCGAAATTTAAATGCGATAAGGCTGCTTATTTATTGAAAATCTTGTGAAACACAGCAGGTTAACTGATTAGTTAGTGAAGGAAAAAATCTACATTAAACTAAGTTTGGTGCCAGCATAATATGGCATGTGATCCTTTCCATGGACAGTAGGATTTTAAACATTTCACATTTGATATGTTAGCGCTATTTCAAATTGAAAAAAAGAAAAGATATTAATCTAACCCTGACTTCAGTCAATTTTCAAAATTAACATTAATTTTTAAAATGAAAATTTTAAAATCATTCGTTAGCAATTACCACAAAGTTCATTATGGGAATATTTTTTGTTGGTGTGCAGTGCAAGTATCTCTTTAAAAGAATATTATAATGGATGACATCTTTACACAAGTGAGGGAAGGAAATGCTTTTAATGTGCGAGTCTGGCTTGATAACACGGAGAATGATTTGAACAAAGGGTAAGTTTTGATTATGTAATCTGTGTTTTGCCATGCATTTTAATTTTAAAAAATACCTTGCAAAATTCACACATTGCAATGCCAATTTGGAGTAAGTTGGGAGCTGTAAGCTTGGAGCGAATCTCACACAAGAATCCTTCAATCTATTTTAATAAATGGTTAGCTGGTAACTTAAATAATTTTTTAGTAAGCGGGTGCTTTAGAAAGGTCATCAGTGAAATGGTTTTTAAAAAACCCATCAAAAGTGTCTTGGATCTAAGGAAACACATGACTCAAAAAATATACCTCAAAAGGCTTTTTCAAGATTGTTATCAAGGAATGAGTTATAGAATTGAAAAACTTGAGTAGTAATAGAAAGACAATATATGATTATTTTCTGTTTAGAGAGAACACATTTATTCATTCGATATTGTGCCTTTACTTTTAATTTTTTTAAGGAGAATTTTCTTTTATTAGTATTGCACAGTGTATCTCTAAATCTGGGGCATACAATCTGGGATTACACATTGTTGCAAGTAAATTGAACTTCTGATAAAAATGTATATATATATGGATAATAGTAGTTGAAGACCTCAAGGGAAGAAATGGCTAAGTGACATTTAAATTTTTTTTTAGTTATCCCTTGTATCTGATAGAGGAACAAAAATAGAATCCTCTGAATGAAATTTTATGAAAACATTATTTCTCTGACCCTATTAAAAATTCAAATCTATTTAGGTAATTTATAAGAAATCTGTATATTTTTGAACTTTAAAGCTTGAATATCTCAAAAGTACAAAAATGTGACATAGCCGTTTCTTCCCTTGAGCTCTTCAGTTATAAATATACCTTCATGTGTCGCTCAATATGGATATTTTAAATTTTAAAAAAAATTGATTACATTCACCTTTTATTGTATTGCCTGACAATAAATATTTAACATTTTATTTAACACAGAGATGACCACAGGTTTAGTTTACTGCACTGGGCTGCAAGAGAAGGTCGAGACAATGTGGTCGAGATGTTGATCAAGCGTGGAGCTAGGATCAATGCTACCAACATGGGCGATGACACACCCATTCATCTAGCAGCAGCACACGGCCATCGTGAAGTTGTTCTCATGGTGAGTGACACCAGAATTTATTTTCTATTTAAAATAACATTTTTATTATCATGTTTTAAAGAAAATAAATAAACCACACTTATTTTCAGTCACTTTTTAAAAAATTCTCTAATTTCATTTTATCCAGAATAACTTGTTAGAATAACTGTTTGAAAATAGTGGAATTAATTCTAAGTCACAATTTAACAAAGCTTGTCTATCCCACACTCATCAATAAGAAAATAAATCTTTAAAAAAATATTTTTAAAATGTAACTTACATTATATGCTTTTGAAAGAAATAACTGATCAGCTGCTTTGTTCCAGTTACTTCAAAATAAGGCTAATGTAAATGCCATTAATGAACATGGTAACACACCACTACACTACGCCTGCTTTTGGGGGTTTGAACAGATTGCTGAGGTAAATATTTTATACAACTACGTCAAATTATTTTTTTAAACTTCATTAATTATTTTTTAAAAAAAGGTATTGTGAATTTTAATGATTCAGGCTGTTATGCCAAACATATTAGTGATAATTTCATCATTAAAAATAGTGTCAGTATTATATTTTAACACTTGTTTAACTGTTATCTTTAGGATTTGGTGAATTATGGTGCCTTGGTCAGTATAGCCAACAAATTTGACGATGTACCTTTGGACAAATGCAAGCCATATCTGGCTAAAATTTTGAAAGGTTGCTATATTTTGGATAATATTAGCATTGTCCCATTACAGTAATGGCTACTGTCATTTAAAGAAGTCTTATATTAAAATCAGACATTTAAGCATAATTTTCAGTGTCACATAAAAACAAATCAAGTGTATACTTGAATGTGAGTAAGTAACAAAGTTTTTACTATTTGTATGTATATACATTCCCTCAACTAACAAAAAAAAACTTTTAATATTTGAAAATTGATTCATCATATTTATACTGAAAAATAAATGGAATAAAAAACTTTTTCAGACAGAGCTGGTCAACTTGGTCAGGATTTGAGCAAAATTCCATTCAAAGACAGAAGTTGGTTGGGATACAAAACAAGAAGCAGTAAATATTTGTCTTCTTATTTATTAATGAATTTTCAATCTTTGTTTATTTTCATTAAAAAAAAATCATTAAAAAATATTTGGAATGTGTATTCTAATGGTCTTATTAAAGATGAAGAAAAATGAAGTCATATTTAAGATGAAGATAATTTTTTTGGTTAATTTTGCCTGTTGCCTCTTGATACTTTTATATTAATTTTCTTTGCAAAAAAAAATTAATAGGGTACAGCAGTTAATTCTAATTATGGATTAAAGTGGAATTTTCTTTTAATAAGTTATTTAATAAATAGACATAATTTGGGAGAAGTCTTTAAATAAAAACTATTCTCGATATTTAAAATTGCAATGATATCGCCCCTACAAGGAGATGCAATCTTGTCTAGACACACTGGCATAGACATCAAAGAACTGCAATTGGTTGGTCATATTGCCAAGACACATTCAGGAGAGGTAAGATTAATGTCCAATTTGTGAAGCTTATAACATCTCAATATTTTAGCAGCTTTTCTTATTTCATGCTAAGTTTTTAATATCAATCATTTACAACAGTAGTGGTAAAATAGCTTATAATTTATTACAAATGGCTAATATAGTTATATAATTATTAATAGCCATTGTTCTAATATGGGTGGTGCTTCAGTAGCCATTCAGCTGAGTGTTAAAGGACTAAGAATTTTTCTTCCAGAAATGTTTTCTTACTTAGAGGTAACTTTGAAAATTGTTCATCCAGTGTTTAAAAAAAAATTAATTAATTACTTTAAAAGCCTGAAATACAGGTTTGTGTACAAACGTCATATCTGATTCAATGGCACCTTCAGTGTTGTTTAACATTTTTACACTGTTTCTAATACAGACTTGGAGAGGTTCTTGGCAAGGCAATGATATTGTAGCTAAAATACTTAGCATGAAAACAGTGTCAGACCGAAACATTAGAGATTTTAAAGAAGAATTTCCTAAACTAAGGTAGGTCAGCAATTAGTTTATGGCAAATAATTAATTTCATTGTGACTATTGACCTTGAATTCAAAATAAGCAGCCACTTTAAATTGTTCAACAATAATTTATGTGTAGTATTGAGAAAATTATACCAATTCATATAATATACACAAAACTAGCACACATTGTTACATTTTGAGAGCTTTTTGATTCTCAAAATAATTATAATGGTCCCCTTAATCACCCCCACACACAAAATAACAAAAATGATAAAAGTTAACTTCAAGATGAACCAATTCTTGACCTCTCACACCATTTCACCAGAATATTTAATCATCCCAATGTCCTTGCTGTGTTGGGATGCTGTGCCCCTAAAGATCCACCTGATCTAGTGGTTATTAGTCAATTCATGCCTTTTGGATCCCTTTACAACACTCTACACGGGGAATCAGGTATTTCAATGATTTTAAAAAAACAACTCATATACAAGTTAAAACAATTTCGACAACTTTTCATTTTTAAATGACTGTTTCAAAAGTCTATATATTGGCCAAAAATTTTACTCACTTAAATATTATTCTTGACTAATTTTTAAATAAGAAATATTTAAAAATTATTTTCAACATTTTCTTTCTCATAAAAGCTTTTTTAAGTTAAATAAAATAAATAATTCTCTGTTATTTTTTTTATTAAAATAAATTTTATAAAAATTTTACATGAATAAATGTTAAATTATTTTAACCTTTGTTAAGAATATAACCAAAATTATTCTCTTTCTTTTAACTATCTAGGAGCAGGTTGTTAATAATAATATTTTTCACTATCAGGTATTGTTGTTGACCAGAACCAGGCTCTACGATTTGCCATTGATATTGCCCGTGGCATGGAATTTTTGCATTCTATGGAGCCAATAATCCCAAATTTTGTTCTAACTAGCAAACATGTTATGGTAAGTTTTCCTACACTGGTGTTCTTTTTATTTATTTAACCATTGTTACATTTTAGATGTTTTAGTTTCTTTAATTTATTCAAGTTAATATTTTATTAATATTTATTTTGAAGGACAAAAAAGTTTTTAGTTAAAAATGTCAATAACTTGAAGAGATAACTTTTTAGATGTGTGATTTGTTAAACTATTATGCACTGTTTTCATGTTATATACCCAGTGTATTAGCAATCCCAGAGCTTTTATTTTTCTTTGATTTGAACATATATTTTCAGTGTTTTTTTAATCTTTTGACATGATCAACATTGTTGTAGATTATTCTGTGTCAATCTCATAGTTAAAATGGCAGGATATTTTTTTTTACATTAAAATGTTCAAGGCAAAAAATAAACAGATATTAAAACTCTATGTATAAATATGATTTGTTAATTACCTAAGAAATGTGAATATTAAATTTTAAAACTTTTCAGAAATTTGAATCTGATCATAACATTAACCACCTTACATTTATGTGGGAAAAAAAATTAATGAAGTAAAAAAAATATTTTTATTTATCAATAACTTTGCTTATAAGGTTTTTGTTTTTTAAAAAAAAAGAGGAAGGGAAATTTTTTAAAAAGTAATTGCAAATGTTTTTATGCTAGTATAACATTAATCAAAATAATGTAAGCAAATGAAAAGTTACAAATTTTCATGTAAACCCTAACTTTTTTTTTGTTAAAAAAAAGATTGTGTGTGTGACACATATTCTGTAAATAGTTCTCTTTCATCATCTCTTGTTTTTTAAAAATTATCACACTGTTGATAATTCACCCTTGTTCATTGTTCTTCATTCGACCTACTTATTTGCCACTGTTCACTATGGTCGCCACTCATTGAACCACAATCACCAAAATTCATCAAAGATTCATTCACTGTTAATTACATGATGAGTGGGATTTTTTAGATTGATGAGGATCTGGCTAAAATAAATGTGGACGACCCAAAGTATTCTTCAGGGGATGCCACCCTCAATGGGGTAATAATGAGAGACTGCACTTGCCTGTCTTGATGGGGTGTTCCTTGAGTACTAAAGCATCTTACCACACAACTTATCCACTAAACTAGTGTCAGCTACTCTCAGTGTAGTCTGCTCTGTCCTGTCTACTAATAACAATTCTTATATCTCATTTTTTAAAATTATTTAGTGGTAGTTAGATTTCTCTCTGCTGCTGCGCAAAAAAAAAGAAGTTTATTATATATTTTGTAGTGCTACAATAACTAAAGGCGTGATTAAAATCTGTCTTTATGCCAATTATTTAGAAATAGCTTCTGGATGGGGTTTTTTCCACTTCATAGTTTTATTATGACACATAACCCCCTTTGTTCTATTATGCCTTATGACTTAAAGATGCTTAATTTATAAGTCATATGCCATTAATAAAAATAGATTATGATATTCTGTCATATCTCTTGCAATATTAAATAAGCTTAAGTATTGTTTTCTATTTACATACTTGTTAAATCTTTGCAGTACCATTTCATTTTTACATCTAAGTTGTTAACTCAGGGAGAAAAAAAATGATTTTTAAAAGTAGCTGTCTCATTTACTCAATGAGAATGCAAAATAATTATTTTGAAGTTTTTTAATTACTATAATTAGCAGTTGACATGACCTTTTTTTTTCTACATGATTTAACTCATCGTGCATAATTAGAACTAAAATGAGAAGCTTTTTCAACTTAGTAGATCTAATTTATTCTGCAAGTCATAATAAGGTATTTTTTTATGCAATGAATATTTTAATAGCAGCAGAATACATGTTTCTCATTGCTAAGTTTAAAGGCTGAGTGCAATACCTTAAACATACATTAAAATTTTTTTGTTTGAACAAATCGAAACAAGGTACATCTGGTTTTAAGGTTATGTTTAATAGATGCATGCTTTTAGTTAAAAGATGTAATACATGAAAAATAATGTTTGCATTTGATATGAAGTGATAAATCTTCATGTTTAATAAACATGTACTTAGGTTGGCAAGGGATAAAATCTAGGTTGCCTCCAACACTCACAAACTGGCACATGAATTTTTTGATGTAGGCCTTTAACCAGCTACAACATATAGACACTTAAGCTAAATAAGAATAATGTAGTATCAGTTTGTAAATAGTATTTAGGATTAATTGTTGCATATTTTTCTTGCTTAACAAAGAAGTCATCACTTACTACTTTAGAACTTCAATCAAGCTTTCATTGCTTTAAACTTAGGAGCTTTTTATGATTATCTTGTGTTTATTACATAGATGTTTGTATTTATGGGGTTTCCGTTGTTATTTATACTAATGTTTGTAACATCAATATTCAGTGATATTAGTTAGTCACATTTCAAACAAAATGTTTGCTATATTATTTTCATAGCATCAGGATAAATCATATCCATGTGTGAGTTATTTTATGCACACAGCATGCATCTAGTATTTGCTTTTAAGTCAGTTTTTGTTCTTCCCTTTTTCCTCATCATTTACGAAAGAGAAGCTTCAGGTACATTCGAAGTGCCCATCACTAATTTTATTGTTGAGAGAAGCTAATTACTTTGGATCTATAAAATTATGATCCCGTATTTTAACATTCTGCAACATGATCTCTGTGGCCTGGTGTGCCCAATATGATAATTAAGCTTGCAGATTTGCAGTGCAATGACCGCATGTTGGATTTTTTTTTCTTTGATACATATTTGATCATATTTTTGCTGTGCTATCTGAGGATATTTTACAGGCCTTAAAATTTACACAAATTTAACCCCATATTTATAATGCTAGAAGACCTGCACAACTAAATCTATACTGACTATATAGTTTGTGTTGCATCTGTATTGGAATATTCTTGTGTGACCTCAGATAAATATACAAAACCATTTTTTCAGAAAGGTAGAGCTGCAGCTTCAAGGTCAAACGGGCCGGTATCAACTATTGTTCACATAGTTTTATTTCAGAAGCTACAAAAACTGACATTGTTTACCAAACACCGAAAAGAAAATTTAAAAAAAAATATTTTTAAAAATCCTAAAGGGCAATTTTTTTAGCAAAACATTCTTTCTAAAAATACATTGTCATGTACATGAGTAAATGTGAATGAACAAATATACAAGGGATTTCAGATAACATTGTTATTTTTTATGTTGTCATTTAATTAATTAGAACGGCTATGGCTGATGATAAGTTTAGTTGTGTTGTCTTTCAGATTGATGAGGACCTAACTGCCAAGATTAACATGGCAGACTACAAGTTTTCTTTTCACGAGAAGGGAAAGCTGTTCTCTCCGGCATGGTGCGCACCTGAGGGTATGATGATTCAAAGTTTTATTCTGTTAACATTTGGACGGCAGCGGATGATTCTTGAGATGACTGTGTCGTTTAAAATGTTAAAACAAAAACAGTTTTTAGACCCATTTTCAATTTTTAAATCTGTTCCTTTTTTGAAAAACTTTAATAAGTCGGATTATCCTCTGATTATAAATTTTGTAAAGTTGAGACGGATTGTGCTTTATTAATAATCCTTTAATACAAATCTTCTAAATTTGCAAATTATAATTGCTTAAATAGTTTAGGAGTAATTCAAAATTTTAAGAACTGGAACCTTTACGTGAAAACAAACTCTTAAACAAAACTTTAAGGACTATTGCTTTTAAAAATAATTTTTCCTATTTAAATTATTTATTTCTTAATACTTTATCACATGTGATAAGACTTCCATTTCCTACTTTTAACTGCATTTATAAAAACATGGGAGTTTCACATGTCATGATTGCCCCGCCTTCTCAAAGCATAAATATTTATTGATCTCAGCTCTGCAACGTGCCCCAGAAGAAATCAATGTGAGAGCTGCCGATATGTGGAGCTTTGCTATTCTGCTGTGGGAACTGGAGACAAGGGAGGTCCCATTTGCTGAACTGGAACCCATGGAAATCGGCATGAAGGTAAAAACAAACAAAATAAACCCTTTGATGTGTTCTCATCTCAGGTTCAGTATGAAGTGTGGTGTCTTCTTTCCCCCCCCCTCCCCCGACCTTTTCCTTCCTCCCCAATTATCTGTCCCCTTCCCATGTCTTGATTGGACTTAACAAAAATTGTGTCCCTTCCTGACCAATTAATGACCACACCAATTAATGACCACACCAATTAATTACCACACCAATTAATTACCACACCTGTGCCTGATTTGATCAAACCTGAAACGATAAAGATGTGTCCAATCATAGATGTCAGACTTTGCTGTATATACCCTCACAACTATGGAAATATTAAGTTTTTGGGGGATACAAAACAAGTTTCATGACATATTCTAAAATCTCTTGATGCCTAATATATAAATGCCCAATGCAAAGTTTGGTGACAAAATGCTACAAATTTATGAAAACACCAAAATGAAATCTTCTTCAAATCTGTATTGTAACTCATGTTATAGTTTGTAAAGTATTTGTTAAGTCTCTGATTGATGCCCCAACCAAAGTGTTTCTAACAACCTCATGTTCCGTCTGCCAGGTGGCTCTAGAAGACCTGCGCATCTCCATCCCACCTGGCATCTCTAGCCACATGTCCAGACTCATCAAGATCTGCATGAACGAGGAGCCCGGCAAGAGACCCAAGTTTGACATGGTCATCCCCATCCTGGAGAAGATGAAGCTGTCCAGCTAAAGTGTTCTTTAGACTCGATCAACACCAGGATGTCTTCATGGGGTGAAAGTCAGCATGTAATCTGCTAGGTTCTTTTTTTTTCAAGGCGTGACTCTGGGTGCGTGTCGACACTGCCACCACGGCCACTTCCTGGCCACCTGGTGGTAGTTTTAATAATTCTCTCATGACAACGGATGTGATAACGTAGGGATGTTTAACCCCTTTAAGGTGCTCTGGGACGTAGGCTGAGCCGGCCAGCCTGTGGTCTCTTGTGATATTTCTGCTGCTAGTCTTTATTTTGGGCGAGTCCATGTTGTTTGTGTGCCTGCAATCAAAGCAAGGGAGACAATGGTTGAGGGTCAATTTATGTGTACGGTTAAACAATGCAGGCTTTTTTCTTCTTTTTCTATTCATCAGATACATAAATATGTCTGGGCCATGGCCAGAATAGAATGCCAATAATTGTTAACCTCGTCAGTAATAACAAGAGTTGGTTTAATACATTACACCTGCAGCCTAAGTTGTTCAAATTAAAATGGATTTGTACTTCATATAATTATTACCATTGTTACTAAAATTCATAAGTTCGATAATTATGTTAAATATTACTTTGACAAGCTTCATATTCATGTAAAACATAATCATAGGTTTGTGTAAAGTATACGTTTATAGATATATACATACACTTGCAGTTGAAATACTTAAATGCATTGGTTAACAAATGTTAAAAATGTAATTACTCCACTCCACACAAGTAATCAAATCCCTCAATATTACAAAGGGCAGTTTTTACCCCCCATCAAAAACACATTGTATTTACTCATAATTCGTCACGGGCTAGAGAGCTGGGTGAATGAATTCATAGCCACTCATGCATGCCTTGATAAAAGAAAAGTGTCTTGTAAACAGTGCACTAGTCAGGAAACAAATTCCAAAGATCATCCTTGTCCATCTATTGTCACTGTAATTACATTTTATCTGGGGCAGAGAAAACTTTCCTACTCCTTCAACTTCAATGTTAAGTCAGCACAGAAAATTTGAAACCAAATTTTAAATTGATGAAGGTAAGTGTTCAGCAAACACCTGCCATTGCAGTATACTGGATGTTTTGATCGATCCAATTATAATTATAGATTAGTTAGTTTTACATAAATAATTGTATATCTTTTAACTTATCTTCCACATATTGGCTGTAATTGATGCTTACACCAAACACTCTACAAATAACTAATATTGTAATGTTACCATTGCTACTCTGGCCACTCGCCAGAATATACTTCTCTGGAAAACTCACTGCCATACAGTTTGGGGTTACCCAATTTTGAATGTAAACATTTTTAAAAGTTTTTTTTTCACGTCTGTCCTTTTGAGTGAAAGTCAAGCACAAGTATATGATAACTATGTGAGTCATGCTTATTTTCCCTCAGAAATTTCACATCAAATAGTTTTCAAATGTACTTATTTTACATGTGCATTGTTGGGTCATGTTCTATTGACCAGGGTTTAGTTAATCCCATGGGCTCCTGCATCTCTGACTCAGAATCATGGGTTGCCGGAAAAGACCAAAATACCTGTATTTTTTTTTCTCTCTGTTTTTTTACAAGCATTTTTAACTTGTAGCATATTGTGTTCCTAAACTGACATGAGGCACTGGAAATGTTTTGAAACCAAGTTTGGGTTTGCCATAGAACCCCAGCTTGAACTTGTAGTTTAAAACAAGTGCTACATCTACCTGCACTGTTTGCCATAGCTGAAATGTTCAGAACCCCAGCTTGAACTTTGTAGTCTAAAACAAGTGCTACATCTACCTGCACTGTTTCAGCAACATGATTGATAGTTATATATTAAACCTATTGAACTGCCACTTGTAGGATTGCCAACATGATATGATTTTAAACTATCAAATAAGAGTTCACTTCAATGCGTACTGTCTTGCTGTGTGTGTAGATATACTAGGTTTGGGCCTCAGCAAAGAGGTTTTGAAATGTCAAGGTTTGCAGACTTGATTGTTCTCTTTTATTTATTAACATTTCCTTTTTGTTTCCCATGGTGCTATGTACTCGAAATCTATTTTCATCCTACCCTGTCCTCATCTAGAGTACAATTACATTTACACTTTCTCTAGTGACTTTGTATATAGATGTACAATAATTGTTCTGTTTGAGCTGGGACATTTAAGATGATAGCCATAAAAATAAGCTGCCTGATTCTACCATACCATTGAACTGAGAAAATCTTTGATCTGTTTAGATAATTTTAAAAGCGATGGAAAAAACTTGTGTCGATGTTGGCTAAACCTCTTGCGGTCAAATATGTTGAAGGAATCTGTATGTTCATCCCCTCAGCCAATGACGTCTGTCAGAGTAAAGACGGGTTGGCTTTTTATATTTAAGTTTGTTACTAACAAAAAGTGGTCTGAATTGTCAGGTTGATATTGTAGTATAGAATCTAAAGCAACACTGCTATAGCTATAAAGTAATCAAATAATGTTTTTCGCTAGATATTTCCAATTGTGTTAATTCCTTGTTTAAAATGTCACAGTTTGGCTGTCCCTTTTATTTATTTTAACTAGATATTGTTAATTGTTTCAATTTTTGATGTATTTATGAGTGAAGTCTGTTAATCATAGACCTATCAACTTTCATATATCCTTGAGTATATACTTAACACATACTTATAAGAAACATTTACTCTATTGATGTGTAATTTTGTAATATTGTTCCTTTTTGAGTACAAAGGAAACATTTTAATGCTGTTAACATAACTCAGATAATCATATAAGTTAATTTTTAACAAATGTATTGTCACTCTTGCATGTTTCCTGTATTTTAATTTTAAACCATGTTTTTTTAAATTGTACTTAGAAGTAGATGATTAATGTTCTTGATGATTCTGTGAAGTTTTTAATATCAATCTTAACAACTTAGTGAAGATCTTAAATTTAGTTTCATAATCACGGTCCATGTTAGTAATACTCAATTTATGTATTTTTTGGTCATTATTATTTTTTAAATTTATATATAAGAAGCACAATAAATCTAGACTGATTTCAACAACTGCATGTAATCTTTTACGCACTCATCTCCTTTTTTTTAGGGGGGGGGGCATATTTAGACATTTAAAAAAAAATTGTTTTATCCTAACTTTACATGTGACCAAAATTAAGTTTAAAAAAAAATAATACTAATTTCATTTCCCCAAAATAGTTATGATTATGATCTAGTGACATTTCATTATTAATGTGAGAGATATTTTTGTTTGTTTTTATGATCATCTTTTATATGTTATTTCATTACTCTCTATGTATTTAACTTTCTTTTACAGTCATGAAACAGTATTTGTTCATAAACTATTACTTTAAGGAACTAAAAAATCCTAGTGCTCTTTTTTGTTTATTTGAGTCAACCTATCATATTCTAGACGAGTGTAGCCAGCAATGACCAGGTGAGAGGTAACGCATCTATGTTCAGTCAGGGGGGCATTGATTTTTTTACTTCTACGGATCTCATTCGATAAAACTGACCAGGTTTTTACTCAAAAGATGATGTCCCTGTTATTTTTCAAAGGGATCATCATTTCTTATTGTTAATGTGCTGTTCTAAAAAAATTTTTAAAAATTCTATGATTGAATTTGACAAAAAAGAAACTTAAGTTTCCAAACACATAATTATCCAACAGTACAACAATTATCCAACAGTACCATATTTTGTATTCTGCTAATGAAAACAGTGAGTGTATTAAACAACAATGTGACAGCTATCAGTAGACTATGTACACAAGATTAACTGACAACAGTCCATCAAAACTAATTCCTCTGATAATAAATTTGTACACTGGTCAACATGTGTGACCAGCATTGATAGACCCAGAGGTTCTGTAAACTTAATGCCCACTGAGGCCTTTTGACCAAAGTGTTGCTATTGATGACCTGTAACTTTAATGACCGACCTCCTGATGTTATTTATTTACATTCACATCTGCACTGCTATTCACTGATATCTGAGGTTAAGGAATTTAATCATCTCCTGAAGTGTTTAGGAACCTCAAGTTAACAAGCATCAGGTTATAACGTCTGGGTATGTGACTTTGTTAAATACGTTGTTGTTTTAGACAAGCAATAATTTTTCTCTTTCAATATTATTGTATGAGATTATATTAGCTTTTTTTTATATGTGTGTGTGTGTGTGAGCTGGTCGAATTTTCTAGGACTCAAATTTTTTCCTATCACGGCTGTTGGGTTGCTGTTGTAGATGACACTTTTTGACAGGACCCCAGAGTAAACAGGTTTTTTTGATTACTTTTAATTTAAAACGTCATCAGGTGATCGTGACGATAATGACGGTTTGTTTTATAACTTATAGCGCTCCAGCCCTTCTACTACCTCTAGAATTTCCAACGTGCTGTGATGTTAAAGACTTAGACTATGTTTAAAGAAAAATTTGCTGAGATGCTTCTGTAATGTTGTTATTTGTTACATTCTCCCAAGGAGCTGGGAAAACTATACTATCCCAGAACCAAGGCGAAATAGCTTTAAAAGAACACAGTCCGATTGAATTTGTTTCTGATGCCATTCACACTAGGAACTTTGGAGAGGAAACTTGAGGAGTACCACAGCACCATTAAAGATACGTTGTTTTGATGTAAGTTCTTTCTAATACTCCAGTGGAGACTCTACCACACAGCTGAATGTCAGGGACAGGATTTTGTGAAACCAGTAGCGATCCTTGGACAAGGGAACCAGTAGCGATCCATGGACAAGGGAACCAGTAGCGATCCTCGGACAAGGGAACCAGTAGCGATCCTCGGACAAGTGAACCAGTAGCGATCATTGGACAAGGGAACCAGTAGCGATCCTCGGACAAGGGAACCAGTAGCGATCCTTGGACAAGGGAACCTTAAGAAGTGCCAAATTTTATCAATGATATGGAAACCTTATAAAGTTCGGCCTCCTAACCATCAAAATTTGTCTTTGCGTCTTAAAACTTGAGTATGTAAATAAATGTAGATTCTGACACCATCAATGGATTAAAACAATGGAAACAACTAAAGTTATACACAATTTCCACCCAGCAGCCCTGATTGTAACTTTTAAATATTTGTTTAATGTAGAAGTTTTTTTGTATCAAAGCCAAGCTCCACTCACTTTCTCCATTGATTGAATGTTAACTTTTCCATGCCTTATGATTTCATCTATAGCACATCTCTCTTTTGACATCTCTCTGCCTTATGTTTATACTATACATATTAATATATATATAGAACTATTGGACTTGATGTTTATAAACAACAATTGTACACGTATTTGCTACTAGTAAAAAAATAAATACTTTTTTTTTGCTGAGTGAACTGTGTCAGGACTGCATCCTTTACTTATTATTTTAAATGTTGTCTTGGTTTATGCACTTATCCTACCCAGAACTCAGCCTTGATTTGTTATTCAATCAATATAGTCTCCCTGCACTGGTATAGATATTAGATTTCTAATCAGTGTTAGCATGTGTGAGGGGCGGGGCTTGAACATTTCATGCACTTGCTCAGAAGGGCTGACCTTGTTGTATGGGACAGGTGTATATCAACCAACCTCTGTATAATATAAATGAAATGGCGCGGAACCTGTTAGGGACGGTCCATAAAGTACCTCACGCTATTATTCATCATTTTTAACTCCGAAGTACGTCACATTTTCGAACAAAAATTTATTTTTTATTAACAAAATAATTACAATTTAAAAGGAAAAAAACGTGACGTCACACGCTGCCAGACCCCCCATCCCCTCTGTCACACTTTCTTACACCCCCTCCCCCTCGTGGAGCGTGACGTACTTTATGGTCGGCCCCTTGGTTGTCCTTTGACTTGTTGAGTTTTACATAACTATTTCTGAGGCTTTTAGGGGGTGTCCCACATATCAGTTGTGTAATTGATTTCAATAAGCGGCCACGTAGCCCCTAGGTGCACGGATCATTATGGCTCTACGGAGCACGGATTAGGAACCACTTGTGTGTTGGTGACACTGGCACCCCGATGACGGGCTCTAACACTATGGGGCGTTCTACACCGGAAGTGTTACATGTTACCCAATCACCCCACCTCCTCACAGAACCCGTCACGAGAACCGCTCCTTTCACTCTCATTAGACCGAAGATGCTCTCGACCTTCAGCTCCCTTACAATTACGTTTGACTATTGATCCCTTCACACCCAAGCTCATCACTGTTTGTTTCTGAGTCCCAGCTGTCACAATGCAAGCGTACCGTCCAACGCGCTTTCACTATTGGTGGTGAGTTTTGGCTTGGCTAACAACAATATACCTGTTGTCGGTTTAAAATTTTTGTTGAAGTTAATTAACTGGGATCGTTCCCAATGTTTTAGGACAAGTTAATCCCCTTTGTTAGCAACATGTTTGTCTAGTTCAGGGGCCTCCAAACTACGGCCCGCGTGCCCAGATGCGGCCCGCGAGGCCCTCTCATCCGGCCCCTGGAGACATTTTAATCTTAAAAAAAGATACTATTTTTACCTATAGTTTACCACAAAACTGTGCGTGTAGTTGGCCCCCAAACTGCAGTTTGACAGTTAATGCGGCACTCCGGCAGAAAAGTTTGGAGACCCCTGGACTAGTTCAACACCGAGCTCTATAAAACCAGACAGTTTTTGTCATATTTTTTATATGTACTGTATGTGGGTTTGGTGCCGTGACCAAGCATCGTAACTCACATTTAGGTAGCGTTATTTAAAAAAACAAATGTTTACCACAGGCGCGAGTGTATTTTTCATAATATTCATTTCAAGGATAACCGATTGTCGAACCTCTCCTGTCCAGCAAGAAACGCCGGTGTATGGCCAGTCGAATGTTGTTGCGGAGACGGAGTACGGACAGGTCAAAGGAGTCTTGAAGAACGGTGTGAAACTATTTCATGGGATTCCCTTTGCCAAGCCCCCAACGGGGGAGTTACGGTAGGTAATGATGGCCTCTCGTTATACAAAGATACACTGGCGCTGTGTTCCCTTAATTTTCTATTCGTGGATGCCTTGCTTTATGACAAGAACTGTGTCATCATCAATCAATGTTCCCCCTAAGGTTCCGTTGCTCCGTGAGCAAAATTAACAAACTCTTATGCATAGAGTCCCTGCATCCATTTTTCTCGCAAAATTTTACACTCCGCAAACACAAAATTATATTATACTCATCAACATCTGATGCACGAAAGCTATCAATACTATTATGCTTGAAGTAGAGGGGGAAAATGTTTTGAACAGAGCTACACAAAACTAGCTTTCCGAGACATGGGGACGTGTGCCGCTAAATGGTGGTATGTTTCCCGTGCTAAATGCCATAAGAGGAGGAAAAATATGAGTGAATTCGAAAGTACTTAATAATATTACACTAGCATATCCTTTAAACTGCCTGCCAATATCAATGCTATTTTAGAGTCATTTAATATAATATAATACATATTAAGTCCATTTGTGGAAATAACTAAATTGGGCCGAGAAAAGGGGGGATTTTTTTTTGGGGGGGGGTATGAAGAATCCTGGATTACCTTTAAGCAGCCATTTAACCGAATGAACTTTAAATGCAGCCATTGTGATTTTATACCCACTATTGTAATCACAGTTTCTTGTACGCACACACGCTCAACTAATCTCAGCTACATCTTAATAAATTTATTTGTAAATATTACGACAAGGCTTCGTCTACACGCATCATTAACCCACCACTAAGATTGTGATATGAATTATACACAATTATTGCACTCTGTGCTACAAACTACTAAAGCTTTTTGAAAAAATTAATAAGTTTGTGACCCCCACCTACACACGATAACGCCTAATCGTGTGATTATATAAATTTATGTAAATCTCACGACCATGTTGTTTTTAACAGTAAGAGAACCCCAGAGTCTCCACACACAAAAAAAAACAACATGTGCACCGACAATGCTCATATGATAAGTAAGACACATTCGTTTCAACAGTTGTAGACCCCCTGAGCCACCTAACCCCTGTGTGCGACTGTCTATGTTAAAAAAAATGACAGTACCTTTGTTTTAACAGTTGGAGACCCCCTGAGCCACCCAACCCTCTGGGCACCGACTGTCTACGATGCCACGTATCCCCGTGCCGCCTGCCCACAGACTCCGTGTAGCAACGACTCCGTGTTCTGCCCTCAAAAAGTGCGTAATTCATTTTGTATTTACCGTATTTAGTTATTTTGATGGAAGATATGTTAGATACACTTAGCCACTTCGCACATTTCTTGTCCATGATATAATATCATTGGTAGAGAGAAAAAGTGACAATAATCTTAAAATATAGGTAATAAAAACACCAGTGTAGGGTAGACGGATAGAGTAGGCCTAATTTCTCTTTTGAAGCGTAACTATGTTATTTTTAAAAAAACCAACTACTTAGGCCTTTTCACGAAAAGTAAATTACACTTGCTACTTGTTTTCCTTTAGAGTTTATGTTATTGATCAGATAGCAGAATTGTAGTTTAGATTTGATTACAACAAATCAATACCTACTTCTTACTGTTGCTGGTGAATCTTACAGACATGTAAAAACTATAACCTCAACCCATATTCTTTTCCTATTGAAACTCTTCAGGTCTCCGAGGATTGTTTATACCTTGAGGTCGTCACACCGGCTGATGCCAGTGCAAACAGCAATCTTTCTGTAGTCGTCTACATTCACGGTGGCGGTTTTGATACCATGTCAGCATCGATGCCGATATACGCTCCTATGAAATTTGTCCAACGTACTAGAGTAATCGTGGTTCTAATCGAATACAGACTGGGTTAGTTAAGGTTTAAAGTTAAGATGCATGACAGGATGTGTTTACATAAGTCACGTCGTGGGGAAAATATGAGTGAAACTATCCATGTTCCCAATGATCGTAGAACAAAAGACTACACGTGTAAGTGTTTGATATTAAATATCATGTAATGGCGAAGTCAATAGTGCGCTCGCCTCACAAGCTGAGGTGCGTGGGATCAAGCCCACGTTAAGCCAAAATGAATGACTATTGCTAAAAAAGTACAACGCTGACTTGGAGAGGAGATGGGCGCCGCTAAGTCTACCAAGCCCCGAGAAGGTTCAAATGGAAACATTATAACCCCCTTACGACCATGAGGTTATGGGACCAACAAAAAAAATGGCACAAAAATTATGTTTGTTTCACTTTAAAGTGAAACTTGTTGTTACATTTCAACACACTTTTATTTTTGGGGGTTTCATTCTACTACGTGTTTTCGCATGTCGCTATCTACACTTTACCACCCTCGTACATATGTCTGTTTGGTGGGATAAAAGGGAATTTGAGTTTCTGGATGTCTTAGGAACTAAGGGGCCGTCCATAAATGACGTCATGCGATTTTAGGCAGATTTTTTACCCCCATCGTCAAACTTCGTCACAAAAACTTAGACCCCCTTCCAATATGACGTCACAAAGCATTGACACCCCCTCCCCCCTAAAAGCGATATATTCTATTTGAAAATGAGCATGTTTCAAATAACTTTTTTTGTCATTTAAGTATGTATTTAGTGTAAGGCTGCTCTCTAATATCCTTACACGCGTGAAGCCCATGAAAAAATTCATTAAATAAATTGTAAACAATCAAATATTTGAGTAGAACTTTTATTTAAGGTTGCGCGTTTTGATGTGACGTCACATTTCTTAAACACCCCCCTCCGCCTCGTCACACATCATCACAAATGGTCGACCCCCTCCCCCCTCCTTTTTCTAGTTGTGTGACGTCATTTATGGACGGCCCATAAGAACAATTTAACGACCAGTGTTGGAAAATTACTTACGGGAAAACTACATGAATTAAGTGACATGTAGACCATTTAAAGACTCAGTAATTAGAAAATGCAGATTGCAACGATTATGACATGTATCAAAGACAGTATGTAGACAGAAACCGAGAGTTATAACATTAACAGGCCGACTGAAAATGAAATGATGGATGCGTTTCAGATAAGACCTACAGCAGCAGCTGAGAATTGGGCTAAAGTTCATGGATCGGTCGGAATGAACGATATTAACTGAGCAGACATAGGCATTAAATGGGCTGAAGCGCCAAGAAATGATTTTACAACTTGATTGAATATATATACAAGAAAACAACAAACAAACAACATTTAAATGTATCCTTTAAAAAAAATGTAACTTGATTGTCTTTTCTGTATTCAAAGTTGTAAGAACGCCACAATATTAATATTTTCAATGCCCGACAATAGAAAGAAAGTGATATAAAAACGAAAACAAATTTATTCTCAACTGTAAATAAGGAATAAGAAGACAATAAGTGAATTTAATATAATTGACCTGTTCATCGTTGTCAACAGGGGGCCTGGGGTTTGCTATATTCAACAACACCCACGAAAACAGTTCGGGCAACTACGCCATACTTGACCAGTTGTTGGCCTTGAAATGGGTCCGCAACAATATCCGAGCCTTCGGCGGGGACCCTCAGAAAGTGAGTCGTCCACTCATTGTTTACCTTTCTGTAGTACTCATCATTCATAATTATGGCAAAATCTCAGAAAATAATTTATTTATTCATTGTATACCTTTCTGTAGTACTCATTATTCATAATTATTCCGAAATCTCAGAAAATAATTTATTTATTCATTGTTTACCTTTCTGTAGTACTCATTATTCATAAGCATGACAAACTCTCAGAAAATTATTTATTTATTCAATGTTTACCTTTCTGTAGTACTCATCATTCATAATTGCGACAAACTCTCAGAAAATTATTTAATTATTCAATGTTTAACCGTTTTTTAGTACTCACCATTTATATTGCAACAACCCCTTAGAAAAAAGTTATTCGTTTATTTTTATTGTTAGAAACGCTCAAAAAGTGAGTTGATCATATATTGTTTACCTTTCTGCAATACTTACCCTTTATGATATGACAACCCTCAGAAAGTTGCTGCTCATTCGGTGCTTACCTTTCATAGTGAGCCTTGAAAAGTGAGATTGGTGTCAATTGTTTATCAGTCCATTTTAAAAGACAAAACATGAAGCATAATCCAGTGGCGTAGCTAGAACTTTTGCCGCCCGGGGCGGTCTCCAATTTTCTGCCCTTTTTAGGGGCCGTCCATAAATGACATCACGCACCGAGTCACACATTTGTGACGATGTGAGACGAAGGGGGTGGGTGTTTAAGAAATGTGACGTCACGTCAAAACGAGCAACTTTAAATAAAATTTCCACTTGCATATTTGATTACTGACACTTTATTTAATGACGTTTATGTAAAACGCGTGTTACGATATTAGAATGCAGCTTTACACTAAAAACATACTTAAATGACAAAATTTGTATTTGAGAATGCTCATTTTCAATCAGAAAATGCGGCTTTTAGGGGGGGGGAGTTAAAAGCTTTGTGACGTCTTATATTGAAGAAGGGGTCTATCTAAGTTTTTGTGACGACGTGTGACGAGGGGAGGGAGGGGGGGGGGTTGAAAAATCAGCAAAAATCGCGTGAGGTCATTTATGGACGGCCAGTTAGTCGATTATATTATGGTTTTTATCAATAAATAAACATGAATAAACAATTGTAATTGAAACGAAGTAAAGGTGGGGAACATGTTTACCATTGCATGCAATATTTATGTAAGCAGTAATAAAAAAGGCAGCATAAGATCATATACCTATAAATACAAATTTATAATATACAAGATACTTTTTTAAAGGCCACAAGAAAGTTACTGAGGTAGCAGGTCCTACCCCCCTCCCCCCAATGAGACAAAACATATTACAAATTTACAACAACAGAACCCATTACCAATCACTATTCTTTTATTTTGTATTTATAAATAAATGATTTTTTATTTAGGTTGAAATTGTATACATTAGTATGTAAACATATTTATACATTTACTTTCCTAACTTTCATGATAGAAAAATCGTGTATTATGCTATCAAAATTAAAATTATCTGCACTATCTTTTTCTATGGACTATGGAGAGTATTGCAAGACTTTGTTGTCTTTAATCGCTAATTGTGGAACGAATATAATTTTTTATCAACTTCAGTTTGGAGAAGCTCCTTTCATAACTAGTGACACTGATAGCAATAGTTGCAAAAATTCATAGCAAAATTACAATCTTGGGTACACAATTTTCAATGAGTGCCGCCCGGGGCGGACCGCCCCCCCCCCGCCCCCAGCTACGCCTCTGGCGTAATAACATTATGAAATTTTAAATTGCATAATATCTCTGCCAAATTTCCCTTATACCCTTTGTGCGCTATTTAATTGGCAAAAAATAATCAAAACAACTTTGTTGTAAATCACTGCTTGTAACTAATACCAATCTCTAGCTGTTATCAACGCTTTCTTCTGTGGCTCTTCATTACTTTTTACATAGAAATTTTCCATATACTTCATCATCCCATCATATAGTCCTAGAATTTTGGCATTCAAGAATCTAATATAACATTTGTCTTATATCTTATATTGGTATATCTAATTTACGGATCATTTATGACTAGGACCCAAGCTTTAAAATATATTTAAAAAATAGAAATTCATCTTTAAGGCACATTTTCAAAAAAAGCACCTGTCTTCTCTTCGGGTAAGTTTATTTACTATTCCAATATGTAGTATCAAATCAAAATGTCCATCTCTCTGTTTAAAATAAATACTGAGTGCCGAGAGGCAAATCTAATATAATCGATAGATCACCGATTCCCTATCAAAAGCAGGCTCAGCTTATTTTGTTCTTACATGCCATCAGAGTTCACTCTCCTCTCACTCCATCGCCAGGTAACTCTTCATGGCCAGAGTGCAGGTGCACAGTCCTGTCTGATCCACCTGACCTCGCCCAAGAGCTCCGAGTATTTCCGCCACGTCATACTGGAAAGCGACCCGGTGACGCTGCCTTACAAAACTAGAGACGAGGCGGTCAAGCGCGGTCAGCGGCTGGCCCAGGAGCTCGGCTGTCTCCAAGACAACGGCCAACCGGATATGTCCTGCCTGCGCAGTAAGGACCCCATGGCGGTTGTTGCCGCCCAGAAACGAGTGCGCGCTTCGATAACTGAAGTGTTGGACAAGATGGAGCCATTCTCCCCTGTCATCGACAACATCCACGTGCACGCCCAGGCCGTTGATGCGCTGCAGGCGCACATCAGTAAAGGCGGGAAACCAAAGCCTGCCATCTGGGGCGTCACATCAGACGAGGGGTGGCTGTACATCAAAGAACTGTTGCCGTCCAGAACGAACGAGTGGATCTTCACGTTTATGAGGTCGTTGTTGTTTTCACCGCAGGTGTTCCCCGAAGCTGCTGACGTCTACAACGTCACCAACGCAACGGACACTCGTGAGGATCTCGCGGACATGACCACCGACGGGATATTCCGGTGCCCCGCGCGGTACTTGGCCAACGCTCAGGTGAATGCCGGCAGCGAGAAGGTATGGGTGTACGAGTGGTCGCATGTCTTGGAGTCCGACATCCCAGAGGAATACGCCGTGTTCTCACAGAAAGCGGCGCACGGCATCCAGGTCCCGTTTGTGTTTCAGAGTTTCCTGACCATGAATGTGACGCCGGACGCGTCAGATCTGAGAGTCAGTGACGCAATAATCGATTATTACGGGAACTTTATCAGAAGCGGAGACCCGAACAAAGCCGGCGAAGACGGCGGCGTTGTGCTTTCGGCACAGAACAATGCCGAACCGAGCGGGCCTCTGCCGAACTGGCCCAAGGCAAGGGAAATAAACAATCAGTGGACGCAACTCGTGTTTGATCAGGAAGTCGCCCATGCGCAGTCGACAGGCTTGGGGGAGGATGAGGAGTGTGACCTGTGGGACAAGCGTGGCTACAAGGTCAAAATAAGTCTGGCGTTTGGGTGAATCCGTGAGTGGAGTGATGTTTATGACATGAAATAAAGCTGATATCCATTGTTTCCTAACTTACTCTTCTTTTGTTGGTGTTGTATGAATAAAGGAAAAAAGAGATAATATACTTGTATAACATATTTGCTTACATTTTAAATATTTATAATTTCAGCTTCATGTATACATCATTCAAGCATGCAATAAGGATTGTTTTGTTACCACCAACAAATAACAAAATAAATTTCATTGGAGGTTTAGCAGACAAAACAATTCTAGTTATAAATTAATTTAAAGAATTTGTACAACAATTAAAAAAATATGGAACGCTTCACGAATTTGCGTGTCATCCTTGCGCAGGGGCCATGCTAATCTTCTCTGTATCGTTCCAATTTTAGTATATGTACTGCGTGAACAGTACACAAATAAATGACAGAATGTCACTTTTATACAATCTCTAACTGTCAAGAAAAAATAAAATGGTTTCTGCTATGTCAATATGACACATAAGAATTGTCTATATTTAATAAGTACTTAATATTAAACAAATTTTGATCAGCTTTAAAATTTAATTGTATAATTTAAAATTGTTTCAGTGAACAAAATTTAAAGAAATTTAAACGTTTTATAAATTTGTTTATAATATAAAATAAAAATATAAAATAATATTTATGTCCCTTTACCAAAACTAAAAATAAAAATAAGACACTAAAGGTAACTCTTCATACTCTGATTAAAAAATACTAAGTAAACTTTTTTTTTAAAGCTACATAATTGGACACATTTTGAAATTGTTTAAAATGTGTTAGTAGTCTTAAAAATTACTAAAAGATATTTGAAATCAGGACATATTAAAATACCCATGCTATTTTATAAAAACAATCTAACTAACTAACTTACTTTATTTCGGAACTGTTTATAATTTATAGCTATGCAAATAATACTTTTAAATAATATCTAAATAAACTAGGGCTGGTACTGATTAAAAATATTTTGTTTGATTAATCGGGAAATTTTTAATCAATTAATCGATTAATTTCGATTTATTATATTTTTATAACGCATTCATAGATTCCTTTAAGTTGCGATTCATTATTTCCCGAAATCAGTTAAGTGGACGTCCATAAATGACGTCACGCACCTGGTGGGGGGAGGGGGTCACAATTTTGTGACGATGCGTGACGAGGGGGAGGGAGGGGGGTTGAAGAAATGTGAGGTCACATCAAAAGGGTAACTTTAAATAAAACTTCCACTGTAAGATTTGGTCGCTCACAATTAATTTAATGACTTTTTTATTTTTTAAATTTAATGTATTACTTTTTATATATATTTTTTTTTAAAAACTATCAGTGCTTCTCAAAGTCCGTAGGGCATCAGACGCTGGTTGGTGTAAGTTATCAAGAAATGAAAATTAAATCTAATTATAATCCTTAAGTTTGAGAACCCACAAGAAAACGTATAAAATTGTTATCCTCTGTCGTTTGATGCTGACATCAAAGCATTTGTGATGTAACCGCAGCTCCGTTTTGGTTTTTTCATGGCAGGAGTCTTTTTGCCCCTTACCCCGTACCCCAAAATATACAAGTTTATATTGTCCTGCCCACATAACTCGGGCGGGGATTTGGGGGAGTGTCGTTAGCGTCCCCCCCCCCTAAAATGCAACTGATGAGTTTTACAAGCATGATAAGTGTCTAAACATGGCAGGAATTACTGCATTTTGCGACGCAGAAGGTGACGCCCTACCTTCCTGTACAAATGTGGGGTTCGTACAGTACTCTTCCAGCGCATACCAAATAATTTTTGTAAAAAACATGAGATTTGATATCAATGTGGTAATTTTAGATCAAATGCCTTTGATGTGCATATACATAGCAGGAAAACTGTCATTATAAGACCGAAATCAATTTGAGGAATCGTCCTGTATCTATATATTCTAGGTCTATCAACAATAAAATGATCCTTGTAATATCAATAGTCACATTCACAAGCTTAATCACGAAGGTTAATCACATCAAATGGTTTTTGACATTACTGCTGCATTGTTCGTTAGCTGTCATGCTATGCCTTGGCAACTAAACAAATTTTAAAAAAAAAGATTATATAAAACAAGCCGAAATCATACTTAAAATTCTTATAGGTTTTTAAGCCATGTTGGGGCTCATTTTGCTATCACGTCAGTACAGGGAAAATCATGTCAAAACTGGAAAAGAATGCACCGGTACCTGGTAAATGGCGAAATTCCTGCAATCGTCTATTACGAAAAAGTTTGAGAAGCACTGGCTTACAATGTATTAAAATGACCTTTTACATATAGCTTCACGTGTGTTACGATATTACAATGCAGACCTACACTAAATAAATACTTAAATGACATAAAAGTGATTTGAAACTTACTTATTTTCAAATAGAAATTAAGGTGGGTTTTGATTTTTGTTTGTTGGTTTGGTTTTTTTGTGTTTTTTTTTGGGGGGGGGGAGGGGTGGGGGGTCAAAGCTTTGTGACGTATTTTTGGAGAGAGGGGTCTAACTTTTTGTGACGACGCGTGACGAGAGGGGGGGAAGAGGTGAAAAATTGGCCAAAATATCGTGACGTCATTTATGGACGGCCCCTAAGTCGTGGTAATTCCATGGCTCTCAAATTTTGTAACATAACACAGCAAATTCGTTCTGCTATGCAAGTAACACTTTTTGTTTACGTATGCATGTCTAAATAAATAATAATAATACTAGGGAAAAGTAAGTAAGTAACAAAAAATATAAATTATTAATAAAAATTGGGAAAACAAATATTAGAAATATTATCTTAAACTTTAATCGAATTTTAATCGATCAAATTAATTTTAATCGATTAAATGTTTCAACGATTAATCGATTAATTAATCGTTAATTTCCACAGCCCTAAAATAAAGACCTTTTCGGTCTTTGCTCACATAGCTGGTATAAAATTAAATAGGAAATATAAAATTATAATTCCTGGGCCTATCAATCAAAACCCCATAGAGTATAATAATAAAAATACATCTAAAGCTTGTGTGATACTGAAACATAGTTCAGACTTACGGGACACCCGAAATTTTTATTTTTAGAAATGTTAAGATAATTTAGCTGAATAAATTATTTTAAGCGCCTGACATGTTCTAATCGGTCCATGTGGCATGTGGGACTTTCAAACGCTTTGCTGACCACTCCGTTATCGGTCTTCGCCCACACCCAACTTTTTATAGGTTGAGCAATAAATTGAAAGTACTTTACTGTATTGTTTTGGTTATAGATTTTGTGAGTTCCACTAAAAATGTTATCTTAACATTTAAAAAGTGATTTTCTTCAAGGGATTTGTGCGTGGAAAAAAAATAATTATAAAAGAAAACACCTGGCTTCCTGATAATTTTAAACAAAGTACACTTATATTGGGTCTAACAATAGGAGTGAACTCCTTGGAGAAAAAATGAAGAGGATGGTGGGGGGGGGGAAGAGATGTCGAAATTTATTTAATTTTCATGGTAACTTGTAACTCAAAAAACATCCCCCACTTTTTGCTTAAATGCTAAACCACTAAAGCTTAATTTCTTTCATTTAAAAAAAAATGTATTTTAAATTGTATCAACTGTTTTAAAATTCAAATACCGGAACATTTGTCATGGAAAAAAACGTTGAATGAATAGCGGGACTTTTCTACGAAGACACTCTTTAAAAAAAATTTTTTAAAGTCTTTTTCCAGAATTACCTGTATTTTTTTCCTATGTCAGTTGTCAAATAGTTTGATTATAAATACTGTGTGTGGCAAATGACCAAACTGAGAAAATATTGTGTATATTTTCTTCATGATTTTAAAAGATATCAGGGTTTAGTTGTAAAATTTAAAAACACCATAACCCTATTATAGATGCAATGCAAACTAGATGACTTTGATATACACTGCATGTAAAGATGTAGGATATTCATTTTTATGTTCGCCGTATCAACAAATTTAATTACATAGAACTTTAAAAAAAAATAATAAAAAAAAATAAAAAATAAAAACAATTTTAAAAAAACGGAAATATAATATTAGTGTAATACAATCTCTTTAATCCTATGCATAAACATAAAGATATTGATTCGCGGAATTTAATTCCCATAAACATTAAGGTCTGAAATCTGTCTATAGCGGCAAGCCCGTCGGTTCTATGAGTATCTCGTTGATGGCCACATGCCTGGGTTGTTTCAGTGCGTAGAGTACCGCCTTGGCGACATCAATCGGTTGTAGCAGTTCCGACTCCGGCGGCTCGGCCGCGAAGTGTTCCACCAACTGGAAGTAGAAGTGAATGGTGCCATGGAAATAATTGAAGAATTTGGAATTTAGAGGGTGCTAATAGATGATTCAAGAGCTTTCTGTGTTATAATAAAATGTAGGCAAAGTTGTATTAGATGAAAGATCTTATATGTTTAAACCAGCTTTTACAAAAACAATAAATCACATGTTTATAATGTTTAATTTTTGCTACTATTACTTAGATATATGAGCCAGGTACACTTTTTGAAACATCTATATAACGTCTTGCAGAAAAATATCTTTTTTAGTCTTTGTAGGAAACTAAAAGTGGAGGAGAATTATAATTAAGACACTTGACAACAACTAAAATAAATAAATAAAAAAAAGAAAGAATTTTTTAAAAAAAGATAGAAAATGTGTATTAATTAACCCAGCATGGTGCTCAGACCAGTTGCAAATCAACAATCATATTCTAGTGCTAATCACTTTTAAAGGTAGATAGCATTTTGGTCGGGTTATAATCTATCCAAGATGTTTTTTTAATCATCAAAAGTACTGATGATGGATGAAATTATAAATGTGGAGCTTGAGGAATGCTATATACTCTGGCAGCACTGAAGTTTTCCTATAAGATAATGCAGAAACGAGTTAACGTGGGCACTCTCGTGTCAAGAACACGGCGTCACTAAAATAAGGAAAACACCATGATGTGAGTCATGTAACTAAAGGACAAACCATGGCGTGAGTCATTGAACTAATGGACGCACCACGATGTTAATCATTGAACTAAAGGACACACCATGGTGTGAATCATTGAACTAAAGGACGCACTACTGTGTGAGTCATTAAACTAATAGACGCACCACGGTGTGAGTCATTGAACCAAAGGACACACCACGATGTTAATCATTGAACTGTAATGGACGCACCACGGTGTGAATCATTGAACTAAAGGACACACCACGTTGTGAATCATTGAACTAAAGGACGCACCATGTTGTGTGTAACTGCTTTACGGTCTTAAGAGCTATAACAGGTTGATGTAAAAATGACCTCATAATCCAACCCCCTCCCCCCTCCCACTCGCAACGGTCCTTCTCAGAAAACATCACGCTGTGACAGTTACAGCTGAGATAGCGACTACGCGCAAATTTTAAAGTCAAATCATTCCATAAAATTGGTCTACCAATCGTCAACATCTGCTACCCAAGCACAGAGAGTGCCATATATTCTTTAATGAAGAAATAAAAGTTAATTATTTAAGCGTATTCGATATCCTTCTCTTTTTAGATATAAAAGCACAATTCTGATTAATTTATTTATTTGCTCTTTTCAAAAAGTGATAACTATTGTACAAATACACTGTTACCCCGTCAGCCTGATATATCATCATGATTTAAAACCAAGACCGTGACATGGAAGAGCTTCGCACGCCGAAGTCTAGAAAGTCTTTAAAGAAAATACATACTAAAGTTTCTAAAATACAATGAAACGCGCTACAGCCATGATTTATGTTCACAATTGATATGCTTTTTGTTTTTATATAACCAGAGGGTTACTTCTTTTGGCACAGTTTCACACACCCTCCCCGGTATTTTAGCCTCAAACTTTCGTTTTTTTACACATGAGCCTAGATGAAATTAATGTCCCATTTATGGAGGGTAGAAGCAATCGTTTAAGTTACCGGTGTTGGTCAATTTTTTAATAAGCATTCTGATGAACAGGCTGTCTCATGTATTAATAAACAGCTGTAAAGCTTTTGCAAAACAACAATCATATATAAAGCTGTAAAGCTTTTGTTATAGAATATATACGTAATATTTAGTTATATGTTCCAATCAAATCGGGATATACTGTGTATAACTGTAACAACCCAAACACCGCGTTAGTCGTTAGAATCAAGGAAGTCTCATAAAAGCATTTCCAATTTTTAAAAAAAATGTTGTCATTAACATAAGAACAAGATAGCTTTTGGTTTTATGCTTCTCTCTTTGCCAAAAAAATAAAAATAAATAAATAAATAAGTGAAGTGAAGTGTCGGAAAATCAGAATTTTCTCCATCCCATCTGCATTCTACAACATGGAAAACTGTATGCCCCTGGAGATGTTTGAAAGCGTTCCTGTTTTACTGGACGTTAAAACTTAAACATTCCAGCAGTATCGTAGAGATATTTTCAAAATTACATATTTTAACCTGGAGACTTGTAGACTGTAGAACATGAATCCTGGATTGCATTTGGGTTAATTTTCAACATTGAAAACAAATCACAAATAAAAAATGTATTTTTTTCCAAAATAGCAACACACTCTCCACATTTTACAACGCACTTGTTTTAACAACTCTTTCTGGTGCTTCCATCGACCGCTGGCTAAAGTATAATTAACGTTCCCGCCCACTCGCGGAAATATTTACATTATACCACGACCGCCATCAATGTCATCAAAACATGTTTACAAAATATCACTCCGCGGCTTTTATAATTAAACTAGTTGATGCCCCGTCAATTTTGACGAGATGTGAAGATTTCTTCTCTGACTGTGTGTCACATAACAACTATTTCAACATTTCTACACAATGCAAGCATTTCAACAATGTCATTTCCTATTAAAAACAAAGCAAAGTAAAGATTCATTTGTAAACACTTTATAAAAATTTTTTTAAGAAGGAATAATACAGACGAATTCAATGCATCGTTTCCTCGGTATTAGCAAGTTGAATCTCATAGTATCGAATAATTTATCAAACAGCAACTTCATATTTTAACAAATAAATTGAGTATCGATTATCAAACAATATTAAATCTATAGTATCTTAACTATTACAGACGATCCTTTTATACTGAAGATAATTGCGTGCTATGCTCATGACAGTGACATTTTTAAAGACTTTTTTAAAAAATTTACTAACAAATCGTGCTTCTGGATTCGAATACAGCGTGACATTATAGTAAATGGACTCAACACATCTAGTGCGACACGACGTTAGCGCTCAGGAAAGCTTGGTCACGTGACTTATTTGGGAGCAATTCGGGAGAGGGGGTTGTGTTGTTTGGTCGGATATGGGGGAATAATTTAAAGATTACATTACTGCAAAAACTATTTTTAAAAAAACCACTACATATATATAATTAAAACACTTTCAACAAAGATTTGCCATCATCCACGTACTAAAACAAATTAATTTTCCAAATTTTTAAAATGCTTTTACGCAAAGAAAGCCTGTGCAAAAGATGAAATAAAAAAAACCCATGTAAATTTCTTCTGCATACATTCCAATAATTTAGCTTCAATTGTGGCCCATCACCATTAAAGCACGTCACTGCATGCGAAATGCTGTTAATGGCATTTTAATATGTTATTCTTTCTTCTCGATCCTGACAAAATAGTATTTAAAGGAATGAAAGAATTAAAAAAACCAATGTACTTCCTCGTCCATCCGTGGCCTCGATGTCATTGCTACCTTCCCAGGCTGTATGCTGGTCACTCGTATACCTGACCCGGCCACTTCCTGTCTCAAGGCCCGTGTGACTCCTTCTATAAAATACTTGGTCCCTACATAGACGCCTAGACCTGGGAATGTCTGTGGAATAGTGGCATGGGGGGGAATTAAATGTGCGCTTGGATCAAATTGTTCCCCGTGAAGGACTCGAACATATTCATGATAATAAATACATGTAGATGAATTTATTATTTTTTCTCCATATATTATGTTTTAAATATATCAATTTGATATCAACTTATTTGTAATTTGTTTATACATGGAATGAAAGTGACCAATAAAATAAAATAAAACGTTGATAGCAGAGCGTGGTTTCGATCCACGGACCTCTGATACTAAAGTCAGAAGAAGCGTATAAGTATTAACATAATCTTTAGAAAATTTAAAGAAAGAATTAACTACCTAAGTCTTTTGTGGCTATCACCTTCGTTCCGCGTCAAATTGCGAAAGGATGACTTAAAATGTATGCTCTGTTCTCAATTAAGAGTCAGTTCTAGATTAGAGTACTTAAATATTAACACGTTTTCCACATGTATAAAATTGTATCAAATTACACGAAGAATTGAATGAAGTAATTTTATAACTTGAAACAACTATATCAGCTGCAAGACAGGTGATATTGAAAACAACTGGGACATAATGGAGAGAAATAAAACATATCATTCAGAAAACTTCAAAGTAAAACGTTTCGAAAAGCTGGAGCCGATGCTAACTAACGTTGTTATTTAGGACGGTGTCTTAAGTCGTTGGTTCATTCTTTATATATAACAGAAGCAGTAAAACATTTTCATGGTTAACTTTAAAAAAAATGGTTTGAATAATTGACTCTAATTCTATATTCGTGAATGTAATTAAAATAATAATATACACTAATAGACTCACTGGTCACAAGTCTAGAACTAGAACAGTGCAAAATATGATCAGACAAAAGTGATTTCTTGTATTAAATCTTTCGAAATCTGAATCCAGTGTTTACTGTAATCTGAATTCAGTGTTTACTGTAATCTGAATCCAGTGTTTACTGTAATCTGGATCCATTGTTTACTCAAATTAACTGTAATCTGAATCCATCTTTTACTGTAATCTGAATCCATCTTTTACTGTAATCGGAATCCATTGTTTACTGTAATTGCAATAAATGAAAAAAAAACGAAATGAAAACTTTTTATTCTTCAAATTCAAACTATGTAAACATTTTTAAAGTAACATACGCGAAACCGTCCTCTTTTCCCGATAATTCTACCACTATGGCCTACTCCATTATATCTTATCGCTAGATGAAAAAATGAGTCTCTGACTCGAGTTGGGAGTATGCAGTGCATAGCATCAATGGTGGTATGCTGCACGGAAATTTTGTTGGTATTGTTTAGGACTTTCCTTCTAATCCAAATTTAAATTTGTTTGCCATAATTGTTTTGTTGAGCCATGTTTTTTATGTCAAATGGGCCGAGAGAAATACAAATTATTTATAAAACTTAAAAGTAAAAAGTTCTAAATAGATGGAGCCGATGCTAACAATATTATTAAGTATAATGATAACGACCTCAGTATTATGTCAAATATTTACAAAACTAAAAAGTCAAAAAAGATGGAGCCCAGCCGATGCTTACAATGTTATTAAAGACAATGTCTCAAGTGTTATATTACTAATTTTCACCCCTTAGATACGCAAGCAGAGTGGCGCAGTGGAAGTGTGCTGGGCCCATAACCCAGAGGTCCGTGGATCGAAACCACGCTCTGCTATCAACGTATTTTTTTAAAATTTTACTCACCACTTACATACCAGATCATCTTATAAACAAATTTTGAAATAAATGTCGGTTATTTGAACGTCGATCCATTGATTGATTGACTCTAATGCTGTTTTCGTGAATATAATAATAATATACACTATAATAGTCTCAATTCTAGAATTAGAACAGTGCAAAATTTGGTGTGACAAAAGTGATTTCATTTATTAAATCTGTCGAAATCTAAATCCAGTGTGTAGTAGATGTATGGAAGAGAACGTGTGGTCAGCTAAGGCTGATTAGCCAAGGGGCCGTCCATAAAGTACTTCACGTTCGAGGGGAGGGGGGGGAAGGAGTGTAAGAAAGTGTGACATTTTGCGACAGGGGGGAGGACGGGTCTTGCCATTTGTGATGTTATGGTGTTTTCTATTAAATTTTAATTATTTTCTTAATAATAAAAAATGTGTTCGAAAATATGACGTACTTACGGGGAGGGGGGAGGGGGCTGTCCGAAATGTTTAACTGTTTGTGACAGGGCGGAGGGGGTGGGTTAAAATGGTCAATAATAGCGTGAGAAGTTGACGATGATTATTTGGCTCAGAGCTATTTAAAAAAAAACGAAGCTATTAGCAGAGCGTGGTTTCGATCCACGGACCTCTGGGTTATGGGCCCAGCACGCTTCCACTGCGCCACTCTGCTTGCTATTTTAAGGTTGGAAAAAGCGATTAAATGTTATTGACACGATTAATGACTTACAAAAAAGTGAATGATGAAGTAATTTTATTTTTGGAGTCAGCTATCATCCAAGCTCCACCGTGACTCCACGTCATAGTGTGGAAAAAAAATTGGTTAAATAGTACGCTATGTTCTCCATTATGAGTCATATCTAGACTGGAGTTTTTAAAATATTAACATACTCCCGACACAAACAAAATGGTATTAAATTACTTGGTGAATAGTATGAAGGAGATTAAAACTGGTAAAAACTGGTATCAAAATACATGACAATACATGTATTCAAAACTGACAAGAGTAACACCATTAGTTACATACTTAAACACGAAACACTAGAATATAGAAAGACAAAGAGGAAAGCATTAATTATACACAAGGCAATTAATTTTAACTTTGAAACACAACACAAATATAATCTAATACAACTCTCAGATAGACCTAGGGATAAAAACTCATTTATCATGCAGTACGAAAGCACACAAAGAAATTCTCCTTTTTCCAATCCTGAAATCGGACTTTGAATGCATGGGTTGCTGGGAAACCAGGAAAACCAACGCTCTATCAACATTTTAAACTTGAATAAAATGCAAGACTAAAAATAAACCATGGACAAGCGTAGGACACAATAATCTTCTGTATTGAAGGAGTGTCTGCAACATATATGATAAATTAAGATAACTTAATAACTGCATGCCAGGTGATAATAAAACTGGGGGTTAGTGGCGACATAAAAACAATTATAATTTATACAAAAAAGGTAAAATGTTCTTAAAATTTGAAGCCTCTGCTAACATCGTTATTAAGAACAATTGCCTAAGTCACGTGCACCTTCTTTATAACTAAAGCAGTAAAAAATGTCATTGTCAATTTTATTATTATTTTTTTTGTGTTTCTTTGTTTGTTTGATTAATTGACTCCAATTCTATAATCGTAAATATAAGACTTGAATGAACGAGTCTAGCCTACAGACTATACTATAACTATAACAAATATGATAAAACAATTGTGGTTCCTTTCATCAAATCTTTCGAATTGTGAACCCCGTGATTTATATAACTTCAATAGGCTAAATGGATTAGAGTTTAGAGATATGAAAACCGTTCATATTCAAATTTAAGACATTTAAAACATGTTAAAAGTAACAATCGCACAAACCCAAACAGTAACAATCCTCTTGTTCCGATACATGTACTCCTATAACACTATAAGACTATATGACGACTAGAGGATAGAAGAACCAAGAGTAAAGTGGTCGAGTGGCAGCGCACTGGACTGTCGTACCGATGGTCACGTGTTCGAATCCGTGTGAAGGCAAGGGTTTGTTCCCGGGGCCTAGGGCGTCCCTGAGTCACCCCGCTCCGAATGGGTACCTAACACTACACGTAGTTAGGCGGCTGGGTAATGCGTGGAACCCACAAAGCCGTGGCCTGTGAACGCTGCATCACTTGCCAACAGATCATCTGTCATGGTCTGTGGACGCAACTATCTTCTGCATAGAAGGAGCGTTTGTATAGATAAGATAAAGTAGTAATTATACATAAAGCAATTAATTCTAATTACTATACTATTACTCAATACTAAGTATTGTTAAGGACTTTCTTTCTATTGTTTTCCATCGTTTTTATATTACCAATGGTTTTGATATTAATGGGCAGAGGGAAATAACAAATATTTACAAAACTAAAAAAGGAACTTTAACAAATGTAATAGAGATATAAAACTAAAATGCTACCTCACTTTGGTGAGACCTGCACTAGAATATGCATCTTCTGTATGGGACCCATCCACCAAAGAAAACATTGATAAACTAGAACAAATTCAAAAAAGAGCTGCCAGATTCATTACTGGAGAATATTCGAAACTGACAAGAGTAACACCATTAGTTAAATCATTAAACCTTGAAACACTAGAGGATAGAAGAAACAAGAGCAAAGTAGTAATCATACATAAAGCAATTAACTCTAATTTAGAAATACAACACAAAGATAGCTTAATACAACCCTCAGATAGACATAAGGATAAAAACACCTTTCTTATTCCGTATGCAAGAACAAACACATACAAGTTTTCCTTCTTCCCGTCCGGAATTCGGGCGTGGAATGGGTTGTCTGAAGAATCCAGGAAAACCAACACTTTATCAACATTTAAATCTCTAATAAAAATGCAGGACTAAACACAAACCATAGATAAGCGTAGGACGCAATAATCTTCTGTATAGAAGGAGCGTCTGTAAACAGATAAGATAAGATAAAAAGTTAAAAAAGATGGAGCCGAGCCGATGCTTACAATTACAATGTTATTAAAGACAACGTCTCAAGTATTATATTACTAATTTTCACCCCTTAGATTCGCAAGCAGAGTGGCGCAGTGGAAGCGTGCTGGGCCCATAACCCAGAGGTCCGTGGATCGAAACCACGCTCTGCTATCAACGTATGTTTTTTATTTTTTTGAAAAATTTTCTGGCCATTTACATTTCACTTTATCATTTAAACAAATATCGAACAAGATGTCGGTACTTTGTTCATTTGGTTCATTGACTCAGTGCAGTACTAGAATGAAAGAGAACATGTTGTCTGATTAGCCTACAAATATATTAATGAACCTAAAATTTACCCTATCAATATATATACCTACAATTTAGCCTACCAATATATATACTACAATTTAGCCAACGAATATACATACCTACAATTTAGCCAACGATATACATACTACATTAAGCCTACCAATATATATATATATATATATATATATACACACATACAATTTAGCCTACCAATATATTTACACCTACTCAGCAATTGTGGTTGATAAAATCAAGATTTAATTACTGTTAAACGGAATATTAATCTTTCATAGCATGAGGAATGATGTATTTCATAGTAACTTTGTGATATTGAAATTATGTGCATCAATTGTTGGGAATTGAAGCGGCATCATTCCGTCTCTCAAGACGATGGTGCATCACTCTGGGTTGGGTTGCATTTCCTCGTGTGGCTGAGCAGTCATATCTTTGTGTGACAATCTTGACCACAGCTTTTGCACACGAGTTCTGTGCTTCCCAATGTTTTGGCCTTTCTCCTAACCTCTTCCATCCTTCGCTCCTCGGCTACTATGACGCCCTCTTTTACCGCTTTACACCGCGTAGACTGTTCTGCAGCCTTACTCTCTCAATCACTTGGGGAATATTATATTGAAATATGTGTTATATACCAGCATTGCAAAAAAATATGTTTCTATTGTTTGGCTCAGAGCTTTTTACAACAAAAACATTTAGCAGAGCGTGGTTTCGATCCACGGACCTCTGGGTTATGGGCCCAGCACGCTTCCACTGCGCCACTCTGCTTGCTTTCAAAGTTCAGGAAATAACGGTTAAATATCATAGATGCGATTAATGACTTCCTAAAAAAAAATTTGAAGTAATTTAATCTTTTGTAGTCAGCTATCACCCATGCTATAAGTCGTATTGTGCAAGGTTTTGTTTAGTAGTGCGCTCTATTCTCCGATAAGAGTCAGATCTAGACTAGATTACATAACATTAAAATATTCAAGACAAAAATACATTTCTATTAAGTCTATTAAATAGCATGGAGAATTGTATGAAGAATTTTAACGTGTAACTACTTAACTATGTCAACTGCAAGCCAGGTTAAATTACTAAAAAGTGGGGCTTCGTGGAAAAGATATACTAATTAAGTTAATTAAGCGAATTATTTATAAAACTAAAAGGTAAAACGTTCTTTAAGGAGCCTCTGCTTAAATTGTTATCAAGAACCATGTCATAAGTCATGTGCTCCTTCTTTATAAAAATGTCTTTAGTGTTGGCTTCCTCCTTTTCGTACCAAAATACGCAAGCAGAGTGGCGCAGTGGAAGCGTGCTGGGCCCATAACCCAGAGGTCCGTGGATCGAAACCACGCTCTGCTAGCTACGCATTATTAAATTTTTTATGTTACTGTTAATTTACCTTCCAGGTTATCGTATATAATTTCTCGAACAAAATCTCGGTCATTTGTTTGTCGGTCTATTGACTCCGTGCAGTAGAAGAATGCAAGAGAACATATCATTGGATTAGTCTGATTATCCTACCAAATACCTACATATTTCTCTTCAACTGTAGTTGATAAAATAAAATATTTAATTACTTTTAAATAGAACATTAACCATTTATTGCATAAGGATTGATGTATTGCAAATTGCCTTTTTGATATCAAAATTGTGCATCTATTTTTCGGAATATTCTGTTGAAATATGTGTTATATATACCTGCATAAATTTAAAAAAGTGACCATCATTGTTTGGGTTAGAGCATTTTTACAACAAAAAAAAATAATAAAAAAATAAAAATAAAAAATTAAAAGAATTAATAAAAACAGTTAGCAGAACGTGGTTTCGATCCACGGACCTCTGGGTTATGGGCCCAGCACGCTTCCACTGCGCCACTCTGCTAGATACGTTATTGTAGGGGGAAAAAAAAGTAAATATCATAGACGCGATTGATGACTAATTAAAAATTAAAGGGTTACGTAATTTAATCTTTTGTAGTCAGCTATCATCCATGCTCCGCGTTATATTGAGAAAGGCTAGGGTTAATAATACGCTATGTTTCCCATTAACAGTCACATCTAGACCGGAGTACTTAGCTACTGTAATTATCAAAATTATTATAGTTATATACTATAGAAGTTATAGAAGTAACTGTCACTAATGTTAAAATAATTTTTTTAAATGCCTTAATGTCTAATGATTGTAATAAGTGTTATGATAATGATTACTGTAATCATCACATTTATTACAATCATTAGACCAGGGGCGGATTAAGACTGCACGGGGCCCCTGGCTGAAATTCAAACTGGGGCCCTATCCAGCCAGTGTACTTTTAGATAAAATGATTGCTAGCAGCTAATATAAGACTGTAACTTGTAAATATTCATCCAAAATGATTATTCATGAAAAAACCGAATTCGAAGAAATAACTTTTTGCCGGTATCCTAAAATTGAGTGTAAAAGACAATTTATAAAATTAAAAAACACATGAAAAAAATAATTCACACCCGACCCGGGGATCGAACCCGCCACCGCTTGCACCATAAGCCTTAGTACTTCACATTCGGCCACGAGAGCTCATTTAGTGTTGTGAATTTAAAATATATATATAATATTCTTTAATAATTTCTGTTATTGAGCCTATCAAATCAGGTTTTTTGACTGCTAAGACTATCGTGTGGGAAAAGAGATCATTTTAATAGATTAGATTTTATTAATTTATCATATTTTCAGAATTCATGTATACATTTGTCCACATTTATTATAAAATATGCTAAGTTTGGGGGCCCTAAATCATCGGGGGGCCCCTGGCTTTAGCCCGTTCAGCCCCCCCCCCTTAATCCGCCATAGCATTAGACAATAGGACATATTTAAAAAGAAATTCTTTAAACATTCATGACGTCAGCTGTCCTTTAACTTCGTGCAAGACAAGCAACTTCGCCGAGAACAGCTTTAAGTACTTTAAGAAAGATCAGAAGTCCTAAGACTAAAGGTCAGACAAATAGAATTAAAACTTGAGTTAAAGCATTATGATGATTATACGAGCGAATATTGTCAGCACAATCACAAATATTTCTCCGCGAAAAATTTTTTTTCGCTGATAATTGAAAAGTTTGCGCTAGTATTGACCTGATTAGCTGACTGAATCTTTCCTTCAATAATAGTATAACAGGCTAATAAAACCGGTCTTTTTTTAGTCAACGGACAAAACTTAGAGGCAAGGAAACACTAACACCAAACAGAAAGGTCAGGACGAAGAATAAATAATTTTACTGAAATTTACCGTACTTTGTTTTAAGTGTACATATTTGAATACTTAAACAATAAGCCAAGTTAATTTACCATTTGATAATCTTATGAAAAACTGCCACTAAATATATATTATACCTAAGTTTATTTAGTAAAATATTTCTAACACCGGGGAAACATTGGATCTCGAATGGGTGAAATGAAATTGAGACGACGACCTCAGCTTTACAAAAGTTAGTAAATGGATAACGTGTAAACTGGGTATGAGTTAGCTTGACAGGACGTAACAAAACAGCGAACGTTTCGGCAAAGAGCCTTCCTCAACGAACAAACAGCCACACTGGCTACACATAAATAAAACGAATATAAAGAAATAAAAAATAAAAAAAACTTAGCTGCTATGAAATCCAAAGAGTCAATGTCACAAAAGTTATACATTTTGAAAGGATTGCCAAGTAACTAACACATATATGTATGAGGTACTACACATATGACAACTCTTATTTATTATTAATATGGCTATCTGGTTAATGTTAAAATAGCGTAAAATTTAACAGTATAATAAAAGGAGAGGAAGAATGACACAAATGGTAACAGACTCAGTCAGTGATGTACGTTGAGTGGCAAATAGTCAACCCACCAGTGTAAAGATCTGCCTCACGTTTCCACTGTATAACTTTAGGTCTTTAATTTCTTTCACTAAATGTTCGGTTGGTAAAGCGCACCTAGGATAAATGATTCAACTGATCTAAAGCGCTATTTAAAAATTTGAAACTACTCGACAAATTTTAATGTCAGATTTACTTCCTACCGTTTGAAAAAGACAAAAATAATCTTTTGTAAATGATTGTCTGTAGTATGTAAGATAAGATTTAAAAAAATGATAATAATGAAAACCTTTTTCCCGGCATCAGATGAAATGTTGATGATATGGCCACACCCTCTTGTTATCATACCGCCCAGAACAGCGCCAATGCCGTTAAGGGTTCCCTGAAACAATGTGAGAATCGCAATCTTGCTTTGGTTAAAGTCATTAATTGCGTCATTTATTTACACAAAAACTGGGTTTTGGTTTTCAGAAACTAGATATATAAAAGCGGAATTTATTATTTTATTATTTCATTTTTTTCTTCATAAAATGAATATAATAAAATCAGTTAAGAAAAACAAACAAAACCATCAAGTAAACAGACAACAAGACACGCCCTTTACCTTACAGTTTACATCAACCATTTGCTCCCATTCATCCTCATTGAGACGAGACATTTTCGAGTAGAACCCAGACTCCAGCGTTATTTACAAGGATGTCAACCGCACCCAGAAATTCGTTAGCTTGTCTTACAAGATCTTTCACCTGTGTCAGGGACACCGAAGTTTTGGTTCATTTATTGAACTTGCAAGCAGCCACTAACACCTTTAATTATCTCTTTTTTGTGTGTGTTTGTGGTATTAAGGGTTAAACTCTTAATTTGATGATTTCATAGTGACGAACAGTCTTACATCAGTTATCATGTAATCCTGAATCGGATGTTCGTCTTTTCTACTCAAATGCTGGGTCGATTTAACTCATAACACATTATAACTTATAACAAACGTGCTGCACTGACCAATGGACGCAATGCTAAATAAACTACTAAAATGACTCTGAGGCGACTAAAGAATTCGTTTAAACCGTCCGCCAAGTTATTCGCTGATAAGAACTAACAGACCATGTCAGTCTGTTGGCAAGTTACACAGGCCACGGCTATGAAGGACCACTACCACGCTGTTCCCTACCGCTGTTGTTTCCCTAACTAGTGTCAGGTACACATGCGGTACTGGGTGGGCTCTTAGCTATTACAGACGCTCCTTATAAACAGAAGATTATTTCGCCCTACGCTGATCACGAGACTTATTGCGGGGTGAGATAAGTTGGCCTACGCACAATTATCTAAGTATCAAGGACCTTTAAAGTGTAACTAAATAATTTTAATTTATATTACTTGTTTGTCCCCTCGGTAACCATGAGCAGAGTGGCGCAGTGGAAGCGTGCTGGGCCCATAACCCAGAGGTCCGTGGATCGAAACCACGCTCTGCTAATTTCTTTTTTTTTCCTTTCTTTCTTTTTGTGTTTTGGGACATACCTATAAAATGTTAATAATTATATATAATATTATTCCGATGAAGTCATTGCGCAAATTCAAAACTCGAGATGCATGTATGTTATTTTATTGAAGTAGATCTACTTGTCTGTTGAAAGTAAAGTGGCGTATCACATCAGTATCTCTCCTTACTTTATCTCTACTGGACTACTTGGATTTCACCGCAGCTAAGTGTTTTTTTAATTATTTCGTTTTATTCGTTTCATTCGTGTACTATTTGTCCGTTGAGGAAGGCTCTTTGCCGAAACGTTCGCTGTTGGGTTACGCCCTGTCAGGCCTACTAATACCCTGTTTTTATATTATACGAGATCAGTATTGGTAGGTATATAAAATTTATTAATTTTACTTGGCCTAAAATTTCATGACCAAATTTATAAATCTTATTTTTTTTAAAATCACCAGATAAATTGTATAAAACGATGGTTCAGATTTTGAAAAATTGGAATTTCGGTCCCAGAAAAAGACATTTTTTAAATTCAACAAATAACATGTCAGCTACAGACTCAACGCAACTTATGAGTCAACTATTAAAATGAGTCTGTTACTGTTACTGAACTCAAACCTCCCCCCAAAAAACCGAATATATATATATATATATATAATATATATATATATATATATATATATATATATATATATATATATATATGTGTGTGTGTGTATGTGTATGTGTGTGTGTGTGTGTTTGTGTGGGTGTGTGTGTAAGCTAACAACTATTTTATTTTTCACTGACGAGTCGCCAATAGGAAAGAGGGCATGACAGGTTCGGTTATATTTCACGCACATATTATGTTTAGGCATTGAATCATTGGAAGAAACAAAACAGGTTGTTCATGGGGTTTCCACACGCACTACTCAGGTCTTTATTTTTTTTCTTCAACTTTACCAAGATTTGATGTACATTTTAAAAATCATAATTCCAGGTCATGTTATTCTAAATGATTAAAAAATATATTTATAAATATTCAGTAACTTTCATGTCTATATCTATCTGTTGTTGACATTGTAAATTATAAAATGATTTAAACGAACACACCTCTTCTCTTTTCGTGACATCCGTTTTCACCGCTATGGCGTCACCACCCCTGTCCCTGATGATGGTTAAAACCTCTTGAAGCTTCTCCTCGCTCCTGGCCCCCAGGGCCACCTTGATCCCAGCATCGGCTAACAAGACGGCGATCTCTCTCCCTATACCAGTTGAGGCACCCGTGACCACAGCCACACGCCCTCTCAGATGATCGTGCTCTGAGGACACAGCAAGTTTACAGCAGCCATGTTGCTTATTGGTCAAGCAGTCGTCAAACATTCTTCAAACATTATCTTGTATAATATCTTTTTTTTTAGTAAAAGCGCGCTAAAGGTCAAGCTACGGGCTAACATGGTCCATAATACAAAACATATTTATAAACTAGCGAGTACCAAAGTTAAGAGTCTGTTTAACAGTATTATTGAAACATTTATCTTGATTATAAATAGAATAGAGATAATCCAACACTTATTAGTCAGAACGCTAATTTTTTTTATAGCTACAACATTCTTTTCAAGCGTAACAAGTAATGGCTATAAACAAATATTTGTTAAAAATCTGTATCTGTAAAGGGAAGTATTGAGATAAACATATTTCACCTTCATGACGGATCCTTTTTTTCAGTTTTAGTTATATACATTGTTTTAATTTCTGCTTGCACTAACGTCATCAAGCGTAGCTAATAAATTTATTTGTACAAAGCATTAAATTTATGCGTAAATCTTCCAGCGTTAGATTACATTCATTTTAAGATTTGCGTGAATTGACTTACCATCGTAGTTAGCTAAAGTATTTATATTATCCATGAGTTTTTTTCTTCTTTTGAGCGTTCAAAGACTCAAGTACCAAACTGCAGCGAAAAAACTCTCCACGGACAAGAAATTGACCTACACTCGTTATCTCCACTCTCGATCCGCATATTCAAGCACACTTGAAGCACACAAGATTACCATAAATACACAATTATTACATATAGCTTATATTTTTATGGAGAAAAATAACATTTATGTCTTTTTGCGCCATGAATAGTTCAGGAATATGTGGTTATTATCGACTAGAACTGGCGGGTATTTCGTCCAGATTTGACTGTTAATGTAATCACATCTGTTACACGGGATTAAAGGATGAGGTACTCATGTTAATAGTGGGTCTGATTCGTAGTGGCGTTTCCATTTAAAAAATATTTTAAAAATGACTATCGGTGCTGTAAATCGGATATCTCTTTTAAGGAGTGGTGGATTAGCATAGCTAATACGTCGTCATTATACATTATACGGCAAAAAAATGTGGAGCATTATCAATGCCACATCTCACTCCAATCCCTCCAAAACATAAAAAATAAATAAAAATAAATAAAAATAAATGGAAAAAAATATAACACGCTTAAAATTAATTTATAATAGTCTTCTTTAAAAAAAAGTAGCTGTGATCCCTCACAAAGTAAAACATAGATGATAATGATAAAAAATATGTAATAAGTAAAGGAAATAATACATATTAAAAATGACATGATTTATGTAATTTATCAGCATTTTTATGTTGAAGTGATATTTTTAAGTTTAAAAATGGCTAACTATATATATATATATATATATATATATATATTGAAGTGATATAAAATTATACTTTTTATATATAACAACAAAATAACACCCTTCACTAATTAAAGATGTTAAAATACTTTAATTAAAAAAGACATATGTTAAAGGATCTATTTAAAACAAAAATAAAATCACGTAAGGCTAAGATGTTGAGGTTGCGGTATGTAACTGGTACCTAAAGGTCTTTCGTAAAGATTTAGTAATAATTCGCAAATATAACTTGAACATAATATATTTTGTCTGTAAGTAGTAACGTAAAAAAACAAAACAATTTCAAGTTAAAAATTTTGTTTGTCAAAGTCAAAGACACCCTTTTACTATACATAATAATACTCATGAAACTAAATAAATGTAACTGCTTTTTTGTTTTTAGAGTTGGGAGACAACGTCAATAATATTATTCATTGACACAATAGTTGTATAAATACGTTATTAACCTTTATACCGGCATGTATGTTTATAGTAGCAGTAAATGTTGTTTACGAGTGTCCGAAAATAGTTTATTTCCTTGTAAAGGCAAAGGGAGAGAGTCTATTGAGTAAGCTAGAAAGTTTATTGCATTAATAATTAAGAATTACTACCGTTTGTTAATATCCACACAATTATGTCCCTTAAAAAGACAGATGTTATTTACAAAAAGAATAGATGATGTCAGGAATTATTTTCAAATTGTTGTATATTAAAGTAATTTTAATCACTAAGATTAAATGATTGATAAAAAAAATGAAAAAAACAAAGTTCAACAATTTATTTATTTTGGAATAAACCAAGAAAAAAATGTCATTAATGTCTTATAATAAAATTAATTTAAATTAGTGTTCTTGAATAGATAAAAGTATGTGTACACCCTCAAAAAGTAATTAAAAAAAAAGATGATAATGATAAAAAATTATAAAAGAAAAAGCAAGTTTGTTACGTTGAAAAAAAAGAATGTTTTATGTAATTTATCAGCATTTTGATATTAACTAATATTTTTTAATTGAAAATGACTATGTATATATGAAAGTGATTTAAAATTAAGCTATTTTATATAACCACAAAATCAAACCCTTCACCAATTCAAGATGTTAAATTAATTTAATTAAAAAAGATATACCTCAATGAATCGAAGATTTTTTTTTGAAAATATAATGTGGCTAATATGTTGGGTTTGCTGCTAGCGATCAGCATCATTTTTTAAAACGTTTATATATTGACTCGTACCTAAAGGCCCTTCGTAAAGATTGAGTAATAATTCTCAATTATAACTTGACCATATATATATATATTTATCTGTAAGTAGTACAATTATAAAAAGTCAAATAGAAATTTAAAGTTAATCTTAAATGTCTAAGTCAAAGACACTCTTTTATTATACATATTACCCTCAAAACAAAGTATATTTAACTGCTTTTTTTATTTTAAGAGGTGGGGGACAGCGTCAATAATATTATGCATTGCTACAATTGTCTTATAAATACGTTATTAATCTTTATGTCGGCATGTATGTTTATAGTAGTAGTAAATGTTTTTCACGAGGGGCATAAAATTGTATATTTGCTTGTAACGGCAAGTGAGAGAGACTACTGAGTAAGCTAGTAAGTTTATTGCATTAATAATTACTACCGTTTGTAAGTATAAAAAAATTTTCCAAATAGAAAAAAACAGTAACTGAATAAAAAATATGGAACGCTTCACGAATTTGCGTGTCATCCTTGCGCAGGGGCCATGCTAATCTTCTCTGTATCGTTCCAATTTTAGTATATGTACTGCGTGAACAGTACACAAGATCATACTAGAAAACAGTATTTATACAATCGTTTCGCGTCCGATTAGTTCTTCTTAGTTTTCAAACTTTAGACTAAACTTTAAGTATTTAGTAATTGAGTTGGAGAAGTTATTCAGGTTTATCAATATCAATTTGATTGATAATTGTGTACAAATGAGTAGATAGCATATGAAAAGTAATGAAAATAGTATTTTTGAAAGAAATCATTTACTTTTTTTGAACATATTTTAATGTTCAAACAATTATGTCCCTTAACAAGACAGATGTCACATAGCAAAAGAATAGATGATTTTAGGATTTTTTTTCAAATCGTTTTATAAAAAAAAGGAATTATAGATACTAAGATTGAATGATTGGAAAAAAATATGAAAAAAGTTCAACTATTTAAATTTTTTATTTTATGAAAAAAATATTATGAAATCTCTAATAAAAAAATAATTTAAAATAGTCTTGAAAAAAAAAGAAATTATGTGTATCCCCTTAAAAAGTAAAAAATACATGATAATGATACAAATGTAAAAAGAAAAGGAAGTAAAACATATAAAAAATAGAATACTTAATGTAATTTAACAGCATTTTTATGTTTAATTAATATTTTAAAATTTAAAAATGACTAAATATGTATATATCAAAGTCATTTAAAATTATGCTATTTATATATAACCACAAAATCACAGCTTTCACAAATGCAAGATGCAAAATTGCTTTAATTAAAACGAACATACATTAACAGATCTAACACTTTTTGGAAATGTAATGTGGCTAATATGTTGGGTTTGCTGCTAGCTATCAGCATCATTAAAAAAAATATTATATATTGACTCGTACCTAAATGTCTTTTGTAAAGATGGAGTAATAATTCGCAATAATAACTTGACGATATATTTTTATCTGTAAGTAGTAACATTTTAAAAAGTCAAATTGAAGTTTAAATTTATTTTAAATTTCAAAGTCAAAGACACTCTTTTATTATACATATTACCCTCAAAACAAAGTATATTTATCTGCATTTTTGTTTTTAAGAGGTGGGAGACAGCGTCAATTATATTATGCATTGCTACAATTGTCTTATAAATACGTTATTAATCTTTATGTCGGCATGTATGTTTATAGTAGTAGTAAATGTTTTTCACGAGTGCAATAAAATTGTATATTTATTTGTAACGGCAAGTGAGAGAGACTACCGAGTAATCAAGTAAGTTTATTGCATTAATAATTACTACCGTTTGTAAGTATAAAAAAATTTCCAAATAGAAAAAAACAGTAACTGAATAAAATAAATATGGAACGCTTCACGAATTTGCGTGTCATCCTTGCGCAGGGGCCATGCTAATCTTCTCTGTATCGTTCCAATTTTAGTATATGTACTGCGTGAACAGTACACAGAATCTTACTAGAAAACAGTATTTATACAATCGTTTCGCGTCCGATTAGTTCTTCTTAGTTTTCAAACTTTAGACTACACTTTAAGTATTTAGTAAATGAGTTGGAGAAGTTATTCAGGTTTATCAATATCAATTTGATTGATAATTGTGTACAAATGAGTAGATAGCATATGAAAAGTAATGAAAATAGTATTTTTGAAAGAAATCATTTACTTTTTTTGAACATATTTTAATGTTCAAACAATTATGTCCCTTAACAAGACAGATGTCACATAGCAAAAGAATAGATGATTTTAGGATTTTTTTTCAAATCGTTTTATAAAAAAAAGGAATTATAGATACTAAGATTGAATGATTGGAAAAAAATATGAAAAAAGTTCAACTATTTAAATTTTTTATTTTATGAAAAAAATATTATGAAATCTCTAATAAAAAAATAATTTAAAATAGTCTTGAAAAAAAAAGAAATTATGTGTATCCCCTTAAAAAGTAAAAAATACATGATAATGATACAAATGTAAAAAGAAAAGGAAGTAAAACATATAAAAAATAGAATACTTAATGTAATTTAACAGCATTTTTATGTTTAATTAATATTTTTAAATTTAAAAATGACTAAATATGTATATATCAAAGTCATTTAAAATTATGCTATTTATATATAACCACAAAATCACAGCTTTCACAAATGCAAGATGCAAAATTGCTTTAATTAAAACGAACATACATTAACAGATCTAACACTTTTTGGAAATGTAATGTGGCTAATATGTTGGGTTTGCTGCTAGCTATCAGCATCATTAAAAAAAATATTATATATTGACTCGTACCTAAATGTCTTTTGTAAAGATGGAGTAATAATTCGCAATAATAACTTGACGATATATTTTTATCTGTAAGTAGTAACATTTTAAAAAGTCAAATTGAAGTTTAAATTTATTTTAAATTTCAAAGTCAAAGACACTCTTTTATTATACATATTACCCTCAAAACAAAGTATATTTATCTGCATTTTTGTTTTTAAGAGGTGGGAGACAGCGTCAATTATATTATGCATTGCTACAATTGTCTTATAAATACGTTATTAATCTTTATGTCGGCATGTATGTTTATAGTAGTAGTAAATGTTTTTCACGAGTGCAATAAAATTGTATATTTATTTGTAACGGCAAGTGAGAGAGACTACCGAGTAATCAAGTAAGTTTATTGCATTAATAATTACTACCGTTTGTAAGTATAAAAAAATTTCCAAATAGAAAAAAACAGTAACTGAATAAAATAAATATGGAACGCTTCACGAATTTGCGTGTCATCCTTGCGCAGGGGCCATGCTAATCTTCTCTGTATCGTTCCAATTTTAGTATATGTACTGCGTGAACAGTACACAGAATCTTACTAGAAAACAGTATTTATACAATCGTTTCGCGTCCGATTAGTTCTTCTTAGTTTTCAAACTTTAGACTACACTTTAAGTATTTAGTAAATGAGTTGGAGAAGTTGTTCAGGTTTATCAATATCAATTTGATTTATAACTTTGTACAAATGAGTAGATTGCATAGGAAAAGTAATGAAAATAGTATTTTTGAAAAAAAATCATTTACTTTTTTTGAACATATTTTAATGTTCAAACAATTATGTCCCTTAACAAGACTGATGTCACATAACAAAAGAATAGATGATTTTAGGATTTTTTTCAAATAGTTTTTAAAAAAAAAGGAATTATAGATACTAAGATTGAATGATTGAAAAAAAATATGAAAAAAGTTCAACTATTTAAATTTTTTATTTCATGAAAAAAATATTATGAAATCTCTAATAAAAAAATAATTTAAAATAGTCTTGAAAAAAAAGAAATTATGTGTATCCCCTTAAAAAGTAAAAAAATACATGATAATGATAAAAATGTAAAAAGAAAAGGAAGTAAAACATATTAAAAAATAGAATACTTAATGTAATTTAACAACATTTTTATGTTTAATTAATATTTTTAAATTTAAAAATGACTAAATGTGTATATATCAAAGTAATTTGAAAATTATGCTATTTATATATAACCACAAAATCACAGCTTTCACAAATGCAAGATGCAAAATTGCTTTAAATAAAAAGGACATACTGTTCAGAAATCTAACACTTTTTGGAAATGTAATGTGGCTAATATGTTTGGGTTTGCTGCTAGCTATCAGCATCATTTTAAAAAAAAATTATATATTGACTCGTACCTAAATGTCTTTTGTAAAGATGGAGTAATAATTCGCAATAAAAATTGACGATATATTTTTATCTGTCAGTACTAACATTTTAAAAAGTCAAATTGAAGTTTAAATTTATTTTAAATTTCAAAGTCAAAGACACTCTTTTATTATACATATTACCCTCAAAACAAAGTATATTTATCTGCATTTTTGTTTTTAAGAGGTGGGAGACAGCGTCAATTATATTATGCATTGCTACAATTGTCTTATAAATACGTTATTAATCTTTATGTCGGCATGTATGTTTATAGTAGTAGTAAATGTTTTTCACGAGGGGCATAAAATTGTATATTTGCTTGTAACGGTAAGTGAGAGAGACTACTGAGTAAGCTAGTAAGTTTATTGCATTAATAATTACTACCGTTTGTAAGTATAAAAAAATTTTTCCAAATAGAAAAAAAACAGTAACTGAATAAAAAAATATGGAACGCTTCACGAATTTGCGTGTCATCCTTGCGCAGGGGCCATGCTAATCTTCTCTGTATCGTTCCAATTTTAGTATATGTACTGCGTGAACAGTACACAAGAGCATACTAGAAAGAGTATTTATACAATCGTTTCGCGTCCGATTTGTTCTTCTTAGTTTTCAAACTTTAGACTATACTTTAAGTATTTAGTAAATGAGTTGGAGAAGTTATTCAGGTTTATCAATATCAATTTGATTGATAATTGTGTACAAATGAGTAGATAGCATATGAAAAGTAATGAAAATAGTATTTTTGAAAGAAATCATTTACTTTTTTTGAACATATTTTAATGTTCAAACAATTATGTCCCTTAAAAAGACAGATCTGTTATATACCAAAAATATAGATGATGTCAGGAATTATTTTCAAATCCTTGTATAAGAAAGTAATTGTAATCACTAAGATTTAATGATTGATAAAAAATATTTTAAAAAAGTTCAGCAATTTAATTATTTTTTTATTCCATGAAAAAAATATTAGAAATATCTTATAAAAAATTAGTTTAAAATAGTCTTCTGTAAAAAAACCTATGTGTACCCCCTAAAAAAGTAAAAAATAGATTATATTGATAAAAAATGTAAAAAGAAAAGGAAATAAACATATTTAAAAATAGAATGTTTTATTTAATTTATCAGCATTTTTATATGTAACTAATATTTTTAAATTTAAAAATGACTAACTATATAAATATGAAAGTGATTTAAAATTAAGCTATTTTAAGCTTTATAACCTCAAAATTATACCCTTCACCAATTCAAGATGTTAAATTGCCTTAATTAAAAAAGACATATGTTAACAAATCTAATATTTTTAAAAAAATATAATATGGCTAATATGTTGGGTTTGCTGCTAGCAATCAGCATTATTTTTTAAAAAGTTTATATACTAACTCGTACCTAAAGGTCTTTCGTAAAGATTGAATAATATTTCGCAATTATAACTTGACCTGTCCCCTTGTGTGACTACTTAGTTTATGACTAAAAATTATTTTATGCTTTTTCATGTGATATTCTACATTTCTCACTGCAGCTGGTCCTCATCTTTAAAAAAAAATTGTTCATTTTATTATGTTCAATTAAACTTTTTTAAATTTAAAAAATGACTAACTATTTATATATCAAAGTGATTAAAATTATGCTATTTATATATATAACCACAAAATCACACAGACAACATGGAACGCTTCACGAATTTGTGTGACATCCTTGCGCAGTTACCATACTAATCTTCTCTGTACGCTCTAATTTTAGTATATTTATTGCGTGAACAGTACACAAGATCCTTCTAATGAAAAGTATTTATTCAATCTTTTCGCGTCCGACACGGTAATTTGTTTCGTAAATCCTTTTGACAAAGTTATTCAATTTGATCAATATTAATTTTATTGATAACTGTGTACAAATTAGTAGTCAGCATATCAAAAGTAATAAAAAATAGAATTTTTGAAATAAATTATTTACGTTTTTGAACATATTTAAATGTTCTCAACAACTATGTCTCTTTTAAAAGACATATGTCATATACTTATCTTATCTTATCTTATCTTATCTTATCTTATCTTATCTTATCTTATCTTATCTGTTTACAGACGCTCCTTCTATACAGAAGATTATTGCGTCCTACGCTTATCTATGGTTTGTGTTTAGTCCTGCATTTTTATTAGAGATTTAAATGTTTGATAAAGTGTTGGTTTTCCTGGATTCTTCAGGCAACCCATTCCACGCCCGAATTCCGGACGGGAAGAAGGAAAACTTGTATGTGTTTGTTCTTGCATACGGAATAAGAAAGGTGTTTTTATCTTTATGTCTATCTGAGGGTTGTATTAAGTTATCTTTGTGTTGTATTTCTAAATTAGAATTAATTGCTTTATGTATGATTACTACTTTGCTCTTGGTTCTTCTATCCTCTAGTGTTTCAAGGTTTAATGATTTAACTAATGGTGTTATTCTTGTCAGTTTTGAATATTCTCCAGTAATGAATCTGGCAGCTCTTTTTTGAATTTGTTCTAGTTTATCAATGTTTTCTTTGGTGGATGGGTCCCATACAGAAGATGCATATTCTAGTACAGGTTTCACCAAAGTGAGGTAGCATTTTAGTTTTATATCTCTATTACATTTGTTAAAGTTCCTTTTTATAAAGCCTAAGGTTTTGTTTGATTTTTTAATAACTTCATTGACATGGGGATTCCATGATAGTTTCTCATTTATTAAGACTCCTAAGTATTTTGCATCTTTAGTTTGGGTCAGTTCTTTTCCATGAATGTAATATTTTGAATTTATTTGTTTCTTTTTCTTTGTTACTCTTAACAGTTGACACTTTTCTGGGTGGAAAGACATACTCCAGTTAGTTTCCCATTTTATATACTAAAAGAATACATGATTTCAGAAATTGTCTTAAAATCATTTTATAAAAAAGTAGTTGTAAATACTGTGTGTGTATCAGCGTGTAAATCGTTTTTGGTAAATGTTTTGAAAAATGCTGTACGAGGGAAAAAATTCATATTGTGAACAAGTTTTTCCTACCTTGACAGGTAATTCAGATTTCTCACCCACAGTAAAGGTATACACGAGTTGTGTCGCTTTGTTTAAGCATTTAATCGCCCTCCCGAGATTTTAATTTTAAAAAAAAATTAAATAAAAAAAATAAAATAATAAAAACTACCCTGTTTTTATGCAACTTAAACAATTTGTTTGAAACAAAAACAAATTATATGTTTACAAGTAGCAGTAATAACTATATCATATATCCTTGACCAATGTCTTGACATGCTCCAAGCCGTCCCCTAAAATGTATTAATAGCGTAATGATTGAGATTTCTATACACATTTCTTTATTCAAAGAGACTGTTTTTAAATACAAACTTACCGTTTAAAATGTCATAAATGCTTTGAGACAAATTCAAATGAAATGCTAAGAACTAAAGTTAAAAATATTAGACTTGACAAAAGTAACTGACAAAGTCATTCATGATATACGGGGCACTCTCTTTTGGGGTCGAGCTTTCAGCTCTTTTATAACCCGGCTCATTGTTTTACTGACAAGCCTCATCAAGCAGGCATCCCCATTGAGATTCAAGCTATAAACACATCCATTACTATTTATATATGATTTGCATATAAAGATCTGAGTTTGATAGTGTTTTGTGTAGCTGTAAAACACGTTACCATGGAAATAACCTACAGGGCACAGAAATGACGCCGAATGACTTGACCTTTGGTGTACTCTTGATTGAGGAAAAATGGTATACTCTTGACTGAGGGCATATGGTGTAGGCTTGACTGAGGAAAAATGGTGTGCTTTTGAGTGAGTACAAATGGTGTTTTCTTGACTGAGGACAAATGAGGTTCTCCAGACCAAAGACAAATAGTGTGCTCCGAACCAAGGGCAAAACGGTTTGCCCTGTGGCCAGGAACAAATGGTGCGCTCCGGACAAGAGAGACAAGGGTGGTGAGCCTCGTGCCGTGACCACAAAAAGATGGTGTGCTTTCTGGTCCTGGTCACATTTTGGGCCTTTTCGCCAAGTACAAATTCATTTGCGCTTGTTGTTACACCAAAAAGACATGAACAATAACATTCATAGCAACCCTAGTTCTTCAAAATGGTTGATGTTTTTGTTAGTATCCCTTCATTAAACAACACTAAATGGTTCGAAGCTCAAACTTTGCCCCGCAGTTCGCGAACCCACATACATGAATTGTCTTTTTATTTACATTTTAACGTTCAGACTCACAACTGGAATGTGTTGGTTAACATTCATCTGTTAACATTTTTTTTTACAATGTAAATTTCGACGATTGTTCTTTATTTACACATATCGAACAGCTTTACGGGCCAAGAGAAACAACTCTCTGTGGGAACACGCCCGTTGCTTGTCGATTTTTACCCCAGGTCCCGATAATCTATTTGAATAGCAAGGCTGGACCCGTACTTCGTGCTGTTGATGGCAGCACAGGCCGCTCAGCAGACGAGAGTGGGTGCCGGGGGCGGTAGGGGGGGGGGCGGGGCGGGGATTTAGTTTCGTGAGGGGAATACTGTTCTCAAAGAACTATTTCCTCTATCCGCTTTTATTTCTCTCTCTCTCTCTCTCTCCTCTCTCTCTCTTTTCTTCTCGTCCTCTCTCCATTCTATCATAAGCCAGTGAAATGGCCACATTTTTTACAAACTAATTAAAGATGGCTTAATTTGGAGTTCGCGCAACAAGTGTTAGGAAGGCATTCAGTGTCATTCAGTTTGGTGTAAACCAAGTCATTCTCTGCGCGCTGACAGTGACCTGAAAGAGGTGGAGCTACGCTGTATTCTAGTGCGACTTAATTATCAACTGTGTTGTTGTTTTTTCTTTGGCTTTACACAGAGAAAAAAAAATCTACTCGATTAAGAATTCAAAATTAAGGACACTCAAAAGATGGTGAGTATTTATCTTTAAATCTCAAATGTCCTATTTTAAACTTACATAATGTTCCTAAATTTAAAATGAATCGAAACTATTTCGTAAAGTTAAGTTCCTGTTACCGTAGTATTCCAAATAAACGTAGCCATAACAAGCTTCATACCGGCGTACCGAAATTGGTGTAATGACGTATGACCTTGTAGGTTATTGATATTGAGTTCACGTCACCTTACGTTTGACACCGGTACAAAAGGATCCCATACCGGGACATGTGATAGGGGTAGGTGGCTCGTATGTTATACTGTTGGGGTGGGGGGGGGTGGAGGCCGAGGTCAGCATTTATAGGTGTTGTCATTGTGTTAAACCAGAGTGGTCATAATGACTCGCCTCGGAATCTCTCCGGGAAAAAAATGAAAGTGTAATTGTTTGTTTTTGCGTTGATAGGTGTATGTTGAAGCCTGGCCTGAAGTTTATGTTACTGAAATCAGCTCAGTAGAAGTTGGGTAGGCTGTAAAAGGGGGGGGGGTTGACGAGATGTTGTGTAAAGTAAGCCAGTCCTGGAAAAGTTAACAAGAATTGTAAAGAAAATATGAATAATTAATACATTTGCTTTGAAATATCCATATCAGAGACACATACAAAAAAATAAGTTTAAAAATTATGTAAAATTTTGTAGGATGCGTAATGGAAAGAAAAAATCGTTCAGATATGCTGACGAGCAACAGATCTAGCTACAGATTTTGAATTAAACGAAGAGGACATTTAAATAATATTGTCATTAATGTTTGAAGTTTAGCATATGCGTTTTTCAAGATATATCAATATAATGACAATATAATAGCCCAAGTCTCTGGAACGAAGGATCCGTAATACTATGACGTCATTTTTTGAGCTTATATTTTAATACAAAGTGTGCATCGGAGGCGCGCAAAAATGTGTGCAAAATCATTATAAATAAAAGAGGCGCTGTAAAAAAATTATATGACGTCATTGTTTTAGCTTATATTTTAATTTTTGAAAAGGGAACGATGTAAAAATAGGATTTGAGGATTTATAATTATACAAAACTTATAAAACTTATAAAATTTTTATAATTATAAAAAAGTATTTATCAAACAAGGATAAGTTAGTTGGGCTTTTGAAAAAAGTGGGCGCCGCAGGCACCACGGCGCCGCAGTGCAACCTAGTATATATACAAGAAGATAACAAATCTTCTTGAAAAAGAAAGAAGAATTGTTTAGTTTCGGGAGTTAAATTGTAAAATTATCTTTAAGTTATTAACGGAATAAACTTAAACTTTAAAAAAAACGAATGTTAATCAATTTTGATTTTAAAAAACACACTCCCTATTAAATTTAAAAAGAAAATGTTTGTTTTTTTTCTATATTTTTATTGCGTTAATTAAAATAAATGTATATTTAAAAAAAAATAATTCTGTAACGCCATGAATATTCTATCGAAATTAGTGAAGGCAGGTTTCTGATCGGTTTGCTTCCTCCCCCCCACCCCTCCCCCCCCCATAGAACACAATTCCGTAATCCATTATTTTGCTTTCCTCAAGTACAATCAAACCCCATTTATTCTCACGCCCGGGGATATCTACGCCTCAAAGCTCTTTATTGGCGGCGATTCTGAATAACTGGAATACTCGTGTTGGACACAACGGGGCTGCTGATAAAATTTGGGAAGTTTTTATTTCACAAAGATTCAAAACTTCACTACGGCAAATATTTTTGTTGAAAATTTTAATCCCGGCTCAGGTGTTTATGAAATACTCGCAGTCTCAACCCACATTCTCACTAATACAACCCATATACTCTTGAGCTCTGGAACTCTCACGACACGAACTGGCTTTCTCACGACACGAACTGGCTTTCTCACGGCACGAACTGGCTTTCTCAAGTCACGAACTGGCTTTCTCACGACACGAACTGGCTTTCTCACGACACGAACTGGCTTTCTCAAGTCACGAACTGGCTTTCTCACGATACGAACTGGCTTTCTCACGACACGAACTGGCTTTCTCAAGTCACGAACAGGCTTTCACAAGTCACGAACTGGCTTTCTCACGACACGAACTGGCTTTCTCACGCCACAAACTGGCTTTCTCAAGCAACGAACTGGCTTTCTCACGCCGTGATGAGTTATTCAATACATATTAGCGAGGCAGAGTTTCTGTAATGAAAACAAATCTAAATAAAACATATCTTTTTATAAGAACTCTCTGGAGTATTGCATTAGTGGATACTTTCAAATACATTGGTTAATCGATATAAAATTAATATTTTGATGGATAGATGATAATTATTATCTATATATGTAATTTGAGCAACATAAAAACAGCAGGGTCACCTGGGCATAGTTTGGGAAGCCTTGACTCTGAGGACACGCCGTACCACAGGAGGTTCCATAATTATACACTATCTGCACCATAATTATCTGACAGGGACAGAATAAATTATCACAAGTGGTAGACAACGCTGAAAATAATCCAGGAGCTCCGCCCTTTTTTTCTCAGAATCCTGGATATGATTTATATTTATATATGCACATTGAAGACTAGAAATATGACGTCCTAATTATTCATTCCCTCTCAAACAATTTTTGATAGTTTGTTTCAAAATTATAATAATAATTTCATATTTAGATTTATGTCCCCTTAACGTTAAACCAAACTAAAGACATCGTGAGGGCGTGAGGGTGAATGGCAATTTTTTCCTTTAAGCTGCGTGGCCGCGCAATATCCAGTCGTCGCCGCGCAGCAGTTTAGAATTAACAAGCAGTGAATTTTGATAAGGTTGCCATACAAACCTTTGTTTGTGGTGTTAAATATTTTTAAACACAAAAAAAAATAAAATGGATGCTATGCAACTTAGCACACGAGTTTTTTTTTATATTTTGCACACGGACCAACGACCCTCAGAGGGAACATTGGTGAAAGGGTAAGGAAGAGCTATTTTATCAACTTACACATTTTATTTTTTCAGTATGGATTTGTAAACTACGCCCTGGAACTTCTTGTGTTGCGGAACTTTGGAGAGGAGGCTTGGAAACAGATCAAGTAATAAATATGTTGTGACTTAATAAACACAATGGCTTGGGGGGGGGGAAGCGCTGAAAAAGGCAGGTCAACTAGGGAATATGTTGTGATTTAACACGTATGACCGGAGGCAGGTCAATTAATCCCCGACGAACACTGCGGAGGTCTTATCTTATAATCTACTAATGGATTAACCATGGATTAAGGTGGCGCTGTGACCCTCGGGTGCTAGGGCCGAACGAAAGATACAGCGCTAGCCACTGAAGAGCCTTCTCACTGTTCATTAGTTGCGATGATCTAAGATCCACTCAAATGGTCCGTCCCTGTCTAATCCCCCCCCGGGGGAGAAGCAATTAGGATTTTTTCCTTATACCTTAAAGACATAATCAGAACCAAAAATAAATGAGAGAGAGAGACCTCACTTTTAACACTCCATCTGAACGTGACTTTATATTGAAGTATTGGGATTTAGTTCGAGTATACAATGCAAAAGTTTTACAATAGAAAATAGAAGCAATCTTCCTATTAGCCTGGACTAAATACACAATCAGTCAGAATGGACCTCACTGGAATGTGTCACGTATAATGTCACGGTGACCCAGGAGACCCGCGTAAGGCGTTAGCAAGTGTATAATAAACATACACCCAAGAAGGTATTTGAAGGTGACCTGCAGATTTGCGTCAAATGACAAAAGCCAAAACCGACCTTCGTTGAGTGTTCGATCGCATTGTTAGAAACGGAACAATGGACCGCGCACGGCACACATTATCTAGGTTAGGACATAAGTGTGTGTGGTGGTAGGGGGTGAATTTGAGTTTGGGGAGGGTGGCTTTCTAAAATAGCCAATAGCTCTCGCTCGTAGGGGGAAAATGATATGTGTTTAAAACGCTCATTTGAGTGAATAGTTGAATTACCTTGGTGTTAAAAAAAAGGTACACAACAATTAATAATTAAATAGATTTAGTTTAAAAAGTAATAACTAATAAATAAAAATATATTTAAATCAATTATGCCAAACAAACAGTCGCCAGTCTGTCAAACAATAAAAGCCCTCAATAGAAGCCCAAGAGACCGACTAACCTCTTTTACTCACCGTATGTATACCAGCAGGTCAAGGTCAAACACTGTTAAAATAGCATCACTTGTTCGGAGCAAATGTCCTTAAAACACTGGTATAGAATTGAGTATTACTTAGAAAACTTAATGATTATTCGCTCATGTTTGTCCCTATATTCCGTTCTGCTTGTCCCTATATTCTGTTCTCTATGTCCCTATATTCTCTTCTGTATGTCACTATATTCTGTTCTGTTTGTCCTTATATTCTGTTATGTTTGTCACTATATTATGTTCTGTTTGTCCATATATTCTGTCCTGCTTGTACCTATATTCTGCTCTGCTTGTCCCTACATACTGTTCTGTTTGTCCCTATATTCTGTTCTGCTTGTACCTACATTCTGTTCTGTTTATCCCTTTATTCTGTTATGTTTGTCCTATATTATGTTCTGTTTGTCCTATATTCTGTCCTGCTTGTACCTATATTCTGCTTTGCTTGTCCCTGCATACTGTTCTGTTTGTCCCTATATTCTGTTCTGCTTGTACCTATATTCTGTACTGTTTATCCCTATATTCTGCTCTGCTTGTTCCTACATACTGTTCTGTTTGTCCCTATATTCTGTTCTGTTTGTCCTTATATTCTGTTCTGTTAGTCCCTATGTTCTGTTCTGTTTGTCCCTATATTCTGTTCTGTTTGTCTCTATGTTCTGTTCTGCTTGTCCTTATATTCTGTCCTGATAGTCCCTATATTCTGTTCTGTTTGTCCTTATATTATGTTCTGTTTGTCCCTACATTCTGTTCTGTTTGTCCCTACATTCTGTCCTGCTTGTCCTTATATTCTGTTCTGTTTGTCCCTATATTCTGTTCTGTTTATCCCTATATTCTGTTCTGTTTGTGCCTATATTCTATTCTGCTTGTACCTATATTCTGTTCTGTTTGTCCCTATATTCTGTGCTGTTTGTCCTTATATTCTGATCTGTTAGTCCCTATGTTCTGTCCTGCTTGTCCCTATATTATGTTCTGTTTGTCCCTACATTCTGTTCTGTTTGTCCCTATATTCTGTTCTGTTTGTCCCTATATTCTGTTCTACTTGTCCTTATATTCTGTTCTGTGTGTCCCTATATTCTGTTCTGCTTGTACCTACATTCTGTTCTGTTTGTCCCTATATTCTGTTCTGTTTGTCCCTATATTCAGTTCTGTTAGTCCCTTTGTTCTGTCCTGCTTGTCCCTATATTCTGTTCTGCTTGTACCTATATTCTGTTCTGTTTGTCCTTACATTCTGTTCTGTTTGTTACTATATTATGTTCTGTTTGTCCCTATGTTCTGTTCTGTTTGTCCCTTTATTCTATCCTGCTTGTCCCTATATTATGTCCTGCTTGTCTCTATATTCTGTTCTGTGTGTCCCTATATTCTGTTCTGTGTGTCCCTATATTCTGTTCAATGTGTCCCTATATTCTGTTCTTTTTGTCCCTATATTCTGTCATGTTTTCCCTATATTCTGTTCTGTTTATTCCTATATTCTGTTCTGTTTGCCCCTGAGTTCTGTTTCAATCAACAGACAAGAGGCCTACCTGGACATGGAGGGTGACTTCCTAGTACGGCAGGTTTATGACGACAGCGTGTCCTACGACCTGGTCGGCGCCGCCTGCAAGGTCCTTAGTGAGTGAATTCAACTGTTGAGTGATGGAGTAGTTCACTTATTGAGTGATGAAGTAGTTCATATGTTGAGTGATGGAGCAGTTCACCAATTGGTGATGGAGTAGTTCACCTGTTGAATGATGGAGTAGTTCACCTGTTGAGTGATGGAGTAGTTCACCTGTTGAGTGATGAAGTAGTTCACCTGTTGAGTGATGGAGTAGTTCACCTGTTGAGTGATGAAGTAGTTCATATGTTGAGTGATGGAGTAGTTCACCTGTTGAATGATGGAGTAGTTCACCTGTTGAGTGATGAAGTAGTTCATATGTTGAGTGATGGAGTAGTTCACCTGTTGAGTGATGAAGTAGTTCACATGTTGAGTGATGGATTAGTTCACATGTTGAGTGATGAAGTAGTTCATATGTTGAGTGATGGAGTAGTTCACCTGTTGAGTGATGAAGTAGTTCATATGTTGAGTGATGGAGTAGTTCACCTGTTGAGTGATGAAGTAGTTCACATGTTGAGTGATGGATTAGTTCACATGTTGAGTGATGAAGTAGTTCACATGTTGAGTGATGAAGTAGTTCACCTGTTGAGTGATGAAGTGGTTCATATGTTGAGTGATGGAGCAGTTCACCAATTGGTGATGGAGTAGTTCACCTGTTGAATGATGGAGTAGTTCACCTGTTGAGTGATGGAGTAGTTCACCTGTTGAGTGATGAAGTAGTTCACATGTTGAGTGATGGATTAGTTCACATGTTGAGTGATGAAGTAGTTCATATGTTGAGTGATGGAGTAGTTCACCTGTTGAGTGATGAAGTAGTTCATATGTTGAGTGATGGAGTAGTTCACCTGTTGAGTGATGAAGTAGTTCACATGTTGAGTGATGGATTAGTTCACATGTTGAGTGATGACGTAGTTCACATGTTGAGTGATGAAGTAGTTCACCTGTTGAGTGATGGAGTAGTTCACCTGTTGAGTGATGAAGTAGTTCACCTGTTGAGTGATGAAGTAGTTCATATGTTGAGTGATGGAGTAGTTCACCTGTTGAGTGATGAAGTAGTTCACCTGTTGAGTGATGGAGTAGTTCACCTGTTGAGTGATGAAGTAGTTCACCTGTTGAGTGATGAAGTAGTTCATATGTTGAGTGATGGAGTAGTTCACCTGTTGAGTGATGAAGTAGTTCATATGTTGAGTGATGAAGTAGTTCACCTGTTGAGTGATGAAGTAGTTCACCTGTTGAGTGATGAAGTAGTTCACCTGTTGAGTGATGGATTTGTTATTTCACGCTGGTGTCAATAACATTAATTGTGTTTATCCAAAGTCTATTTTACATTTCATTAACAAACTATATCGGAATATTGATTTTTTTTTCAAAATGTCTGGAGACGATTTATTTATGTTGCATACAGTTTCTATACTCGGAGAACAGACTTTTCTTTCATGTCTATATCTGGTTAAAGTTGACCCAAACATTAACTTATGTGAAGTTAGTTATGGCCACAGTTAAATCAGTTACAGATAATTGCACGAGCTACGAGTATTTGAAAACAAAAATTCTTAATTTCCCTTGTTCTGTTATTAGATGTCGATGCTGCGACAGTGCTCCAACTTTTTGGTAAGATGTTCTTTGAGTACTGTGTGGAGTCTGGTTACGACAAGATTCTGAAGGTCAGTCGGTACAAATAAAAGTGCAACCATTTAGGAGACTTTAGTTAGTTTATTTTTTAAATCCTTTACATTAACTCGTGGTGTCTGCTTGATTGTTTGAATGCCGAAAAAACTTGGGATCGATTTTTAACCCACTTCTCATAAGCTAGCGAGCTGATATTTTGCAGGCAGACTCGTGCCGATGATAAAAACGATGTATCGAAATTTCTGATGGATCGAATGTACTGTAAATAAATTATTGATTTTTTTTAGATTATCTCTATTTATCTCTATGTATTATGTTAATTCTTTAGATAAATTTGTCGCGGTGCGTATTATATTGAACGACCTTTTTAATACTTTCCTGTTGCGCGATTCGGTGCGTATTATATTGACGAGTATATTATAGTGTAAATATATTCCCAATCGGTGCGCATTATATTCAACATGTTTTACGATACATAAATAAAATTGTGTACTTTTGGATTGGCCTGCGTTTTATAATGAACATTCTTTTAGTTATGTCTCGAATATAAGGATTTATAATAAAAAAACTTGTTACTTACGTGTTTTTTTTTAAATTTCAGTTTAATATTAGCTGTAGTAACAGACCAAAGCAGAAAGAGGAAAAAACTCAACAATTTAGAATCAAATAAAAAAAGTATAAATAGTCAATTATGTAAATTCTTGCAACAAATGTGTTTTCATTTGATGAATACATATTCTTGAGATGTTTTGCATCACTTTATCACCGTTAAATACACCGGCATGCATCACTTTATCGCTTTGTTATACATCACCATTAAATACCACGGCATGTCTAAAATTTCTCGATTCACGTTAGTCTGTAACTTTTGAATGTTTTGTATGTACATTAAAGGTACTCGGAGCAACAACCACGGACTTTTTACAAAACCTGGATGCCCTGCACGATCATTTGTCCACTATCTATCCGGGGATGAGGGCCCCGTCCTTCAGGTGCACGGAGCGGGCGTCAGACGGTGCGACGGTCCTGCACTACTATTCCGACAGACCCGGCCTGGAGCACATCGTCATAGGGATCGTCAAGGTTAATGTATATTTTTTTTAAAGTTGCTATGGATGCACGCGACGAAAGAAATTTTATTAGCAGCTCTCTAATTGTCAAAATTACTAATGAATGGCTCTTTATGTTACCCACTTTTCTCAACTGGTGGCATAAAAAAATAAATCAAAGTGTTAAGGGAACAATATTTATTTAGGTTTTGGGAAAAATTCCTCTGTTCTTATGTATGGAGTCACGTCTATTGTTGTTTAGTTGACACATTGTATTACATTTTATTGTCTTCAGCTTGCTGTAGGAGATTTTTTAAAATTGGTTTCTGCTGCATAGAGGAATACTTCCTTGACAAGTTGACAAGCATTAAAAAATATAAAGTTTACCCCCTCCTTCACCCCCCCCCCACCCAAGCAAACAAAACAACAGAAAAACAACACTTTGATCATTGATAAGATAAATAAAATCAGACACTTACCCTCATTAACCATGTTAAAGATGCGTTTTCAGTTTATCACTCGGCCACCACCATATTCATCATTTTTTGTATAAGAATTCTATTATAAAACTTTTTAAATTAAAAAAATCCTTGAAGGAAAGTGATTAAATTTTCTTTAAAAAGGTGAAAAATTGTGTCAAAAATGATGTCTTCAATACAGGAAGTAGCCAGAGAGCTTCACAACTCGCCTGTCAGTGTCGAGATTATCAAGACAAAGGACGACGACTGCGATCATGTCCAGTTTGCCATCATCGAGGAGAGCATACAGCACCAGAAACAGAAAGCAGACCTGGAAACATTTGAGCACAACTTCTCGTCCGAGCCGAAAATCAGCCCCGCTTCATTTTGCCGAGCGTTTCCCTTTCACTTACTTTTTGACAGAAATCTGGTCATTCAACAAACGGGCATGTCTATTGGTCGGGTCTTACCCAGGGTAGGTAATCTTAAGGAGTTCAAATAGTAAATTCAGTAAAATTATTCAGAAATACTTTTTTTTTAAATGTAGAAAATAATTTAATATTGAATGGTTAAGGATATAATAAAAAGGTTTATACGACTTCTTATTCTGTTATTTTAGAACTGACTTCAAAGTCCTCAAGGATCTGTTTATGTCTTCATAAAAATAAAATTATTTTTTAAAAAGTTTTAGCCAATTAGAATTAATACAAATTTAGACTATCTAAATTTGACGCATTTATGAAATTATATCATACATACTTATATAATAGTATTTAAATCTACATTTAAAAAATATCACACTTATAAAAGATTTTTCAAAAATGTATAACCATTAAGTCGCATAGCTAAAGTTTTTGCACCCGGTGTGAGTTCATTCTTTCCCACTCCCTTTCACGAAAAAAACTGTACCATGTGGTATAGTCTTAAAAAACGTCCTTACTGATAGGGAAAGTAAATGCCAACCGGGACGTGACACCTCTTACTTCGCTTGAATCAATCTGAAATCTTACTATTTACTGTCTTGAAAGTAGAAAGTGACAGATAAATTAAAAGTCTTCAATTGTTTCGATGCCCAGCTTAATTCAACGCTGATTTACTTCAATCAGATATATGTATCAGAACTAATGTATTACCTAACTGTTTGTACCATCAGGTGTATCAGAACTGATGTATTACCCGTTTGTACCATCAGGTGTATCAGAACTACTGTATTACCTAGCTTTTTGTTCCACCAGATGTATCAGAACTGCTGCATTACCTAGCTGTTTGTTCCACCAGGTGTATCAGAACTGCTGTATTACCTAGCTGTTTGTTCCACCAGGTGTATCAGAACTGCTGTATTACCTAGCTGTTTGTCCCAGCAGGTGTATCAGAACTGCTGTATTACCTAGCTGTTTGTTCCACCAGGTGTATCAGAACTGCTGTATTACCTAGCTGTTTGTCCCCCCAGGTGTATCAGAACTGCTGTATTACCTAGCTGTTTGTCCCACCAGGTGTATCAGAACTGCTGTATTACCTAGCTGTTTGTTACACAAGGTGTATCAGAACTGCTGTATTACCTAGCTGTTTGTCCCACCAGATGTATCAGAACTGCTGTATGACATAGCTGTTTGTTCTACCAGGTGTATCAGAACTGCTGTATGACCTAGCTGTTTGTTCTACCAGGTGTATCAGAACTGCTGTATTACCTAGCTGTTTGTTCCACCAGGTGTATCAGAACTGCTGTATTACCTAGCTGTTTGTCCCACCAGGTTATCAGAACTGCTGTATTACCTAGCTGTTTGTTCCACCAGGTGTATCAGAACTGCTGTATCACCGAGCTGTTCGACATGATCAGACCTCACATGGAGTTCTCCTTCGACAACATCCTGTCCCACATCAACACGGTCTTCGTGCTCATCACCAGAGAGGGGCTGCTGAACAACGAGGAGCTCAGTGATGCTCAGTCCACCGTCCTGGCAGAACAAGAACAGATGAGGCTAAAAGGTAGCACTATATAGAGACAGAACTTACATCTTATCTTATCTGTTTACAGACACTCCTTCTATACAGAAGATTATTGCGTCCTACGCTTATCTATGGTTTGTGTTTAGTCCTGCATTTTTATTAGAGATTTAAATGTTGATAAAGTGTTGGTTTTCCTGGATTCTTCAGGCAACCCATTCCACGCCCGAATTCCGGACGGGAAAAAGGAAAACTTGTATGTGTTTGTTCTTGCATACGGAATAAGAAAGGTGTTTTTATCCTTATGTTAAACAGTAGTAGCGGCAATCAGTTATATCACTAGAAATAACCCTAAACAATTGCGGCAGAAATCGTAAAAGTCACTAGAAATAAACCACCGAAATGAGCCACCAACACAGTTGACGGCATTGCGTATTTTTCCCACTCAATAATTTGCTTAAAACATACTATGAAGATGCGCACTTAAAATTGAGCAAATCAGATTCTTTCAGGTCTAACATTATTAAAAATTGTGGGGTCACTAGAATTGTTAGCTTATTTCCGGTAAGATATCACTATAATTGTGGGGTTCTTTCAGGTCAGACATAACTAAAGTTCTAGGGTTCTTTCAGGTCAGACATCACTACAGTTCTGGGGTTCTTTCAGGTCAGACATCACTACATTTCTGGGGTTCTTTCAGGTCGGACATCACTACAGTTCTGGGGTTCTTTCAGGTCAGACATCACTACAGTTCTGGGGTTCTTTCAGGTCAGACATCACTACAGTTCTGGGGTTCTTTCAGGTCAGATATCACTACAGTTCTGGGATTCTTTCAGGTCGGACATCACTACAGTTCTGGGGTTCTTTCTTGTCAGACATCACTACAGTTCTGGGGTTCTTTCAGGTCAGACATCACTACAGTTCTGGGGTTCTTTCAGGTCGGACATCACTACAGTTCTGGGGTTCTTTCAGGTCAGACATCACTACAGTTCTGGTGTTCTTTCAGGTCAGACATCACTACAGTTCTGGGGTTCTTTCAGGTCAGACATCACTACAGTTCTGGGGTTCTTTTAGGTCGGACATCACTACAGTTCTGGGGTTCTTTCAGGTCGGACATCACTACAGTTCTGGCGTTCTTTCAGGGCAGACATCACTACAGTTCTGGCGTTCTTTCAGGGAAGACATCACTACAGTTCTGGGGTTCTTTCAGGTCGGACATCACTACAGTTCTGGGGTTCTTTCAGGTCGGACATCACTACAGTTCTGGGGTTCTTTTAGGTCGGACATCACTACAGTTCTGGGGGTTCTTTTAGTTCAGACATCACTACAGTTCTGGGGTTCTTTCAGGTCGGACATCACTACAGTTCTGGGGTTCTTTCAGGTCAGACATCACTACAGTTCTGGGGTTCTTTCAGGTCAGACATCACTACAGTTCTGGGGTTCTTTCAGGTCGGACATCACTACAGTTCTGGGGTTCTTTCAGGTCAGACAACACTACAGTTCTGGGGTTCTTTCAGGTCGGACATCACTACAGTTCTGGGGTTCTTTCAGGTCAGACAACACTACAGTTCTGGGGTTCTTTCAGGTCAGACATCACTACAGTTCTGGGGTTCTTTCAGGTCGGACATCACTAAAGTTCTGGGGTTCTTTCAGGTCAGATGATCTACGTGCTGGAGTGCGACTCCATCTTGTTCCTGTGCTCGCCCAGCGTCATGAACCTGGATGACATCAGTAGGCGGGGCCTGTACCTGAGTGACATCCCGCTCCACGACGCCACCAGGGAGCTCGTCCTCCTGTCCGAGCACTGGGAGGCTGAGTACAAGCTGGCACAGAACCTGGAGGTCCTCACTGACCAGCTGCAGCAGACCTACAGGGAGTTGGAGGACGAGAAGAAGAAGACAGACAGGTCAGTTAGCCTAGACATGGCCTTGACAGAAGACATGCTTGACTCAGATATTATAGATATATATATATATAGAAATAGATATAGAAAGAAATATATATAGAGAAATAGATATAGTACTAGATACAGATGTGTGTCTGACAGACATCCAGACATTAAAGACGTGATAATTGATGTCAAGCGAATGATGTGCCTGACCCACGCAATGTATTACATTAATAGAGCAAAAAACTTTGTGTTTTAAAAAGAGGTTAGAGGGAGAAAAAAAAAGATAAGAGATATTTACGCATTTTAAAGCTAGCTGGAATTTATGTCCATATGTTAATTTATAATATTTATAAATAGGAGACGTGGGTTTTAAGAGTACTCAAGAGAACATGTCTAAAAATGCTTGGGAAATTTCTGAGCGATGGGGATACTTGCTTTAACAGAGTTTTCACAATGTACTCACGCGAACTTTAATTTTAACTAGCTGCTATACACTACCACCATTTTAAGTGGCTGCTATACACTACGACCATTTTAACTGGCTGCTATACACTACCACCATTTTAACTGGCTGCTATACACTACCACCATTTTAAGTGGCTGCTATACATTATCACCATTTTAACTGGCTGCTATACACTATCACCATTTTAGCTAGCTGCTATACACTACCACAATTTTAACCGGCTGCTATACACTATCACCATTTTAACTGGCTGCTATACACTACCACCATTTTAACTGGCTGCTATACACTACCACCATTTTAACTGGCTGCTATACACTACCACCATTTTAACTGGCTGCTATACACTACCACGATTTCAGACTCATGTACTCCATCCTGCCCCCTTCTGTGGCCAATGAACTACGTCACAGGCGGCCAGTCAATGCCATGAAGTATCCGCACGTCACTCTGCTTTTCAGGTAATGACGGAGTTATCGTTAGTAGTTGTGTATACAAGATACCGTTTTCAAAAACCCAGACGTCCAGGAGACTTATGAGCATATGGGGATTTGTATTTCTGAAGCCCTTATTTAAAATGTATTTACACAGTTTCTTTATTTCTGACTCTACAAATGACGTCTTATTTTTTTTTAAAAGTGACGTCATTTAAGAATTTCCGATAATATGGCTAAAATAACAACAATCTTTTTTATGAAGGAAATAAACAATCGTATTAAAAATTCTATTCATTTATCCTATAAGGGATAATAAAATCACACTGAACAGCGAGTTCTCTTTGGAAGCTATCGAAAACAAACTGCTGCTCAACCTTAATGATAGTGTATAGCTATAAAATATTCAACATTTGCGTGTAGAACGCGAAAACAGAATGTTAATTTATTGCATTTTAAAGATAAGTGTTTTCCATCTGAAAAAATAAAACTCTTATTTTTGTTCCTTTGGCTTGTATGTTGGTTTGTTTCTTTGTTGTGAGGGGGGAGGGATGAGTGTATGTGATTCGTTGTTAATAATAATATGATCACGTGATGCAACAATCCCGATGGGATGTGAAAATTAAGATAAAATCACACCCACACACCGCGCAACACACACCCAATCATACATGCACACAGACACATACTCAAACGCACACATGTTCGAAAAAATGGATTTTTAAAGAACATTTTAGAGAACGAAAAAAAAGTGAAATCTTTTAGTTTAAAAAAAAATGTTATCCATGTCTTATTAAAACTTATAGTTTTATCAGTTTTATCCCATATGTGGAACCACTTAGTGCTAAAAGTTTTTTTTATTTTTTAAATATTTTTTTGGTTCTATTTTTTTAAATAAAAGAAACTATTTATTCTAAAATCCTCTTCTTGATCCTCGTGTAGCGGAATCGTTGGATTCACCCAGTACAGCGCCAAGCACTCTGACACCCAGGGCGCCATGAAGATTGTGGAGTTGCTCAACATCGTCTACACGAGATTCGACAAGATGTTGGACCCAGTGAAGAATCCTAATATCTTTAAGGTGCCCAAGCGGAAACAAGAGGCTTACATGTTTTTTGTTTTAACTATTTGTTTTTTATTATTAATGATTAAACGGACAATAATAGTGTAGTTGAAATGCTACTTAAATGTTGTTATAATTTTAGACAGAAATCATCTTGTCTTTAAAATAAAACACATTTGTAATTTAGTCATGATTAACCAGAATTAAATAGTTTTTGTCAACAACGGTATTTCCCAATTTTATTTTAAAGTACATGTTATAAAGACAAAAAACATATTTTCAATAGAAGATGACATCACAGCCACTTTGGAAGTATAACAGCATGATATACACCAAACAAACACAGCTAAATGTAGTTGTTGTCTTACAGGTTGAAACAGTCGGTGACAAGTACATGGCGGTCAGTGGTCTGCCAGAGAAGTGTGACGACCATGCTAGGTGTATTGCCAAATTGGCTCTTGACCTGATGGACATTTCCAGGGAACTAAAAGATCCCAACGGAGACCCCATTATGGTGCGGAGAGAGAAACAAAGAGAAAACAGTATAATTACCATCTCAATAAATCCTAGAAAACTTTGACAATTGCCTCATCGGCGATATATTTTCTTTTGGCTGACATATATTTACAGCCATTTTTAAAAAGAAACAAAATGTATATATTTTAGGAAATCTCAAACAAGAAACATTTCCTTCGTCAAATTAAAAAAAATAATTATTAAATTGTATTATTCATTGCATCATTAATTATCCTCTGGGTTCCAACAATCTTCTGTATAGAAGAAGCGCCTGTCGGTCAAAACTGGGCGGCACCTTATTTCTCATTAATGACTTTTGCTTTTTTTAGTGGTAGATGACAAAAATATTGTTCTACACCAAGCAGCATTTACCATAGCTAAGCCACTGGTTATTGGCGTAAATAAAATGTTAGAACTAATTATAAAAGTCGAAATTTTATCAAGTTGGAAACTATTGTATCACCATCTGATAAGATAATTTTTGGACCCGGACTGTTTGGAAACCCTAAAAAAAAATTCCCACTCCCCTTAAAAAACCCACCAACAACTAAAAACAACAATTTCTTTCTATGACTTTGTTTGCTTACATTCCAGATCACCATCGGCATTCACTCGGGGGAGGTGGTCACCGGGGTGATCGGTAAGAAAATGCCCAGGTATTGCTTGTTTGGCAACACGGTCAACTTGACCAGCCGGACGGAGACCACCGGAGAAAAGGGGAGAATCAACGTGTCCGAGTATGCTTACAGGTTTGTAGTGTTTGGTCTCATCATCTCTTGGATACTTTGGTCTCATCATCTCTTTGAAACTTTGGTCTCATCATCTCTTGGATACTTTGGTCTCATCATCTCTTTGAAACTTTGGTATCATCATACCTTTTGAAACTTTGGTCTCATCATCTCTTTGAAACTTTGGTCTCATCATCTCTTTGAAACTTTGGTCTCATCATCTCTTAGAAACTTTGGTCTCATCATCTCTTTGAAACTTTGGTCTCATCATCTCTTTGAAACTTTGGTCTCATCATCCCTATGAAACTTTGGTCTCATCATCTCTTTGATACTTTGGTCTCATCATCACTTTGAAACTTTGGTCTCATCATCTCTTTGAAACTTTGGTCTCATCATCTCTTTGAAACTTTGGTCTCATCATCTCTTTGAAACTTCGGTCTCATCATCTCTTTGATACTTTGGACTCATAATCACTTTGAAACTTTGGTCTCATCATCTCTTGGATACTTTGGTCTCATCATCTCTTTGAAACTTTGGTATCATCATACCTTTTGAAACTTTGGTCTCATCATCTCTTTGAAACTTTGGTCTCATCATCTCTTTGAAACTTTGGTCTCATCATCTCTTAGAAACTTTGGTCTCATCATCTCTTTGAAACTTTGGTCTCATCATCTCTTTGAAACTTTGGTCTCATCATCCCTTTGAAACTTTGGTCTCATCATCTCTTTGATACTTTGGTCTCATAATCACTTTGAAACTTTGGTCTCATCATCTCTTTGAAACTTTGGTCTCATCATCTCTTGGATACTTTGGTCTCATCATCTCTTTGAAACTTTGGTCTCATCATCTCTTGGATACTTTGGTCTCATCATCTCTTTGAAAATTTGGTATCATCATCTCTTTGAAACTTTGGTCTCATCATCTCTTTGAAACTTTGGTCTCATCATCTCTTTGAAACTTTGGTCTCATCATCTCTTTGAAACTTTGGTCTCATCATCTCTTGGATACTTTGGTCTCATCATCTCTTTGAAACTTTGGTCTCATCATCTCTTTGAAACTTTGGTCTCATCATCACTTGGATACTTTGGTCTCATCATCTCTTGGATACTTTGGTCTCATCATCTCTTGGATACTTTGGTCTCATCATATCTTGGATTCTTTGGTCTCATCATCTCTTGGATACTTTGGTCTCATCATCTCTTGGATACTTTGGTCTCATCATCTCTTGGATACTTTGGTCTCATTATCTCTTGGATTCTTTGGTCTCATCATCTCTTGGATACTTTGGTCTCATCATCTCTTGAATACTTTGTTCTCATCATCTCTCGAATACTTTTGTCACATTGCTTATTGAAAGTCTACACTTTAAGGGATGATATTATTTTTGAAACAGTGTGTACCACAGAAGTAAAAACAGTAATGTTACCCCCACCCACAAATTTTTTTTTAAATGCGTCAACTTTCGATTTTTGAAGTACATGAGAATGAAAGTTAACATACCTTATACGACATCTGCCGTTTCACTCAAATAAATGTTTTGTTATTCTATTGTTAATGATAAATTTGTACCCCGTTAAATGAGTCAATACTAAGAAACCCAAGGGTCACGTGTACTTCGTTTGCTTTTATTTCCCCATAATGTTCCAGACATGAGGGGGAAAAAACGAAAAAAAAATTCCTGCTTCCTCCTAAACAACTTTTATCTCTTCTTATAATCGACGCTTATGGGGGAAAAGAACTAGAATGAGGCTATGCAATAGTATTTCATCATAATATTGTCACGTTACCTAAAAGTACATGGTTTGTACGTCACATGGGTCAGTCACCGTGGGCCCTGCCACCATCGTTTACCGATCTCTTCCATCAAACAGGCAGCAAATTTAGTTGAGATTCGGTGGGTTACTTAGATTTTTTTTCGATGGTAATAATACAGCCACCACCCCCTCTCTTCCTTCCTTCAACCTTCTCCCACATGCTTTTCGATAATCTGACACGACCAGACGTAATAGGAGCTGCAGCTAAACCACGATGGTCCCGTCCCCCAGTGAGTGCTTTCGTTACAATGTCCGGTGCGCCTTTAAGATATTTGATAAATAATTATAAGTTCAATTACCTAAGTCTTTTTGTTTTATTGGTTAGTTTCAGCATATTGGTTTTCCTATTTCCTTTGATTTGGAGAATTTGCTTAGAAATTATGGTAGGGGTTTTGACCAAGGCATTTTAGCGACCGCTGTGGAATTGCTCCGAAATAGTAGTGAACTGGAAAGGTTGGTTGGCGGGGGGGGGGTATAAACTCTTACCAGGGACATTCGTTGGGCGAGACGTGGAAATTACTATTTTGTCCCCGGCAAAGACAGCGAGGCCATAAATACAGATGGATAATTGATCGTTGTGACTTATGAGTCATCGATCACAATAATAGTCGCATGACTTAAATTTAGTCAATCATGACTAAAGGCTGGTCGTAGAAAGCTTTATACTTTATTTTGACAACTCCATTTATCTCTCTCTCTCACACACATATAACTCTCTCTTTCACATATACTCTCTCCCCTCTCTCTCTCTCTCTTTCTGTGTGTCTCCGTCTCTCTTTCTTAATAGAATATATATATATATATACATTTTGTCTAGCAGTTATGTTCACTTAAAGACATTTCACTAAAGCAACTTGTTAAAGTGTCGTCGTATTTTAATTCTTGAAATCGGAATCAGGAATATAATATGAATGTTTGTTTACAATTAATGAGAAGTAAAGACGATACACGAAATACGTCATTCTAATTACAGCCATTCACAATATTGCGATCTTTCATAAACAGCGAACCGGTTTAAATTGGAATAGACATAAAATGCACCATAAATAGAATTATGTAGAACCATTTCGATCAGGAGGGAAGCAGTGAGAAGAGCGAAGAAAGCTTGGCTTTACAGCAGATGAACATACATAATCTCGACCCTAATGATGGTATTAAGAGAATTAAAATAGGTAAGCGTAGGACGCAATAATCTTCTGTATAGAAGGAGCGTCTGTAAAATACCTGTATACCTCATATTGGTTTTGTGTTGTCGTTTCGTGCCCGGGTGTGTCTTGTGTTTTAAGCTAGTCAGTTATAACTACTAAAATAAAATTTGAGTTATACAAATGGAAATAACAATAAAAAGTATCGCTGCACATCAACAATCGTTCATGAGTCAAATATAGCTCTGCCTCTTTCTTTCTTTCTTACTTTTTTTCTCTCGTTATACCATTTTCTTTTTTTTCTTTTCTTCTCTTTTACTATTTTATTCACTCATTTCTTTAAAAAAAATATTTCACCCCCCCCCCAACCCTGTAAATTTCTTTGAATGGGTCTCCCTAAATCCTGCTTCCATAACGCACGTACCACACGCGGTCTGCAACTGGTCCTTATTTCTTGCCATACATGGCAACGTTCCATCATGCTGATCTCAAGATGGAGCTGCCTCTCATAAATACTTCAACCGATGAGCCACTACATTTCCTTCTAATCTTCTAAGTTCTCCACCAAATATAATATTTCTTTTTTGCATGTATTTTTCCTTTAACGTAAAGAATTTTGTCAACATTGTTTCCAAAACTAATAAATCTAGAACGCGTGAAGCAGAATGGTTTATTCCAGTACGTTTAGAGCTCTCCAAACTCGAACTGGCATCTAAGACGATTTGTCTGGCACATACCATGATATTTTGTATATTGAGATCTTGGTCTACTTGCTTTAGGGGCGGGGGGGGAAATGATAAAATATATTTCAGCCTATACGGCCAGACTTCATATAGCAGCCTTCAATTTCAATTAGGGCTGCGGAAATTAAAGAATTAATAGATTAATCGTTAAAAATATTTAATCGATTAAAATTAATTTAATCGATTAAAATTAATTTGATCTGTTAAAATTTAAGAAAATATTTCAAACATTTTCTTTCCTATTTATTAATAATTTATATTTTTGTTACTTACATGCTTTGCCCACGCATTAATTATATTTATTTAGACGTTCATACGTAAACAAAAGGGTTTTTCTTCCTTATTTTTGCATAGCAGAACCAATTTGCTGTGTTATTACGTCAAAAAATTTGGGAGCCACGGAATTACAACGACTTAACCGATTTCGCGAAATAATGAATCGAAACTTAACGGGATCTATATATGCGTTATAAAATATAATTAATCGAAATTAATCGATTAATTTTCCCCGATTAATAGAAACAAATCTGCACCAGCACTAATTTCAATGCATCGATGACAGAATTAGAAAACAAAATTACATAACGATATCTTGAAATGTTCAATTACATGCAATATTTTAATGGACTAGATATTTTTTTTAATACTCTGCCCTTAAACAATATTTTAATGAATTCATTAACATTAAAGAAATTAAATTTTAAATTGTTCAATTCTTTTTTTTTCTTCATGAAAGCGTCCAAAGACATTTTTATTGGTCTGATTTGACTTTAAAGCGGGTTAACTAAATAAAATTTTAATCATGATTTATGTAAATGCTAAAAAAAAGTATGAATCAATTAGTAATACTCTATTAGAGGCTACATATATTAATGGGACTGATAGTAATAAAGGAATAGTTTTAATTAATTGGTTGGTATATATATATATATATATATATATATATATATATATATATATATATATATATAGTTGTCTAACACATTATGGAACTGTCAATGTTACTCTATAATTAAACTGTCTATGTTAATGGGATTGTCTATATCGGTGTTGTCGAACTTGTTTGGGGGTGGCGTGCCAGAAATTCAACCAAAACCCATTTATTTATATAGCAAAGTGCCAACCCTCCCATGAAACCGAAAATGTGGGTTTGGCTGGGCCGTTTTGATTAAGGAAGTAATATTTTAGTCACTTGTTGACTGATGAGGCTCTGCGTGCCGTCTGTGGCACGCGTGCCATAGGTTTGCCATCACTGGTCTATATTAATGATATTACCCTGTATATAAAAGCGGGAAACATGTTATTATGAGTTAATTTTTTTCCGCTCAGATTTCTTCAGGACTCCACGAACAGTGACAAGAGTTTCAAGTTCGACTACAGGGGCGAAGTGGTCATGAAAGGCAAGGCTACCCCCATGAAATGTTACTTTCTGACAAGAAAACTGGACACTCCCGAGAAAAAGTCCAAGACCTGTGATGTTTAGTTTATTGGACGGTCCTCGTGCTCATGGATGAGTCGTGTATCACATAAGGACGGACGCCCGCTAGGCAATTGTAGTTTTGTTTTTGTTTTTGTTTCTCTCCATTGTTTTCAAAGTGTATAACCCAATTTAAGCTGTCGTTAAATAAACATGAATTCTAATAGTAATCTTGTTTCAGATTGAGATGACACTCTATACATCTGTTACGAGCTACATACAAGTCTAAAATTAGTTCACAGCTTTTCCATTACGTTTCTATGCGTCTTCGAGTTTTAGACGTGATTCCAACTAACTTTACATTGTGCTTCAAGTCCCTGTATTGAACCATTAGAATGCCAATGTCAATCTACTCTATCAACATACCTCCTTAAAATAATACATGAGTGATATGTCATGCTTTTCTAAGTCACTATTGTGAAAATCTTAAAATTATAATTTCTCCGGCCAATTTCTTCGCGGAAATGCACAAATAGCGTATATTTAATATCATTTCTTTCCTTCTAAATGTACATACAACAAATAAATCATGTCTGTGTTGAATCGACCAAATATTGTTACAACAATGGAATAAATTCATTGAGCCCTGTTTGTAGGTTATTAAAATAAACTTTGTTGTCTGTCAACAGTGTAAGTGTGATACGGCCAACATTGGAGTTTTTGTAAAATTAAATTACAATATTCTAAGCATGCACAGACCATATTCCTCGCAAAGCACACACTCAAAATTCAAGTGATCAAATAATAACAAAGACTTTCTATACTGTATAGCAGGGTTCGGGAAACCATGGCTCGCGAGCCAGATTTGGCTCTATTGATGACTTCATCTGGCTCTCAGACAAATGTTCGGTTATTTAAACGTTTATTCAGAAACCTTTGAATTGCATATACAATAAACAGCATAAGAATGATATTAAAAAGAATTCAGAGACATAATTATTGTACTTTTAGTGTTGAAATTACACAAAATGCACACATTTACTTGAAGTTTTAGTTTAAAACATAATTTATGACTCTCACAGAATTGCTTTTAAAAGTATGTGGTGTTTATGGCTCTCTCAGACAAAAAGTTTCCCGACCCCTGCTGTATAGTATGGATATCAGATTTAAAAAAAAATGTGACAGATATTCATGGATAAACTGAAGTTGGAATGATATGTGGTTGTAATGAATCCAACCTCAAACTGTGAGAGTTTGAGGCAGTATTGTACTCGTCATATTTACCTTGCTTTGACTTTATTCTGTCATGCACAATAATTGATTCTTGATTTCGCCTCCTTAATTATCATTATTTTTATTATTTGAAATTATAAGTAGTATTCTTATCATTTTTATTACTTATATATTATGTTACCAAAACTTGTATTAAGTTCTTTTTGTTTAAATTTAAAATGATAGCTTGTTGGCTAGAAACACCAAAGTAAATATTTTGCCTATAAAAAATTATGCGAAAATGTATGACATAAATGGGGCAGTCAGGCTGGAATATTTATCTTCAACACAGGTAGGGAGGGAGAGTGAAGACTGTGTATTCTTAATGGAGTGGCGTAACCAGGGTTAGTTCTAAGCTGAAAGGAAGAATAATATTCCGCATCCCCCCTTCCCCCCCCCCGTGAAATAAAAGCTCGGAAGTGTTACGGAAACGCCACCCCTCCAAGTCAAAATGCCCCCCCATCCCACGGCTCCACCGTTTTCTACGCCACTGTCCTTGAAGAGCACTTAGTGAAATACGAGTCTGTTTCGTGTTTCAATAAAATAGAGCAAGTATTAATTCCAAGGTTAATGATGAGCATCATGATTTCATGTAAAGCATTTTCTCGCAGTGGAGGAAATGTCTCTTGTGCACGAAGTCTATTACTATTGTGATATATTTGATGTATTTATGTATAGTTCACCATGGACATTGAGCATTAAAACAACACTTTACTTTTCTGTGACTTGTTCAAATAATACCACTTTCTCTTCAGAGGTGTATCTTTACAAATTGGAACATGGGAAGTTTCTCCTCCCCCCGCCCCCCGTCCCAACATATACACATACATAACCCAGACTAGCTATTTTAATGTAAACCACACCAAGGGCGAGTTTCCACGAACAATTTTCTCGCACCGTCGGTAGCTCCTATAATATAAGTTGTGATGGACCTAATACCATCTCTTAATTTAAGTTTGAAAATTTAGCTCACGATTTGATGACGTCATGCACGAGGAACCACTTTTATGATACAGCCTTGATTCCAACTTTTATTATCTTATTCAATTGTGGAGAAGAAGTTTGATAGTCATGTTCGCACTTTTGCAAACCCTAATCAGTGAGAGAGAGAGAGAGAGAGAGAGTGAGAGAGAGAGAGAGAGAGAGAGACAGAGAGAGAGAGAGAGAGAGAGAGAGAGAGAGAGAGAGAGAGAGAGAGAGAGAGAGAGGAGAGAGAGAGAGAGAGAGAGAGAGAGAGAGAGAGATACGCCACAATTGACCACATACACATTAAAAATACTTTAGACAGAAACGACAAGGCTTATCCTTGATAACTTAAATAAAACTAAAACAATGCGAAAACGATTTTTTAAAAATACTGGAGGGAAAAATGTATATTTTGTTAACTTTGAAGTAAGTTGTTATATGAAACTTGTACAGGATTGTTCAGAATTTTATTATTTTTAGATCCTTCTAGGAATAAGTCGCACCCATTTCACGTCATGGAAACGGGAATAAGCGATGTCTCGCGTGCGGGTGGCAACCGCTTATCGTCTTACCCTCTCAGCATTTTGGGACTTATCACTTTCCCCCTTAGCCCTTAACCCCGTGCCTTACTCTCCAACACATGCGTGCAATGCCAAGGATTCATGTCTTGGTATACAACATTGAGACTCTGAGGACAGGCCACTTGGAAACAAAAGAATTCCTATCTCGCATGCATGCGCACTTCACTTTTTACCTGACACTGCACATTTGGAAACAACGATAACTAATGGAGCAAAAGACAAAAGTATGAAATGATTAGGTAAAAATTAAGAAGATTCAATGATATAAACAGTTATTATATAGTTAATGCTGTCAATTAAAATCAATTTTAAAACATTTGATGTGTGATACATGTTTCTTTAGGATAATGACTCATATCAAATAGATTTATGTGGATACACAAATAATTTTATGAAGTTGTACTAAAGCGTAAACTAAACTTACACGACTTAATTTTTAAATATTTTTTTCAAATCCAATTTTTTTTTAAAAAAAGGATAAATATTGGTAGGAATGCTAAAAAAGTCAAAGCACTTCTGAAATAAAATAAATTGCAGTTTTCTTGTTAAAATTTATTACTTAAAGTAGGAATATTTTCTTATTGTAGAAAATATTGTCGATTTCTCGCAAATTAAAAAAAATAAATAAAAAAAATAAAAATAAGTCAAACTTTAATTATACGATTAATGAACAAAATTTAATAGAATGTTAATATCTCAAAGCTAAAATATACACACATAATTTTTTCATTTGAGGAATTTATCATGAATAGTTATTTATCTAAAGTCATAAAAAATATATACGAAAAGAAAGAGACTTTACGATCTACCGAAATAAAACTGTGCATCTGTAGACAAGACCAAACATAACACATTGACGACACGTTAGCCTCGGTACTGAATTTAACAGCGTCCTCTTTAATGACAAGAAAACACTACACTCAAAAAAAGCTACGTATTGAAGTTCAATATAATCTATAAAATATTTAACAGGCCAGATTTGCGTGTATAATGGTTATTTGTTTGACTGGAAAATTCACTGTGAAATACCCCTCCCCTCCTATATTTAAGTTTTACAGGTTGAGTTATAAGTAGGTTTCTTATCTTGCAAATTAAAAATAAAAAGCTTGTGTGGTGGGGGCTGGTGTGGAGCTGGCATTACTTGGAATTCTTAGAAGGTACCTTATCTAATGTACTTGTCTTGTTAAGTAACTTTTCATGGATTGGAAAATCACACCCAGGGTCCGCCACTGTACAATCTGTCATGTTGTTCTTTCACACTCAGATTTTCCGAACTTCAAATTTCTCGCCATATTTGTATAAAAGTTTATATTCTTATAGGGTTTGTCATTTCTCAGATCGGAAAACATCTTAAAGCATTACGTGATGTTAATATTCTTTGACGAAGTTCCCCCCCCCCAAAACTATGTTTTTCGGTATGAATACTGAAGTTTACAAAATTATCTATAGATCTATATATAATTCTCTTCGTGGTCGGACCCTGCGAGACAAGCTGCAAGTATGTTCAGCAGATACTAATTTTAGAAAGCATACAACCAAATTACAATGCATCAAAAGGTGTGCAAATTAAATATGCGCTGTAAAAAAAATTATATGACGTCATTGTTTTCGCTGATATTTTAATTTTGTAAAAAGGGAACAATGTAAAAAATTATAAAAATACTTTGTGTACATTTCAGAAAGTTTAATATTTCGTACTGATCAAACAAGGACAAGTAAGTTGGGTTTTTGAATAAGGTGGGCGCCTTAGGCGCCCTAAAAAAAGTGCATTTTTTTCAAAATAAATAGATTTCAGCTGAACACTTCCGTCATTTTTTACGGGTGATACGCCGCGGGTCTCTCCAGAGTTCCTTCTTTTCATTCACTCACAGTCGTTTGCCCAAACCCACCCCATTTTGACAACTGTGTCTTTCAGGAAGTCTTCACCCGTCACTAAATCATTAGTGGCGTATGCTACGCCGCGGGTCAGCTAGTTATACATAAAAAGGTTGATAACGTGTTTCTTTCATACTCAAGTACACTAAGCTTAATAAATTAATATAGAATAAACAGATATCTGTTGATATAAGTCAAAAGAGATTACCGGGACATTAGAGTGATATCTCAAATCAAATCTGAAATTGGTCCAACCGAATACCCCCAATATTTCCATTAAAGGAACTCTACCATAAAATGGGTGGGCCTATAGACTTTATAATATAGAATAATATATTATGGCTCCACATTTCTGTTCAGTTTGATTATCACGACAGACTTTTTCAAATAAAAAAACCACTTTGATTCTTAAGAACTAATGAACCAACATGTGGAAGAAAATCAGTAGCCCCGAGCCTAATGCCCTTCATGGGTCTTCCCGGAATACCCTCTCAGCTATCTGCCTCCCAAAGGAACGTAACAGCTGAGAAACCCCACCGGAAGCGGTCGCTTCTGAAGCGGCCACCTGGGCATCCAAGACAAAAAGTCGAAAATGCCTCCTATTAAATTGACCTCACAAGGAGGAGTGGCATTCCCTACTATGACCCGCTACCACTTTGGCGCCACCCCGGCAAAGCACACGAGTCTCAATGGTAAGGACCACCGCTAAGCGGGGGATCATCAATGACCTACCTAGGGTATGACCCCACACTGGAATGTTTCCTCAGAGCTGGCGTCCACTGCGTTCTTCGCGGTTCCCTTTTGCTAATCCGTACTGGCACTCCTGGCCCTAAACCGGCACCGCTCAATGGCGTTGCTAGTAAAATGAGGGGGACGAAACGGTCGCTTCGGAGAAACCCGACCCTCAACGGGTACTTGGTTTTCATCATCGCATTGCATCTAGATGCTTTGGCTAAGATTCGTACAGCGACTGTAATCATATTAGCACCTAACACCAAACATATCGGACTTAACGCATTGCTTGCCAGGAGTTGTCGGTTTCGGGTGGCGGTCAGGTCCGCGACCCTACTCGTCCGTCTAGCCCCGTAGAGGCCACCCCTTCTCGGCGGATTTCTTAAGTACTAGAAGGCTGGAATGGAACAATTTAAAAACAAAAATCCTATCGCAGGTTAAAGGCGGGGAGGTCTTCATGTCTGTAAAACAAACGTCTCTCTTTTTTCTGTATGTACGATTCCGTACCGCAGACCTTCCGCCTCGTGTATATATTGTTAACTTGCGTGCTGGCCCGGGGCCACATTACAAGCTCATCTGGCCCCTAGGGTGAAGACATTTATGGCCCACATGTAAGGCTGCAAGCGCTCACCCCGAGGACCACGTGTAACTGTCTTGTTTACAGCTGACTCACCAGGAGGAGCGTGTCATGAGTCAGGTATCGGCGGGATGAAAAATAGTCGATGACATCTTTACTTCCTATTTGAAAAGACACTGGGCTCCGATACCTGTAAAGAAATTAGCTGGGTTTTTTTCAAACCCAGTTGGTGTCTCAATGTCAGTGGTGTGTCAAACCAAGTTGGTGTGTCAATGTCAGTGGTGTGTCAAACCCAGTTGGTGTGTCAATGTCAGTGGTGTGTCAAACCCAGTTGGTGTGTCAATGTCAGTGGTGTACCACCGTTTCACTAATTAGCCATATACGAAACTGATCTCTATAGTGATTTATGTGGACAATTATTATTTTGACACCTCTCATAATGGTGGTCTTCGATGCCGCTAGATCAGTGAGGGGCAAATGTTTTAGGGCGAGAACAGCATCATTAGGATATGAAACGTCAAAAGGCCGCAACTAATAAGCTGAGCCTCAGTTAAGGTACAAATATATCTTATCCTATCTCATCTTATCTTATCTTATCTTATCTTATCTATACAGACGCTCCTTCTATGCAGAAGATAATTGCGTCCACAGACCATGACAGATGATCTGTTGGCAAGTGATGCAGCGTTCACAGGCCACGGCTTTGTGGGTTCCACGCATTACCCAGCCGCTTAACTAGTGTTAGGTACCCATTCGGAGGTAGGTGACTCAGGGACGCCCTAGGCCCCGGTAACAAATCCTTGCCTTCACATGGATTCGAACCCGTTACCATCGGTACGCCAGTCGAGCGCGCTGCCACTCGACCACTCGACTTAAAATGAACGTATTTATTTATTTTGTTTCCGAATTATCCGCAAATAAACCACATAGTGGGCTGTAAGTGGCCCAAGTGGAAATTTTGTTTTCCCCACTTCAGTACATTAAAAAAAATGTTGATTCGTCCATTGAAAAAATTTCAAAACAATAAACAATTGAAATGTGTTCGTTTAGAGCTCCGGAAATCTCATGTTTGATTACAAGGGAATAAATCTGAATTGAGGAAGGACACTTGTGCCAAATTGTTCCATAAAGGCCAGACGGACTGGCCTGAAATGCAGAATGTTCTCTGTGGAATTTGTTCCTGGTATAAATGGAGATTTTTAAAACAGACGGCCAGGGTGTGAGAAAAGTATGTTGAACTTATGTGTGGCATGAACCAGAAATACCTGCAACAATTTAAAGTAAATTTAAAATACAATTATTTAATTTTTTAAGAGATGATTTTTGGAAATTTTGGGTTTGCTGCGTTAAAATTAATTTAAAAAAATTCAGGTAAGAAACGCAATTAATCTCGCTGCTAATACATATACACAAACAAAAAAGATTTTAAAAAAAACAAACCTATAATGTGTGTATGTAAATATCAGTATTCAAGGGCTGTTCATTTGAAAACAACGGTAGAATTAAGAGAGCTGTTAGTTAATGTTGAGCTTAATATTAATATTGATATTATTGATTGTGTTTCTAAAGACAATAAAAATATTTACAAGCAAATGAGATTCAATGGAAATATGTGCTCGTGCTGACATACACAACACACACACAAACACGCATACAAACACACGCGCGCGCGCGCCTCCACACTCTGTCAGAGGTGGATTAAGATTGCACGAGGCCCCTGGCCCTTTTGGCAATTCCACCTAGGGCCCGGTAGTTATAACAAGTTTGGGGGCCCTTAATTTCTTAATTTAGCCTTTAATCATTCGGGGCCCCTGTTTAGCCCAATCACTACCCCCCTCTAATCCGCCCCTGGACTTAGCTCAACATTAGAAACAACAATATACGTATTAAAAACAATGACACACCTGGAATGTTGTTTGTTTCAAACTGTGGCAATTAAGCATACATGTCAAAATTATGATCCGGATAATCAATCAAGAGAAGTTTTAAAATCTAATTATTGCTATGTTTAAGTAACGAATGACCCTTACATACGTAGCATCGGTGGTCTAGTGGTAGAATACTCGCCTGCCACGCGGGTGACCCGGGTTCGATTCCCGGTCGATGCAACTTTTTTTTAAAACAGAGAAACATGTCCACATATTATTAATATAATTATCTAAACAAACTACAATTTTAATATACAAATAGAACAATACAAAACGATAAACATAATTTTTTAAATGCAGTTTACAGACCCCAAATACAAGCACTTTCTTGTAGGGCTGGTGCTGATTAAAAATTTTTTGTTAGATTTACCGGCTTACCGGGGAAAAAATTTAATCGATTGATCGATTAATTTCGATTGAATATATTTTTATAACACATCTATAGATACTCTTTAAGTTGCGATTCACTATTTCGTGAAATCGGTTAATAATTGACGTCACGCGCTTTTGGCCGATTTTTCACCCCACCCCACCCCTTTTTTTTTCGTCACGCGTCGACATAAAAACTTAGAACCCCTCCAATATGACCTCACGTAGCTCCCCCCCCCCATAAAAGCTGTATTTTATATTTGAAAAGGAGCATGTTTCAAATCAATTTTTTGTCATTTCAGCATCTATTTAATGTAAGGTTGCACTCTAATATCGTAACACCATTGAAGCCATGTAAAATGTCATAAAATACATGGTAAGAAATGAAATATTTAAGTGCAACTTTTATTTAAAGTTGAACGTTTGATGTGACGTCACATTTCATAAACACCCCCCTCCCTCTCGTCACACATCGTCACAAATGTGTGGACATCCCCCTCCCCCTCTAGGTGCGTGACGTCATTTATGGACGGCCCCGTCAGTCGCGGTAATTCCATGGCTTTCAAATTTTGTGACGCAAAACAGCAAATACGTTCTGCTATGCAAGAAATAAGGAAGAAAAACCTTTTTATTTACGTATGCACGTCTAAATAAATAATAATACGAGGGAAAAGTATGTAACTAACAAAAAATATAAATTATTAATAAATTGGGGGAAAAATATTAGAAATATTTTCTTAAAGTTTAATCGAATTTTAATCTATTAAATTAATTTAATCGAATAAATTTTTGAAACGATTAATTCATCGTTAATTTCCGCAACCTGCTTTCTTGTCATATGCTCTTCGATACTTAACTAACAAAAGTTTCACTATCTACATTTTACATTGCCTGAAACTATGGACAAAAGAAAATGTATATAAAACAACGCATTGGAATATATATATATATATATATATATATATATATATATATATATATTGTGTTTTTGGGCGCTTGATCTAAAAGGGGGACATTTGTATTTCTATGATCTTAATGTCAAAAGTTCTATGAAAATATATGCTTCACTGAACCGCCCCCCCCCCTAATTCCAACAATTACGACCGGTGGTCACAGAAAGAGGATTTTTCTTTTTCTTCTGTGTTTTTTTTAAAAGTATTATTTCTCATTCGCTTGACCAATGACCACAACACATATGTTGGGTAGCAACCCTCCTCCCAGGCTTGACATGATCTGCTGAAGGGCCACGCCTCGGATCCAGGTGATTTAGGACTTTGCTCCACCCCCTATCCCCTGTGCAGTCAATCTCGACTAGTCAAGGGATCACGACCACACGGTCATGCTGCATGTATTTATCTTATCTGTTATAGTACGCTCCTTCTACTTCTATACAGAAGATTATTGCGTCCTACGCTTATCTATGGTTTGTGTTTAGTCCTGCATTTTTATTAGAGATTTAAATGTTGATAAAGTGTTGGTTTTCCTGGTTTCTTCAGGCAACCCATTTCATGTCCAAACTCCGGACTGGAAGAACGAAAATTAGTATGTGTTTGTTCTTGCATACGGAATAAGAAAGGTGTTTTTATCCTTATTTCCCAGAACGTTCATATAGAGAATTAACAGAATACATAAACGTATCAGGCCGAAATTGTAATTTGGCACGATTATGAATAATGAATTAATTAATATTATTTTAATTTTAAGACTAAGTCAACACTTTAAATATTTTAATGTATGACTTATTGATTAGGATAGTCATAGTCATAGAATATGACAACTTTGTTTCCCGGCATTCATCATAAGTCTAAGGCATTGTTAAACTTTACAAGTAAAAAAAATATAGGAAGTCATACCTTGATATGTTTTGTTTAGAACTAGGGCAATTAAACATACATGTCAAAATTTTGATCCCGATGATCAATCAACAGAAGGTAAAATTTAATTACTGATATGTATAGCTAATGAATAAAACTAAGTTGTGTAGCATCGGTGGTCTAGTGGGTAGAATACTCGCCTGCCACGCGGGTGACCCGGGTTCGATTCCCGGTCGATGCAACTTTTTAAAATTAGAAAGCTTGAAACTTATTTGTATTATCTCGCTGTCCAAATTCAAAGTGTTGACCATCACATTTAGTCCTACTTAAGTTAGTAACATATATTTTATAAGTTTAAATCAATTATTGCGAAAATTTTCAGGAAACATTAATATAAAACGAACATATGGTAGAAAGCTTTTATTCATAAAATATGATAAAGACAGTAAGCGAATTTGTTCCGTCTGCCAAACACCGCTAGCGAATTATAAAGCCAGCAATTTGAAGCGACACTATGAAAAATGTCATGAAGAGTTTGCATCGTGGTATACCCGCAATCTGAATCTTATCTTATCTATTACAAACGCTCCTTCTACATAAAACTTTATTGCGTCCTATGCTTTTCCATGGTTTGTGTCTAGTCCTGCATTCTTATTAGAGTTTGAAATGTTGATAGATTGTTGGTTTTCCTGGTTTCTTCAGGCAACCCATTCCACGCCCAAATTCCGGACGGGAAGAACGAGAATTTGTATGTGTTAAGAAAAATTTTTTAAAAAGCAAACTTGCAGGATGTGTCAGCAGCAGATACTGCCTTCTGCTTTCGGCAATGAAGGCGTCACTTCAACTGAGGCAGGTTATGCCATCACTAGGAATATGTCTCGTGTGGTACACGTATTTTTAAAAAAACAAATCGAAACTGCATTAAGATGAATAACAGGCAGTAATATCAATTTTTTTGAAATTAAATAATTATAATCTTTCTTAGGCGAACTCATTAAATTCCCAGTAACAAATACATGTTTAAAAATTAAATCGCAAAATAAAGTGATCATTGCGAGTTGGGTCAAAGTTCTCTCTAAGTTTCAATGGTCCGTCGTGTAGTTGAACAGCATCAATTTTTTGTCCACAATTTTACCTCCCAGAAGCAGAGATAACATTATCATTATCAAATTTGCTGCGTGATAAATGTAAATTAATTGCTGCACGGCGATGATCAGCACGGCCGCACAGCTTTTTAAGGGAACTTAGGTCGTGACCTATACTTCAATGCGGATGTCAACAATTATATTTAAAATTGTCTCGCAAGTGAGCGGGGCGGACTAGAGTAGAAGAATAAAAACAAAACGATGAAAATGTGACAGTTTGTGACAGGGGGGAGGGGGGGGGGTCCGCCAACAGTGACGTCACGGTGTTTTCTATTAAATTGTAATTATGTGGTTAATAAAAAAAAATTTTTGTTCGAAAATGTGACGTACTTTAGGGGGGGGGTGGGGTCCGAAATTTGTGACAGCTTGTGACAGGGGGGAGGGAGGGTGTTAAAAAGGGTTTTTAAAAAAAGCGTGACGAACTTTATGGACGGCCCCTAATAATCATGTGTAGTCAATCTCGTCTGCTCATGAGTCATGAGTACACCTCTGACCTAGGTGCGCTTAGCTTCACCCATACGTCTGCACTGCCATGTTACATGTATTTCCCAGAAATTTCATTTACAATATAAAAATATTTTTTTTAATAAAAGTATCAGGCCTGTAGTTGAAATGACCATGGCATCGCATGATTATGAATAATGAATTATTAAGCATATTATTTTAAGACCTAACTCAACACTTTAACACTATTAATTATTATTAACAGGATAGTCACATAGACATAAGATATGAAATTTTGTTTCTCGGCATGCATCCTAAGTCTACGGCTTTGTTAAACTTTGCAGGTAAAAAATATAATACGAAGTCACACCTTGAATTTGTTGTGTTTTAATCTAGGGCAATTAGGCGTACATGTCAAAATTTTCATCTTGATGATCAATCAATAGAAACTAAAATTTAATCACCAACATCTTTGTCTAATGAATTAGAAAAACAGACGTAGCATCGGTGGTCTAGTGGTAGAATACTCGCCTGCCACGCGGGTGACCCGGGTTCGATTCCCGGTCGATGCAACTTTTTAAAAATTAATAATGATGATTTAAACGTCTCCTAATTTAAGTCCAACAATTAGAGTTGGCAGTGAAGGGAAGCGTAGTGTATTTTTTTCTCTTCGGTTTATTTTAAAATATACTAATTCTCATTCTCTTGATCAACGACCGTAAAACACTTGCTCCTTCGACTCGCCTGTATAAGTGAGCAGGGCTCTAGCAGAACGTAACAATGGAAACTCTTATTTTTTAAATTTTATTAAATTATTTTTTGTTACTTTTTAGAGAAAACCAAAGATTTGAAAATAAATAATGATGATAATTTATGACTGAAAAATACAAAGTGTTTTAATTTATTCCTTTTAACTTGATTAGATAGTCCAACGCTCTGCCAATTGATACCCTCTGCTCCACTTCTTCTTCGTTAGCAGTATCATCGTGGACGTCTACATTCCTTCCAAAGGACGCCGCCTACAAGAGTCCTCAAGGCATCTCTATCCTTTGCTAATCTCTCCAGTCATGTCAATTCTAGACCAGTCTCTCTAGCATACCCCAGGTATTGGCCATGTTTCTTGTTGTCTGCATCCAAGTATATATTGGTCAGGCTCTTGGAAGCAAGTGTCCGCAGAATATGGCCAAGCCATCGCCATTGGCACTGGAAGATCTCTTATTCCATCCTCCAATGACGGTGGTGATCCTGGTAGAGATCGTCAGCCTAATAGCTTCCAAATTCTGTATTTCACTTCTTGGCGTCGTACATTCCCCACCTGGGAATCTATTATCCCCCAGGACAGAAACCTCTTTAGTTACTATTTTTGGAATTTTGTTAACAAATTTTAAGTGGCATTGTTTGTTAGATCTGTCCCCACTCACTCGCAAAATAATAATATAATAATTAAGAAAAATAACAGATTAAAAATTGTAGTGGTAACAAAAATAGTTATAGTGATAGTAAAAAAATTATAATTACTATTTTAATTTTAAATACCTAATTGACCGTTTCTCTGTCGTCTCTTTAACCCGATTAACATGAAAACTTACTATTAATTTATTTGGACATGAGCTACTGCGAATAATTTATTATTTTCATTAAAAAAAGTTGCATCGACCGGGAATCGAACCCGGGTCACCCGCGTGGCAGGCGAGTATTCTACCACTAGACCACCGATGCTTACAACGTTAATTTTTAGAAACATCATTTATTTCAATTAAGACAGTTTTGAATCCAGGGATATTTACCTGGCAAGTCACAACCAGAAATAGACCAAACTGTGGCTCGCGAGCCGCATGAGGCTCTTCTGTGTTTACATTGCTGTTCGCGAAAACTTAATGAATAAAAAAAAACATTGTTTGAAATACATGATACACAAATTTTTAGTTTTTAAAAGTTAAAGGGAATTATTCGTTTCTGATTGGTATGTAATGTATTATATTGAACACAATCAATACTTTTGTTATGTCTCAAATATTTATAGTAAAAAACTTTGGCTTTTTACGGATTTTTAAAATTTGAAATTTAAAGTTCATCGCTGGACTGAGTCATGAAACATTGATGCCCTATGATCTCAGCTATCCAAGGATCATCTGCCCTCAAACATACGTAGCAGGATGTTAGAGTTAATGTCAGATTTTGAAATGTATTTATTTTATAAAACTCAACAAAAATATATAGAGTTGTCAAAAATAGGCAGAAGAATAGGATTTGTTGTTTATAGTCTATGAAAAAATTGCGTGTCTTTGTAAATATACACAGTTATATTACTTATATGCGCTTTTTAAATTGCGACACTAAGGGTTGTAAGTTTAGTTGATTGGACGGTCACACACCCGCGCCTGACTGTTATATGTTATTTTAGTATAACATAGAAGAAATATTATGTTATACAGTTATATTGAAGTATGTTACCTGTATTGGTTAAATCATTTGTGTTTGTTTTTATTTTTCTTCCTTTCCAAAACATACGTGATAGGATTACTAACCCAATCATAACAATAAAATTCTTAATGAGTAAGCGCAATACCATGATCTTCTATAAATTCAGTACAATTAAATTTAAAATCTTATTCAAATATACACCCTTATTTTAATTGCTGATATTTCAATTTAAAAAATAAAGAATTATCATAAAATTAATATCTATATTATAATATGGCTTTATACTTTGAATAAAGATATATATAAATTATTATAGATAATTGAAGTAATGGGCTATATGTAAGGGAAAAAATAAAATTTAAATGTTAGAAAAAGTTGCATCGACCGGGAATCGAACCCGGGTCACCCGCGTGGCAGGCGAGTATTCTACCACTAGACCACCGATGCCTACGTCTACCGTGAAACGTAACTAGTTTTGTAAAATTATTTTACGATGTCCAACCACCTGAAACTCCACTGAGGTTTTATGTTCAGTTTTTTTTTAAGAGTTGTGTAGTAAGAGTGTGACAAGTCCAATGCCTTGGGCAAAGCGAGTGTTACTTCATGTAAAGAAACCTCAACCAATGATGTCAACGAATTTGCATCTTTTTGATAGCCCAAAGTAATTAACGTTTCACTTAATAAATGAATGACAACTATGAAATCTGATGATTGCGTGTGGCTGAGTGTGCACTTTGGAAAGCCAACATAAATTCTATCAGGTCTACTCAAAGTTTATTAGATCCACTTAAAGTTTTTGAATATTTACCTAAAGTTGTGCAGGTCTCCTTTAAACTTTTGCATATACACTTAGCGTTTTGAATTTACACCTAAAGTTTTGCATGTACACCTACTAATGTTCTGGATGTACGCCTAAGTCGGCTAAGATTGCACGTGCACCTAAAGTTCTGCAAGTACACCTAAGATTTTCATGTACACCTAAAGTTTTGCAGTTTTAACTAAAGTTCTACAGGTCAACCTTAAGTTTCGCTCTACACTTTACATAAATGTACATATCTTTATAATAAATAAATTAGGGCTGCGGAAATTAACGATTAATTTCTCGATTAATCGTTAAAATTTTTTAACGATTAAATTATTTTTAACGATTAATCGACCCATCCCTTACAAATTATTGGAAGTTAAAAGTTAAAAAATAAAATGTGAATCATTGTCCAGCTCGGCTGGTTATATTGTCAATTAGAACCGCTCATCACTTGAACCGAATAATGTCAACACACTTGTCTTCTTGCGTAGTTGGTTAAAAGATGACATATAAAGGAGACATTCCAGTGTTATTTAGATTTTCAACAAGAACGTTTAATTAGTGTTACCTATGACATCATACATTTTAATTTTTGGCTTTAATGGAAATTAACGATTAATTAATCGTTAATTTTTCAAAAGTTAACGATTAAATTTAAATTAATCGTTAACAGCCCTAATTAAAACCACATCTATAAATATATAAATATTACAATCTATTCTTACCATTAAATGTCATGTAATTTGGGTATTTCTTTTATCCGTTCATGCGTTGTTTCTATCTTCTTTATATTTTTTTATGTGTGGGGGCACGGTGGATGGTGGTCGACATGGTGACCCAAGCAGAGGGTGATAAGCCCTAATGTTCCTGTAAGTGTTACGTGAATTGTGGCTCGTAACGCAAAGTAAGGTTAACTGAATTTCCCCCCACAATTACTTCCCCTACCTATCAGGCAGGGTTATCGTTATTACTCCCTCAGTGTTTACACTTCAGCAGTCTGACGGCGTCTCTAGGGGATCTGAAATGACGTCGTCAGCCACAGAAAGGTTGTTGGGTTCACAGGGTAAGCAAAGACTACAGGGAACTACTGAGTCGATGTGGCCAGTGGTCAGATTAATACACCACGATCGTTAACACTGATGTGGCCAATGGTCAGAAAAATGAACCTCGAACCTTTGATTTGAGGTGGACAATGGTCAACGTAATACATATGAAGGCGGATGTTGTCTGTTTTGTGTAGAAATCGCAAGTCTCTTTCTTCGATAAGAATTGTCGGTAATAAAGTTGAGCCGGGTTCCTGCAATGTTTACAATTATAATATTATATGATAAGCAGATGGTGAAATGTTTGCCTTGTCATGATGTGTATATAAACGATATACTGTATGTTTCAACACAAATAAGACATAAGACATGCGTATCTAAAAATGTGATAAAATTCTTTTTAAAAAATCATACAAAAGATTCAATTTCCGCAATTGCGATGAGAAAATATCGCATCCTTTTTTAATCACATTAATGTTTTTATTATTTTAACAATTAAACTCTCATATCGAGAAAATGGCATTAAAATAACAATTGTAATTAATTATAATATGGCACGTAAGAGGTTATGCGTTATTATTTAGTATGTGCATCACTTACAACGATTCCATATATTTCACCGAGGAACACTGAATCCAACAATTCAATGTGGTTTAATTGATTAATTTTTAGGGGGTCGTAAACATGTTTTAGAAAAACGTATTCTACTCATTGCCTTTCCAAATTAAAATATTTAAAATTTGGGGTTTGGCCTAATTTAAAGGTGAGCGGAAAAAAGGTACACTGAAAAATTCGCGGAAGAAAGGTCACTGACAAAAAAAGTTATGGGGGGGAAAAAATCCACAGGCAAAGAGCCGAATGAAAGAATACAAATTTTTATGGGTCAGTGTTTTCGTAATATGTGACTTATTATTATTTTTTAAATCCTAAATTACATTTGACAAATTAATATACAATTAAAATGAAGTCTCAGAAAGAATAGCTGATACTATTTATAGTATAAAATATAGACTAGTGCGTTCAGCCTAGTCCAACACGAAGGTCTGTTAACAGTCTGAACATTACTTTGTTATTGAAAGTAAATTTCCTTATTTAAATATCTACTTGGGGTTTTTATCTTGCGTTTTCTTTGGGAACTAGTCGTATTCCATTAGCCCGAGTAGCACCTCTTTAGTTTATTTCTGTCTATCAATGCCAACAATACAACAGATTAAAAAAAAAGATTCCACACACAATCGTGCAAACAAAAACCAACCGCATGCATTCCTGAAAGAGAATACAGTTACAGGGTAATGGAAAACAAATTCAGGCCAAAGGGCACAGAGCTCAGCCGAGTGCTTGACTGCGCCAGACGACAGGGTATACAAAGGTCAAGTACGTTTATTTACATAGCCCCGAGGGGGGGAAATAAATGCCTTAGAGACACTAAAAATACTCATACGAAAACATTGGGTGGTTTCGATGCTCAACAAAGGGAGACGGCTCTGATTCTTACTATGAGTTATTTTTGGCCGAATGACGTCAGTGCTGTGATACCTTCATTGTTGAATTATTTTTTTACATTGGTAAAATGAAGTCGCGGATGAGCAACTTCTTTATCGGTCGAAGACCAGGTTTAGCGGGTGTCTGGTCTTTATCCCGATCACAAAAAACAATCAAGGAATATCTTAGCTTACATGTGTAATATTATCATGGTTAGCTCCAAAAGGGTCATTTATTGTCATTTACAGAATCAAAATACAGGTGTTTAACAAAGAGAGAGAGAGAGAGAGAGAGAGAGAGAGAGAGAGAGAGAGAGAGAGAGAGAGAGAGAGAGAAAGAGACAGAGAGAGAGAGAGAAAGAGACAGAGAGAGAGATAGACAGAGAGAGAGAGAGAGAGAGAGAGAGAGAGAGAGAGAGAGAGAGAGAGAGAGAAAGAGACAGAGAGAGAGATAGACAGAGAGAGAGAGAGAGAGAGAGAGAGAGAGAGAGAGAGAGAGAGAGAGAGAGAGAGAGAGAGAGAGAGAGAGAGAGAGAGAGTGAGAGATGTTTTTAATTAGATCTTAATGGTGCCCAATTGCTGATTGAACCACGAGTTTCTTTCTTTGTAATATTTAAACTTGTATTATCTCTTTTTCAAAATTTTGTTTTATTTCCAATTTAAAACTAAATGATTTGATCCGATGTTATACCGCTATTTTATTTGGGGAAGTTTTTAGCCCCCATTCCACCCGTTCCAGTTTCAACACTTGAGTCAATTTAGGTAAGTATACTGCTGACTCAGGACTCATATTGTATTTAATCCATTTTCAAGACACTGGAGAGTACTAAAAATCATATTTCACTTCACGGGAATCACGCACTTCACTATTTCTATCTAATAAACTATGTTCACTGTTACTGTTTTCTCATTGTATATCACATTGTCCTCTCATATCACTTCATTATCATCCAAAATTTGACCAAAAAAAAATGTGTAAGGCCTTCAGCCAAAGGTTATATGTAAATTTGAAAGAAAGAAATATTAAACGCTATTTCCGAAAAAGGGACTGCAGTGGAGATCGATGATAGTAATTTGAGGTTTCCACCGCAACCCCCTTTTTCTTAAAAGACTTTACTAAAAATAAATTGTCCATAAATGAAACACACATCTGTGTAACATTTAAAAATTAGTAGCTTAAATAAATTTGGAAACATTCGTATCTTTTTAAAATCCTGTAAATTAACTTCACCTTCTTGTCTTGGTTCCGCCCGCAAAAGAAAAAATAAAACAAACACGCAACAATAAAGTTTTTGACTATAAATTCCTTATATATGAGACATAACTAACCGTATTTATTATGTTCAAATGCGACAAACATTTACAGACTGAATGTGTCTTAACTCCCATTTGCTTTATAACCGGGGGTGGGGGGTTGGGGGTGGGAGAGGGAAAGGCCTCGTCATCGATCGCTGGACCGAGTTCAGCGTGACACGTCAAATGTAAACAAAAGCACGCCGGTACATCGCGTCAACGTGCGAACTGAACTGTCACGTGAAAAAAAACAATAACAAATAGTGAAATTGAATTACATACGTTGTATAGAGATACACTAAAATGCATTAACTTAATTACGGTACGTTCGATCGAAATGAAATTTTAATACGATGCATTGTTAGGTGACACAAGTCTATTTGCCAAATTTCAGCTCGATGGCATCACGGGAAGTGGGTCATTTTTGACTTTTGTTTTTCCGCCCGCCCGACGACGAATGACAGACAGAGAGACAGAGAGAGACGCCGGTAAAGTTAATATAAGGGATTTAAATAAAACAACCCCGTAAAAACAACGTTTTTGACTATAAATCCCTTATATATGAGACATAACTAAAAGTATTGATTATGTTCAAACGCAACAAACATTTACAGACTGAAACCGCAATTATCTCCCCTGGCTTTAAAACTGGGGGAAGGGGGAGGGGGTGTGGACATGGACGGCTGGCGTCAACGCGTTAACTCAACTCCTGGTTTAAACCACCTGGTTAAACACGAGATATGTTCACCGATGGCTGGCGTGAGGGCAAGTGACCCGTAAAATGTAAACAGTAGCGACCGCTACATATAGTTTATATAGATAAACTAAAAATGCATTAATTTAATAACTGTACGTTCGATCGATCTGAATTTGTGATACGATGCATTGTTAGGTGACACGAGCCTATGTGTCAAATTTCAGCTCGATGGCATCGCGGGAAGTGGGTCATTTTTGACTTTTGTTTTTCCGTCCGACGACGAACGACAGAGAGAGAGAGAGACGCCAGTGAAGTTAATATAAGGGATTTTAAAAGTAACCAATGATTCACTTCCGGGGATCCTATCGAGCTGAAATTTTGCACATAGACTTGTGTTACCTAACAATGCATTCTATCAAAATTACATATCATAACTTATATCAAAAGTCAAATTATATACGATTTCACATTTAGTACAACAGAGGTGTCTTTTGAAATGGGCTCCACAGCATACGACCACCTTACTGGACCTTACTACCACAGGTCATTAGGCCGAGTCTCCACGGACATACCTGCCGACAACACCCGCGGGTGGAAGTGAGGTGAACGTGAGAGACGTGATGTGTTCCTATCAATAAACGTGTGAGCCCCCCGCCCCCTCACCTATCTTTTCATTTACTGTTTTTTGAGGGGGGGGGTGGGGAGGCAGGCAACTAGAGAAAACAAAGCTCATCTCTTGTCTCTGTTTGTGTAAGGAAAATGGCAGACAGGTAAATTGGCCGCTGCAAAAACTGTAGACGTCCTAAACACGCGGGGGTATTAATGGATCTAGGCACTACAAGTCAACACCAAGCGCGGTCACCAAGATGGGATACCGGCGGTGGGGACGGGGGACTTCATTGAGACGAGATGGGTCCATGAGATAAGAAATAGTTCAGAAGATTGACCCTGAACTTTAAACCTTTTTAAAAAATGTGCAAGGCTATGAAACAATACAAGAAAGTGAATGTCGTAGGGCATGTGAGGGGGGGGGGTGTATAGTCGGAACATTACAGCGTCAGATTCCTATTATTTTTGTTTTAAGTTTTCGTTGAAAAGATCTTAATTAGATAACAATAAACGAAGTCGGAGCTTTGTGTAAATTTTAAAAGTGATTATCTTGATATCAAAAAAATATGTCTAATTTCATCTCTACCAGAATTAAACGCGTTTTGGTAACAACCCGATATCTCGATTAGGTTCTCTTCTTCTTACAACACACCCGTAAATTTCTGAGGAATTTAGACAGGGGCCACTGAAATCTATCACAGTTAACATCAATATTTGTGTCCATTTTCTTCTACGATGTTCTTGAAGCTTTTTAATTCTATAATGATTTATTTATAGAACACACACTTCAATAAGTGTTATTAAATGTTTCTGTACAAATTCAACATCAAATATGTTTTAGTTAAATCTTCGGAGATAAAAATATGTCTTTCATGTTAGTGGTTGCATTTATTTCTATAGCTATTTTGACACATCTAATATATAAAGATGAAAGTTTGTGTGTTTGTTTGTTTGTGTGTTTGTTTGTTACCAATGGAAATCCACACCGTTGGACCCAGGATGCTGAAATTTTGCATGGGGCTCTCATTCGACCCTAGACAGGTCGTAGGCTATGTTTCAACCCCAGGTGACCACCCCTAGGGTAAGGGGGCCCATAATCAGAAAATGTAGAGCCAAATAAAGACAAAATAAATTCTCATTTCGATATTGAACAGCTTCATGCGGGCATTCAAAACGAGTTCATTTTGGTGCGTTATTTTTTACAATACTTTATTTTTAGCTGTGCGCTTTCAAAAATCTTTTATTGTCAAATTACGGTGCGCACCTTTTCGTGTACGCATCTAAAAGTGAGCAGTGTAATTTTATTATAATAACATTCATATTTGTTTTGGCCTTGCGGTACAAAACAGTGGCCTTTTATACAAATACTTTCTTGATATTATAGATCTGTTAACACTATTTCATTACATTTGTCACACGATGTATGGTATTTATTTTTAAATTAAGAGTTTTATTATGTTGTTTCTAATGACTCAAATTTTAATTTAAACAAATAAAAGAAATTGCCCAAGTCAAAAAAGCTTAATCGTAATTTAGAGGAACTATACGTTTGTTTTTCTTAAAATTTGATGCGTGTTCTATATTAATTTTTCTTGCTTATTTTACTTGCTCAATCCCTTAAATTTAATTATTAACGTAAATCATCAAGGAATATTACATGCATATAAAAGCCTACGACCAATGCTGTGTTTTTTTTATTACATACGCTCTATAAATTTACAATTTAAACCTTTCTACCGGACTTATAAACATAAGCATATTAAACTCAATACAAGTGAACCTATAAGCAATTAATTAAGTTGGGCGGCGAATTGAATATGCCATGGTCATTACGCTGTTGCGGAATAACAAAAGCCATTTTAAAAATAGATGTTTAGTCAAACATAGCATCTTTTTTTCCTATTTCGTAAATAATTTATTTATTTTGCAGAAACTAAATCTGTTGTTTGAAATATAATTTACAAACTATGATGTCCCATCGGGAAACATGGTCCAAAACATACTTGAATTCTTTTTTAAAATTATACCTATTACATAAAAGCCGTAAATTTAAATCGTATAACATAGAGACAAATATAAAAAAAAGCATTATATATCATTTCCATATTAAAACACTAATAAATAAAGACTATCAAAAAGTATACAATTTATTTTTGGAGCAGTACTGCATTATAAAGACTTCATTTTAAGCGCCCGCCTTTAAATTAACTTTAATTGACTAAAAATTGACTATAATTTGTTCACTTTTGTCCCTTTCTACAAAACGGTCCATTTAGCGATGGATTCCAAAATCTTATATGTTGCTGTTTCACCAAGGGATACAATTCTTTTTTGATTCCCGTTTTGAGATAAGACATTATATTTTGTAAAAAAAAATTCCTGTTTTTGTTTCTGGAAATTAGATAAAGGGCGATTTTTACTAATTACTTTTAGTTCAGAGTTGAGTCGTGCTTAATTGTTTTTAGTATGATTCGTAAATTTTACAGACTTTTAGTCAAATGGGAAGTTGGACCATTAGTGAGAGGGGGCTTAGGCTTTTATTAGTATAGAAAAGGGGAGGGCACTAAATGAAGTTAATCAAGAGAAATACAAAAAAATAAGAAGAAAGTAAATCGTTGCATACACATACATACTTAACAAATAACTATTTGAATATTTTCAACAACATAATAAAACTTGCTCATTACTATAAACTTACTTATTAAAATAAGAATCAATGATCTTGACATGCATATAAAGGCCTAGGACCTATGTTGTCATTTCATGTTTACATAATTTTATGTTTACATAAGCTAAACAAATTAACTATTTAAACTTTAGCTAACGAACTTATTAAGAAAGTCATTAAACTTAACACAAGTGAACCTAAAGATCACTAATTCCGTGTAGTTAGAAGCATAAAACTCTGGGTGGTTGTTAAGTACACTTCCGTGGTGGTAACGAGCAAAAAAAATATTTAAATATCAATTTTCATATAGCCCATATAATGAAAAAAACGTCTTTGTGCCCCCGGCCCCCCATGACTGAATTGCAACTTTTTTACGCAAATGATCGTCGTGAGAGGCTACTCAACAACTTCCCAAAGTTTCATGCTTCTACCTACACGCGAAGTTGGAGAATTCAATTAGTGATGAGTCAGTTTTTTATATAAGAAAAAAACTACATAGCCTATGACCTGTCCCGGGTCAAATGAGGGTCCCATGCAAAATTTCAGCACCTAGGTCCAACGGTGTGGCATTCTATGAGTAACAAAACAAACAAAAGAAACAAACAAACAAACTTTCATCTTTATATATTAGATGGGGTTTTCCCGCTTTGGGAATGTCAATGTTTGACTGTTGCACAGTGCGCACTATTTTGACACATGCTTGGTGTGACGTAGTTTGGTGTGGGATGACGTCAATAGAGAGATATGCTAGAGGGACGATTTTGTAGCGGAGAGCACGCACAGTGTTGTTATTATTTTGCCTTGAAGGATTTCTTTGTTCAATTAAAATATTGATTCTTCTGATGGTGTTTTTACTTATTGAGTTGAAGCCTTGTGAGTCATAAAAATCATTAGAACTTGACATTCTTAAGAAGAACAAATGAAATTAATCTCTTTAGAATGTGTTTTTTAAGATTTTACTATAACTAACCCTACCTAACCAAACTTGAAGTAGTAAACAAGTTTATATATTAGCTTATCTAATACCTTTCAGCCATTTAGTGGTGCTAATAGAATAAATTAAATTCATCTGTTCATTGATGTTAAGAAGGATGAATTAAATACATATATTTATTGATCTTGTGAAGGTTAAATTAAATAAATCTCTTCTGAATATTTTTTTTTGGATCTTATAATCAATACAAAATATCACTAAACAAATTATATATCCAAAACTTAAATTAACACTTCACCTGTTTTACAAATGTCTAAACACAATTGATGTGTCCGAATTAAACAAATAGTCATGGGGTAGCAAAATTTAAACTAATTTAATAATTTACTTATAAGTTACTTATTTATCTAAGTTACTTATAAGTTTATTGATGCTAAAAGGGGGGGGGGAACCTTCAGTATGGTATTTAAGAAGAAAGTTTTAACAAAGGGAAATACTTAAAAGCAGTTGTACACTAAAACAATATATAAGCTATTATGTTCCAATCTTTCTTCAGAGAAATCATGCCCCCAAAAAGAAAAACTCAATTAGGTCGTGTTTCTAAAACGGCAAAGAAGCAAGCCTTACATAGAGAAAATGAAACGAATGAACAAACACAGGCAAGACTTGCTGTTGAGAGAGAAAGAGTTTCAATCAGAAGAGCTAATGAAACCAGTGAACAAACACAGGCAAGACTTGATGATGAGAGAGAAAGAGGTTCCATAAGAAGAGCTAATGAAACCAGTGAACAAACACAGACAAGACTTGATGATAAGAGAGAAAGAGTTTCAATCAGAAGAGCTAATGAAACCAGTGAACAAACACAGGCAAGACTTGATGATGAGAGAGAAGGAGTTTCAATCAGAAGAGCTAATGAAACCAGTGAACAAACACAGGCAAGACTTGATGATGAGAGAGAAAGAGTTTCAATCAGAAGAGCTAATGAAACCAGTGAACAAACACAGGCAAGACTTGATGATGAGAGAGAAAGAGTTTCAATCAGAAGAGCTAATGAAACCAATAAACAAACACAGGCAAGACTTGATGAAAAAAGAGTCAGATCTTCAATGAGAAGAGCAAATGAAACAAAAAAACAAACCCAAATAAGACTTGCAGACCAGAGAAATGGAAATTTAAACAGAAGAAGAAATGAAATGCAGCAAGACCTAAAAGGTGCTGCTCATCAATATGACCCAGATATTCCATACCATCAACATGAAAAGGTCAACATTGGTGAGATGAACTTGATCTGCAAGCATTGCAGTGCATTTAAATGGAAAGATGAGCACCCTGGAATGTGCTGTTCAAATGGCAAAGTTAAACTAGAGACTCTGCAACATCCACCTGAGCCACTTGATCATTTGCTTCAAGGTGTATCTCAAACGTCTAAACGCTTCCTAGCCAACATCAGAAAATACAACTCATGCTTTCAAATGACATCTTTTGGTGCCAGCAAAGAAATTCGTGAACAAGGATTCATGCCAACATTTAAAGTTCAAGGCCAAATTTATCACAGGGCTGGATCTCTGCTGCCAGCTGAAGGCGAACCACAGTTTCTGCAGATCTATTTCATGGGAGACCAAGCTAGAGAAGTCCAACAAAGATGTGCAAACTTTCCAGACTTGCAACAAAATGTTGTTTTGGAGTTGCAAGAACTCCTACATGCAAACAATGCCTACCTTCAAATTTTCAAGACAGCTCTAGAAAGAATGCCAACTGATGAATACAAAGTTGTGATACGAGCTGACAAAGCACCAAGACATGAACACCAAAGGCGGTTCAATGTACCAACATTTGATGAAGTGGCCATTGTCATGGTAGGAAATGAATTTGACAGACGTGACATTGTCCTTCAAAAGCGAAACAACCTTCTCCAAAGAGTTGCAGAAACTCATCGCTCTTATGATGCTCTGCAATATCCCCTAATGTTTTGGCAAGGTGAAGATGGGTACTCCTTTGGCATTCCTCAGACAAACCCAGACACGGGAAACAATGTTTTGGGTAAAAAGGTTACAGCAATGGACTTTTATGCATATCGAATCATGATTCGCAGTGGTGAAGATAACCATCTCTTGAAATTTAGACAGCTGTTCCATCAATTCATCGTAGATATGTACGCGAAAATTGAAAGTGAACGCTTGCTCTACATCCGTCTAAATCAAAAGAAGCTGAGAGTTGAAGACTACATTCACCTCAGAGATGCCATTGCAAATGATGCCAATCCAAATGATCTGGGGAAAATGGTTATCTTGCCAGCAACATTTACAGGAAGTCCAAGACACATGCATGAGTACACTCAAGATGCTATGACTTATGTCAGAAATTATGGAAGGCCAGATTTGTTTATCACCTTTACATGCAATCCACTATGGCAAGAAATTCAGGCTCATCTTTTACCTGGCCAATCAGCAGTGGATCGACATGATTTGGTTGCTAGAGTCTTCAAACGAAAACTATCAAAATTAATGGGAGTCATTACAAAAAGTCATGTCTATGGTGAAACGAGATGCTGGATGTACTCAATTGAATGGCAGAAGAGAGGCTTACCCCATGCACACATCCTAATCTGGCTGATGAAAAAATTACGACCTAATCAAATTGACAATGTAATCTCAGCAGAAATACCAAACTCTACACAAGATAATTTTTTGTTTGAAATTGTTGTGAAAAATATGCTGCATGGACCCTGTGGAAACTTGAACAGAAACTCTGCTTGCATGGTTGATGGGAAATGCTCAAAAAAATATCCAAGGAATTTGATACAAGAAACTAAAACTGGTGAAGATGGCTATCCTGTGTACAGACGCCGTAAACCAGGAGATGGTGGTTTTACTGCAAAAATCAAAATGAAGGTTGGTTCAACATATCAAGAAATAGAAATGGACAACAGATGGGTGGTTCCCTACACTCCAATTTTGACAAAAATGTTTCAAGCTCACATAAATGTCGAATCTTGCCAATCTGTCAAGGCCATCAAATACATCTGCAAGTACGTCAATAAAGGAAGTGACCAGGCCGTTTTTGGTCTTGAAGGAAACCAAGAGAATCCAGATGAGGTGCAAAAATTTCTAATGGGTCGTTACATCAGCAGTAATGAAGCAGTCTGGAGAATTTTGAATTTCCAAATTCATGAACGGTATCCAACAGTTGTTCACTTGAGTGTTCATCTTGAAAATGGGCAAAGAGTATACTTCAACCAAGAAAATATATATCATCAAATTCTGGAGCCACCAAGAACAACTTTGACAGCTTTTTTTCAACTGTGCCAACAAGACGACTTTGCAAAAACCATTCTCTATTGTGTTGTTCCAAGGTACTATACTTGGAATGCTTCTCAAAAAATATTTAAACGCCGAAAACAAGGAGCAGATGTTGAATATCATCCAGGGATAAAATCTTCAGATGCATTGGGACGTGTGTACACCGTTCACCCATCTAATGCAGAATGCTTCTTTTTGAGGATGCTACTTCATGTTGTTAGAGGACCAACATCCTACACTGACTTAAAAACTGTTGATGGTCATGTGTGTGCTACATTTAGGGAAGCTTGCCAAATGCAAGGGCTACTAGAAAACGATCACCATTGGGTCTTGACCATGGAGGAGGCATGTACATCTCAATCACCTACCCGTTTGAGACATCTGTTTTCAATTTTGCTGACAACATGCTCTGTTTCTAATCCACTTGCTCTCTGGGATACATTTAAAACATATTTGAGTGAGGACATTATGTTGCAAACCAAGAGAGAGAATCAAACACTGCTAATTGAGTTCTCTAATGAGATTTACAAAAGGTGTCTTATGTTGTTGGAGGATTTGTGTGTATCAATGTCAGGAAGGAACCTTGACCAGTTTGGGTTACCAACGCCTCAAAGAAATGAAAACAATCTTCAGAATAGTGAAATTCTACGAGAACAAAATTATAACACAAATGAATTGATGGCCTATGTCTCAGAAAATCAACCACGTTTAGTTGAGGATCAAAGAGCTGCCTACATTCACATCTTAGAACTGGTTACCTCAAAAAAAGGTGGAATCATATTCCTTGATGCTCCAGGAGGTACAGGTAAAACATTTGTGATCAATTTGCTCTTGGCTACAATCAGACGAGACAAAGGTATTGCTCTAGCCGTTGCTTCTTCTGGCATAGCATCAACATTGCTTGCCGGGGGTAGAACAGCTCATTCTGCCTTCAAGTTACCTTTGAACATGAACCATTCTGAGAATGTAACCTGCAACATATCAAAAGGATCAGGAAAGGCCAAGGTACTAGAACAGTGTTCTCTCATTGTCTGGGATGAGTGTACAATGTCACACAAGCGAGCTCTTGAAGCCTTGAACAACACTCTTCAGGATTTAAAAGGAAACACAAAACTAATGGGAGGAACAGTTGTGGTATTAGCTGGAGATTTTAGACAAACTTTGCCTGTCATTCCAAGGTCAACACCAAGCGATGAGTTGAATGCCTTCCTCAAAGCTTCAACTCTGTGGAAACAGGTCAAGAAAATGACTCTGACCACCAACATGAGAGTCCATTTACATGGAGATAATGCAGCAGGCTACTTCTCACATCAATTGCTTCAACTTGGCGATGGAAAGTGGCAGGTAGACCCAGCATCAGGAACAGTTTCTTTCCCATCAAATTTTTGCACTGTAGCAAAGTCACTTGAAGAGTTGAAACTTGCCGTTTTTTCCAAACATCCAAGACCAGTTTAAAAATCCTGAGTGGTTGTGCGAAAGGGCCATTCTTGCTCCAAAGAATTCAAGTGTCAACAGCATCAATTCTCAAATTCAAAATTTTCTACCAGGCATTTCAAAAAACTACAAATCTATTGATACGGTTACAGATCCGGCCCAAGCTGTTTACTATCCAACAGAATTTTTGAATTCATTAGATCCTCCTGGCATGCCATCACATAACTTGGAACTTAAAATCGGAGCTCCTATCATACTTCTGAGAAATTTGGATCCCCCTAAACTATGCAATGGAACACGATTGAGCATCAAGCATCTCTTACCTCATGTAATAGAAGCCACAATTTTGACAGGCTGCGCCAAAGGAGAAGATGTCTTCATCCCAAGAATTCCACTCATACCAACAGATATGCCTTTTGATTTCAAGCGCCTCCAGTTTCCAATCAGGCTTGCATTTGCCATGTCTATCAACAAGGCACAGGGACAGTCTTTAAAAGTGGCAGGCATTGTACTTGAGGAAGCATGCTTTGCCCACGGACAGCTATATGTGGCATGTTCTAGAGTTGGGTCACCAACAAATCTTTTCATTTTTGCACCAGACGGAAAAACCAAAAATATAGTCTATCGACAAGCCTTAATATAAGCAATATATAAATTACATGTACTTATTTTTAATTACATTTCAATTTATTTTTTAAATTGTTTTTCAATGAATGAATTGAAATATTTTTTTTAAAAATCTGTTGACTATTATTTTAATCGTGCGACGCCGGGTAACCCGGCTAGTATCATTAATAAAGGTGAATATTTTAATTCCTGTTATTTTCTTAATGTGCAATCTCTAAAAAATAATAATTTCTTTCATCCTTACTTCTTACTGGCATTTACCATTTTTAAAAATATAAATGTTTTAAAATTAAAAAAAATAAATAATCCGCTTTCTTTACCCATCCTATTTTTAGTTGACAAGTATGGTCTCTATCAATTATTATTCGATTTCTTCGTCCTTGGCCTCCATCTTTACTGGTTCCATTTCTCTATATTTTCGCCCCCAGTCATAATCGTTTACATTTCTGGGATGTATAGACCTTATTTGGCCTAGCTTTTCAACATAGCCTGCATGGTCCCCATAATTATTTTCAGTTCTGGAAGCTTCTAAGAAAAAATAACTGAGATTAATTATATACTTTAAAAATAAAACTTAAGAAGGCCCTAGACATGTTTGAATGTCTAATATTCCCATGTAGCTCGGGTATATTTTAGCAGTGTTTTTTTTCATCCATAATATCAACATGTGTGCCAGTTTTATATTCCCCCTTCAAGTGTCAATCTAATAACTAGGGGCTACCGCGCCCAAAAAACCCATGCATTTAGCAATTTGATATTTTATTTTTTTTAATGATATTGTTTATTCTTTATTAATTTTTTTTAATGTATAGGGTTTGAAAGGATTATATTTATTGGAGAGGTGGGCGGTGGGAGATAGCTTAAGAACCTCTCATCTGCGGAGATCTCACATTGATGTGAAGGTATTGTATGATAGTGGCAGCGCGCTCGACTGGCGTACCGATGGTCACGGGCTCGAATCTATGCGAAGGCAAGGATTTGTTCCCGGGGCCTAGGGCGTCCGTGAGTCACCCAGCTCCGAATGGGCACCTAACACTAGTTAGGCGGCTGGGTAATGCGTGGAACCCACAAAGCCGTGGCCTGTGAACGCTGCATCACTTGCCAACAGATCATCTGTCATGGTCTGTGGACGCATAATCTGCTGCGTAGAAGGAGCGTCTGTATAGATAAGATAAGATTATTGTTTGCCACATTGAACTTAACTCTAAACTATATACCGTTACTAAGCGGTTTCACATTATCAAACCAAGCAAAGGGTAAACCGGTAATAACGTGACAGCACTAAGCGGTTTCACATTATCAAACCAACCAAGTCGTAAGCCGGCAATAACGCGACAGCAACCACAAAACAGACTGACACCAACACCAGAGCTGCCGCTGGGGGTTAAGACAAATGATAACGCACCGTTATAAAACTGGTGTGGAGAGTAACTCACATACAGTCAGCCGAGTTCTAGAACTGAGACCTTAATAACAAGCCCCGAGGCTAGACTGAGTTTGTCACGAAGGTCCCCAAACACGACTGTTTTAGACCCGTTGAAAGTCTCTTTTTCAAAGATAAATTAGAGCGATAGAGTTATTAAAAACCCCAGTCCACTTAAGTATTTCAGTTCGTTGAAAACGTGACGTTGCAGTTTTACACTTATAGCGGATATCAAATACTGGTACAATGGTTTTAAAAAAAAAGCTTTAATTTAGTCTTAAGTCAGTATTGATATTGGTTCACGTGTCCCAGATAAGCGAAGATCGATGTATGAATGTCAACATTCCTTGTGTATTATATTCTACTTTTATATATTTATAATTCAAGTGACTTTAAACACGGCCACGCTGTACATTACCTCACACACGTGGTTTGCTGGTTGGTTAATTTTCGTGCCAGTCTGTATTCGCATGTGTAAGTGCTGTGTAATCGCACATATAGATATAGTTTAGCCATTATGTAATTATTCATATGAATGCCCACATTTTAAGTCTAACGTAACCAACAAAATACCAAACTGGGTACAGTTAAAATATATGACAATCAGGCATCTTCTAACAAGCTATATATCTTTCATTATTATGAGTCATGATTTGGCAAGAATAAGCATAAAATAATATTACTACATAATTTCTACTATATGTCTAACGAACATACATTTTTTTGTGCGGGCCTCATTTCAACGCGCAGAATTTCTTTTAACATTTTACACCAATTATACAACCTATCGTATCCGGGTTTTGTCAGCCATCTTTAATTTTTACAACTAAACTCATGTGCCAATTATCGAGCGAGGACAAGGTTAAAACTGATTTCTGGTTTGCAAATGATTCACAGTACAGTTTTTTAGTGACTTCCTATTCTTTCTTCAACCAATTAATATTACATTATAATGTGTAGATAATGTGTATTGTTATTTTTTTAATGATAATTCACGGAATTAACATTATATACAAGCCTTCATTGATTTCTTTAGAAACATCAACCGGCTAATTCTCCTGGGGGAAAAAATGATTTTGACCAATATTTCATGCACCAACAGCGGAGTAATTTGGCCTACATACTGAGCTTAATGTGTCTAGATATGAGTGCACTACTGTGTGCCTATATGTATTTTGTTGTTGTCCTTTTAAAATAGACTTCGGTCTTGTATGTAAGTGTAAAATCTGGGTGACATACAGATGCCATTTCATTTTACCCTCAGGGCCACCCACAGCATGCAAAAATATTCTCCAACCATAATGAAAAGAAAATGAAAAAAAAAGTCAAAGAAACAAAGAAACAACAAGTGGTAGCGTGGTTTAAAACCACACCAACCGCCTCTCTTTTCCATACCTGCGTTCATGGATTGTTCATTGTATAAAAACAAAACAAAAAAATTGTTCAGCCCTAACAGAATCATACTGAAAGGTGCCCCCCACTTTTTTTTCTTCTAATGCTACTGCTAGGAACCCTTGTCTAGGGGATGTCCTTAATGAAATGTAAACACAGCCCACATCATCAGCACGGATTGCCCTCGATAACCCAGGGCGTTTGTCTGTTTATCTTACAACATCTATAAGCACACGCAATCTGTATTCAGACGGCGATTTAAGGGGAACATTTTTTTAAAACCTATTACATAACCTAAGAGTTCGTGTGGATTGCATGTTGAAATGAGAGCATCAAGTTCATTAAGATTACACACGCTTTTATTAAAGTTCATTATACAATAATTTCTCCAATGAAAGATATTAGACTCCACTCACCCGATTGTTCAAACCACCCAAACGATAACAAAGTTCTGATATTATTTGCCAATCATTTGCAGATGATACTCAGCTATATACTCACACGGATCCCTCTAATTTGGACTCCGCTGTCCAATTGATGCAAGAGTGCATTGATGAGGTAAAGTCTTGGATGACGTTCAGCAAACTCAAGCTGAATGATGACAAGACTGAAGCACTTCTATTTTGCAACAATAAATCACGCAGTACTTTGTCTCTTCCGAAGTCAACTCACGTAGTCAGTTCGGATATTCTGTTCACAACATCAACTAGGAATCTTGGCTACATTATTTCTGACAACATGTCTATTAACAACTTTATCAATCACATCTGTCACTCTGCCTACACTGCCATTCGTCAGATCAGCTCAATCCGTCATTACTTAGCAGTTAGTGCAACAAAAACTCTTGTCTGTGCTCTTGTACTAGCTCGTATGGATTACTGCAATTCTCTTCTGTCAGGTGCGCCAAAACAATGCATTGAAAAACTACAGATAATTTTCCGTAAAATAGTGGAATTCAAATTATTTATACATTACTTTAATTGGATAGGCGTAACAACCGTATGAATAACCGTATTTTAACGAAAGAGTAATATAAATAAATAATAACTACTTGCAAGTTAAACACGATATTTGAACCACCATGCCATGTAGGTACTTGTTAGCGCATCATTCTGCGCATGTCGAAATTCCACGCAAACAGTCGTGGCGATATTACTAGCATATTATTCGGCTCAGCGGTGATGTGTTTTGTGTTGTTGTTTTTTTTTGTGTTGTGTGCAGTTTTCTTATTAAAGCGACAACTGTTACGTATACCGCTTAATTTTCCAAACTAATCGATACCTTTTTTGATTGATTTTAAATGTTTGAACTGTTTTGCGTTAGTTATAACAAGCATTATGTAATCAAACAAATGTTGCGCGAATCCGTTAAGACTCGATATTAAGAATATTTTTGTTTCACCTTGGTTTTCCTCCTTCAAAAGAAAAAGGACTGTTGTCGGAAATGGCTTTACTTTTCAAATGTCCACAAATGCCGCCCTTTAAATGTGTACCGACCGGGGCGGACCGCCCCCCTAGCTACGCCACTGGGTCGAGGGAAACGGGGTTGGGTTGTGAATGATAGAAAAATATAAAGATATTTTCTAAAAACAGCCCTAAAATTTTCAGCCCCGTATCTTTCAGAGCTGTACCTCTCAACAATATAACTCTCAGCTCTGAACTTTTCAACCTTGTATCTTTCATTCCTGTTCATTTCTACCATGTCCCTTTCAATCTTGACTCTTTCAACCATGAACCTTTTTTTTTACTTGCATCTTTCAACCTTGTATATTTCAACAGTGTAACTTTCAACCTTGTACTGCTCAACATTTTACCTTTCAACTTTGAACCTTTCAACCGTGTACCTTTCAAAACTGAAGCTTCTCCTACGACAATCATTGCTCCTAATGGGATGTATTTTGTATGAGTATAAGGGGAATGGCTGCAGAAGAGCATTTCGTAGCAGTTTAGATAGTTGCTAAACGAGGAAAACCAACTCACTATCAGCATTTAAAACTCTTATAAAAATGCAAGACTAGAAATATTTGATAAGCGTAATACTCATAATCTTTCGTAAAGAAGGTGGGTCTAACATAAAATCATGTAAGAAGTTAACGAATAAGTCCCATGGCGTGCGCTCTTTCGAATCAGCCTCACCAAAGTTATGGAATAGTATTCCCAAAACACCGCGGAAGTGTGACAACAAGTAAACAGGTAAAAAAAAATGATGAATTGCTTTTAAAGAACAGAGCGCTACGAGTATGCTGGACTATAGCAGGAACAAAAGCACTGGAAAAGTACGCAATCATCGTAAACATTATTTTCTAGACTAGATGTATTCATATTTGAAGGAACCATTCAGTGTGACACCTGCAATGAATGGTACCACATTGCATGCCTGCATTCTAACACACCAAAGCACAAAGCAATAGGCCTAAGAAATAAATATGCATCTTGGCACTGCATACATTGTGGGTTGCCCCAAATCAGTTCAGATTTATTTAACTATAAGGACCTTATCACCACAAACTCTTACAGTGTTTTGGCTAATCCTTTTATAAATAAACCACTAGATAAAATGAAACCAACCACACAAACCCATAAAATTACCCATAAAAAATCTAATAATAATAATAATCAAAACATTCTCAAAACACTAATAGTTAATTTTCAAAGCTTAAAAAATAAAATTCCAGATTTAGAACTACTTATAAAAACAGAAGAACCAGACATAATTGCTGGTTCTGAAACTTGGTTGAACCCCAACATATATAACTCTGAGATTTTAAACACCAATTATAATATTTTTAGGAAAGACAGATCAGACAATTATGGAGGAGTACTACTTGCAATTAAATCAAATATCATAGCTGAAGAAATTACTACACAGCAAAATTTTAATATAGAGTCTATTTATTGTAAAATAATTACACCAAACTCATCCCCACTTATTGTAGGCAGTATATATAGACCTCCGAATACAAACCCAGAATACATGAACAATCTTTGTAGTCAATTAACTTTCATAAAAGAGAATAATAAAAATGCAGTTCTATGGATTATGGGGGACTTTAATCTTCCAGATATAAATTGGAAAAATTATACAATTGATAACCATCAAACTAACAAAGAAATTAATGAACACTTTCTTTAGACACTATAAACAACATAAACCTAGAACAGATAGTAAAAACAGCAACAAGGAAAAATAAAACACTAGATTTATTCCTAACAAATAGACCAGGACTAGTGTTAGACTATAAAATAATTCCAGGATTGTCCGACCATGATATTGTTAGGGTCACCAATACAATAAAAACTAAAATTAATAAGATACCTAGAAGAATAATCTATCTTTGGAATAAATGTAATTCAATAAAACTACACCAATCAGCTGCTAACTTCCAACAAACTTTCCTAAGTAAATTTAACACAAATAGCCCAGTAGAAGAAATTTGGAAAGATATAAAAACAAATCTAAAAACTATAATGGATGAGAATGTTCCAACAAAACTAACATCAAATAAAATTAACAAATGCTGGTTCAATTCTAGATTGAAAAAGCTATGCAAACTAAAAGAGAACTTATTTAAGAAATATAAAGCTACCAATTCATATAGGATACACAAAAAATACTTAAAGATTAAACACTTGACACAAAAACTTAGTCGGAACCTCCAAAATGAATATATAAACAATGTAATTACCAAAGATAACAATAAAAACTTATGGTCCTTTATCAAATCTAAAAAAATGGAACCTTCAGGAATAGCCACACTAAAAGGCTCAAATAATAAAACCTATAATGATAATGAAACTAAAGCTAATATCCTTAACACATATTTTGCATCATCTTTTTCTGCCTCAGGCGACAAGGAAGTTTTAATAAATTTAAATAAAATGGAGGAAATAGGTAACATAACTGTAGATGAGATAGGTATACATTCACTCCTAAAAAACTTAAAAATAAACAAAGCTACTGGCCCAGATGATTTGCCTGCAAGATTATTAAAAGAACTAAGCAATGAACTGTCCCCAATCCTTGTAGTTCTCTTTCAAGCCTCTCTAAACCAGGGTAAAGTGCCCCAGGATTGGAAATTAGCTAATGTAAGTCCACTCTTTAAGAAAGGGGATAAATCAGACCCTGGTAATTACAGGCCTGTATCACTTACTAGTATCACCTGTAAATTACTAGAACACATAATATATAGTAGAATAGTTAACCACCTTGACAAATATAATGCCCTATGCCCACATCAACACGGCTTTAGAAAAAACAGATCATGTGAAACACAATTAATAGGATTTAATAGATGAACTATCAAAAGGCTTGGACAAAAATGATCAAATAGATACAATATTACTAGACTTCTCAAAAGCATTTGACAAAGTTCACCACCTTAGTTTACTTAAAAAACTTAACTACTTTGGAATCTCAGGTTCCTTACATCACTGGATCCAAGACTTCCTTTTGGGCAGGGAGCAAACTGTAATAATTAATGGATCTAAATCTGCACCAATAAAGGTTAACTCAGGAGTTCCACAAGGAACTGTGCTAGGTCCCTTACTCTTTTTAATTTATATAAATGATTTACCCAACAACATCTCAACAGGTACAAAAGTTAGGCTATTTGCTGATGATTGTATAATCTATAGAACAATTAAATCAGAACAAGATGGCAAAATTTTACAAAAAGACTTAGATGAATTGATAAAATGGGAAACTAACTGGAGTATGTCTTTCCATCCAGAAAAGTGTCAACTGTTAAGAGTAACAAAGAAAAAGAAACAAATAAATTCAAAATATTACATTCATGGAAAAGAACTGACCCAAACTAAAGATGCAAAATACTTAGGAGTCTTAATAAATGAGAAACTATCATGGAATCCCCATGTCAATGAAGTTATTAAAAAATCAAACAAAACCTTAGGCTTTATAAAAAGGAACTTTAACAAATGTAATAGAGATATAAAACTAAAATGCTACCTCACTTTGGTGAGACCTGCACTAGAATATGCATCTTCTGTATGGGACCCATCCACCAAAGAAAACATTGATAAACTAGAACAAATTCAAAAAAGAGCTGCCAGATTCATTACTGGAGAATATTCGAAACTGACAAGAGTAACACCATTAGTTAAATCATTAAACCTTGAAACACTAGAGGATAGAAGAACCAAGAGCAAAGTAGTAATCATACATAAAGCAATTAATTCTAATTTAGAAATACAACACAAAGATAACTTAATACAACCCTCAGATAGACATAAGGATAAAAACACCTTTCTTATTCCGTATGCAAGAACAAACACATACAAGTTTTCCTTCTTCCCGTCCGGAATTAGGGCGTGGAATGGGTTGCCTGAAGAATCCAGGAAAACCAACACTTTATCAACATTTAAATCTCTAATAAAAATGCAGGACTAAACACAAACCATAGATAAGCGTAGGACGCAATAATCTTCTGTATAGAAGGAGCGTCTGTAAACAGATAAGATAAGATTGACCACATTTTTTTCCATTGAAATCCATATCACAATTTATCTTTTCTTCTTCTAAGTTAAACCCAACCATTTTTTTTTGTTTTTTAAACCATTGAATGATACTTTATATACAAATTTATATGAATTACTGGGGAGGGGGGGGGGAAAGCACATTCAAATTTTTAAAATGCTGTAAAATCTCTTTCTCAATCCACTTCCTATGCTACTGATAATTAAATTTCACTAGAGACTCCATCAATGTTTAATATCTCTGCCGTTACCTCTACGCTTATTGTTAATTGTACTCCCGCTATTTGTTGTAGTAAAGCTGAACCATGGGTGATCAAACCTCAGATTAGGGAGCCATTGGTTGTCCCTTACCCATTATACTAAAAGGACTTTTTTTTGCCAAAAGTATAGTTAAGGTCTCATTGAACAGTTAAAGAAAATACGATTAGGTAAATGACAATTGCGTATTAACTTATAAGCATCGGTGGTCTAGTGGTAGAATACTCGCCTGCCACGCGGGTGACCCGGGTTCGATTCCCGGTCGATGCAAACTTTTTAATAGAAATAGGTTAAATAAATCGCAATAATTGTACAATGCTGATGTCCTATTAAATATAAAAAACAACCAGTAAAAACAATTTTTTTAAAACTATAAATCCCTTATATATGAGACATAACTAAAAATATTGATTATGTTCAATATAGTACGCACCGCACGACAGACTAGCATAAACGTTTACAGAACGGAAAACAGTATAAATGTATTCTCATTACCAGACTAGCATAAACATTTCCATGTGTAGCCGAGTGGTGGCTAAGTTATTAAAACAATAAAGTTCAAGTCACTAATTGCTAAGGATATCACATAGGTTTATTAACTCAAGACACATAATACACAATTGTATAGTCACTTCTTTCTCTCTCTCTATGTCTCTCTCTCTCACTCTCTCTCTCTCTCTCTCTCCGCTACCTATACACTTTCCCTCTCTCACAGACCAATCGCTCTCCTGACCCCTGTGACATCGATGGCTGGAATAAACATCTAGTGACCCGTGGAGGTCAACTATCGCAGACGGCTACACAGGCTACATAGAGATACATAGAGATAAACTTAAAACTCATTAATTTAATTACTGTACATTCGATCGATCTGAAATTTTCATACAATGCATTATTAATGGACAAGTCTATGTGCAAAATTTCAGCTCGATAGGATCACGGGAAGTGAGTCATTTTTTACTTTTGTTTTTTTCCTCGGGACCACGACAAACAGAGAGACAAGACGGTGAAGTTAATGTAAGGGATTTAATAATATAAATATACTAATTTACATTAATTTTCATGTTAATTAAGCGTCATGGTAAAGAGACGATAGAGAGAAAAAATATTTTTATGTGAAGAATAATAAAGATAAATATTTTTTTGTTAAAATGTTACTATTATTATTACTACCACTAAATTAATTTTTTAATGATAACTTTCATTATTATTATAATATTATTATTTTGTTTAAAAACAATGCCACGGTAATTATTTTTTTTTCAACAATGCTAAAAAGAGTAAATATAGAAACTCCATCACTGCGGAGCACAGATTCCCATTTGTGGAATGTAGAGAAAGTCAGAATCTGCAAGCTATTACGCCGACGATCTCTACCCTGACCACCACATTCATTGGAGCATGGAATAAGAGACCCTCCAGGGTCCATGACGATGGATTGGCCACATTCTGCGAACACCTGCTTCCAAGAGCCTGACCAATCAAATACTGGGCACCGTGAGGTGGAGGCAGACAACAGGAAACGTGGCGAATACCTGGAGAATGCTGGAGAGACTGGTCCAGTATAGAGATGTGGACTCTTGTAGGCGGCGTCTTTGGAAGGAACGTAGACGCCCACGACGTTACTACTAAAGAAGAAGACGTGGAGGGGGGGGGTTTATAAGTTAGACGACGGCTGTCAAGATTAAATCCTTTAATGGAATTAATTAGAAAACTTTGTCAATCGTTAGTTATTATAATAATTTTTTTTCTCTACAAAAGTGTTGACAAAAATACCCAACCCTATGGCGGATTAAAAGGGGGGGGGGCTGAACGGGCTAAAGCCAGGGGCTCCCGATGATTTAGGGGCCCCCAAATGTAGTATATTTCATAAGAAAGATGGACAAATGTTTGAATGAATTCCTGAAAATATCATAAATTAAATAAATTAATAAAATAAACTGATTTTATAGGCTCACTGAGAGAAAATATTAAAGATTATTGTTTATATTTTTAAAATTTACATCATCATAAGGCTCGTGTGGTCTTGAGGTTGAAAGTCGGCCTGCTGTGCAAGCATTCACGCTATCGATTCCAGGCGTGGGAAAAATTATTTTTTTTAAATTGTCTTTTTACACTCAATATTAGGATACCGGCAAACAGTTATTTCTTCGTATTCCATTTTTTCATGAATAATCTTTGGCTGGGAAGGCCGATCCCGTAGTACAGACAAAGTATGTTAAAGGAACCGATGAACTATTTAGTTACAAGTTACAGTCTTATATTAGCTGCTAGCAATCATGTTATTTAAAGGGACGCTGGCTGGATATGGCCCCAGTTTAAATTGCAGCCAGGGGCCCCGTGCAGTCTTAATCCGCCCCTGACCCAACCCCCCGCCGCCCCCCCCTCCCAAAAAAAAACCAAAAAAAACCAACAACTTCTGTTTCCAGTTTTTCATTCTGCTAGAGCACTGGTTACTTATACAGGCTGAGAAAATATGTTTTGTGGTCATTGATCAAGAGAATTAGAATTAATATTAATATCATTTAGTATTTAATAGAATAATAAACACTCCGCTTTCCTTGACCACCGGCTGAAATTGTCGGACTTTAAAAAAGGCATTTGGGCTAGACATTTACAAATATACATTGACAAATAAAAATTTCCCCCTTTGTTTTTATATCACAGTACTTTATGTATAAAAAGTTGCATCGACCGGGAATCGAACCCGGGTCACCCGCGTGGCAGGCGAGTATTCTACCACTAGACCACCGATGCTACACATTTAGTTGTTATTAATTAGTTTAACATAGCAGTTAAACATTTTTTTAACTTCTCGTGATTGATCATCGGGATCAAAATTTTGACATGTATGTGTAATTGCCCTAGCTTTAAACAAGACCAATTCATGGTGTGAATTGGTATAATATTAAATATTGTTACTTTAAAAAGTTTAACAAAGCCGAATAGTTTTCGAATAGTTCAAAAATTGTTATATGCACAACTACAAGGGGTCCATTATTATTATTATATATTTTGACAGACGTCTATTTAAAGGGGTTCAAATCTGGGAAGTTGATGAAAGCAGTGAAACTACATTAGTCTGTATTACAAATAAAGGAAAGTATTAATTCAGTTTGTAAAAAGCTAGAAAAAAGTTACTTAACAGTTTTTATTTTATTTTCAAGAAAAAAAGCGATTCGCAACATTGAGTTGAGGTCACCTTGCATTCATTTAGTAATCTCTTGTCCTCTATTACATTGAATTGGACGGTTATTTCGCGTGCGTCCATCTACCAGGTCTACCATTTATACTATTAATTTGGTCATTAAGAATATTTCTTTTTATGTTGATAATAGAGATGGGGCATGGTGGTCGAGCAATCGACTGGCGTACCCGTAGTCTATAGTCACGGGCTCGAACCCCTATGCCGTCAAGGGCATGTTCCCGTGGTGAAGGGTGTCGTCGAGTCAACACGTCTCTGACAGGGTATCTGACACTAGGTAAGAAAATGGGCATCGTGCCGCACAATACACCAGCTCAGCGGTGGCCCGTGAATGCTGCGTCACTTGCCAACAGACCAGCACATAACTGTAAAAAAATTTTTTTAAATTGAGTTAAATTATTTAGTCTCTCACAGAAGCTTGTTCTATAGACTATACAGAAGATTATTGCATCCTCTTCTAATTATGAGAGATATAAAATAATCTTACGGTATCACTTTCTTATTATAAAATTAGCACATGGCATATGAAAGAAAATTTGTATGTCTGTATATGTTGTGCCAGTGTGTGTTGTGCCAGTGTGTGTTTTGTGTCAGTATGTATTGTGTCAGTGTGTGTTGTGTCAGTGTGTGTTGTGTCAGTGTGTGTTGTGTCAGTCAGTGTGTGTTGTGTCAGTGTGTGTCGGTCAGTGTGTGTTGTGTCAGTGTGTATCGGTCAGTGTGTGTTGTGTCAGTGTGTGTTGTGTCAGTGTGTGTTGTGTCAGTCAGTGTGTGTTGTGTCAGTGTGTGTTGTGTCAGTGTGTGTCGGTCAGTGTGTGTTGTGTCAGTTTATGTTGTGTCAGTGTGTGTTGTGTCAGTGTGTCTTGTGTCAGTGTGTGTTGTGTCAGTGTGTGTTGTGTCAGTCAGTGTGTGTTGTGCCAGTGTGTGTTGTTTCAGTCAGTGTGTGTTGTGCCAGTGTGTATTGTGTCAGTCAGTGTGTGTTGTCTCAGTGTGTGTTGTACCATTGTGTATTGTGTCAGTGTGTGTTGTGTCAGTGTGTGTTGTGTCAGTGTGTGTCGGTCTGTGTGTGTTGTGTCAGTGTGGGTTGTGTCAGTGTGTTGTATGTCAGTGTGTGTTGTGTCAGTGTGTGTTGTGTGAGTCAGTGTGTGTCGGTCAGTGTGTGTTGTGTCAGTGTGTGTTGTGTCGGTCAGTGTGTGTTGTGTCAGTGTGTGTTGTGTAAGTGTGTGTCGATCAGTGTGTGTTGTGTCAGTGTGTGTCGATCAGTGTGTGTTGTGTCAGTGTGTGTTGTGTCAGTGTGTGTTGTGTCAGTGTGTGCTGTGTCAGTGTGTATTATGTCAGTGTGTGTACTGTCAATGTGTGTTGTGTCATTGTGTGTTGTGTCAGTGTTTGTTGTGTCAGTCAGTGTGTGTTGTGCCAGTGTGTGTTGTGTGAGTCAGTGTGTGTTTTGTCAGTGTGTTGTTTTAGTGTGTGTTGTGTCAGTGTGTGTCGGTCTGTGTGTGTTGTGTCAGTGTGGGTTGTGTCAGTGTGTTGTATGTCAGTGTGTGTTGTGTCAGTGTGTGTTGTGTGAGTCAGTGTGTGTCGGTCAGTATGTGTTGTGTCAGTGTGTGTTGTGTCGGTCAGTGTGTGTTGTGTCAGTGTGTGTTGTGTAAGTGTGTGTCGATCAGTGTGTGTTGTGTCAGTGTGTGTTGTGTAAGTGTGTGTCGATCAGTGTGTGTTGTGTTAGTGTGTGTTGTGTCAGTGTGTGTTGTGTCAGTGTGTATTATGTCAGTGTGTGTACTGTCAATGTGTGTCGTGTCATTGTGTGTTGTGTCAGTGTTTGTTGTGTCAGTCAGTGTGTTTTGTGCCAGTGTGTGTTGTGTGAGTCAGTGTGTGTTTTGTCAGTGTGTGTTGTTTTAGTGTGTGTTGTGTCAGTGTGTGTTGTGTCAGTGTGTGTTGTATCAGTCTGTGTGTGTTGTGTTAGTGTGTGTTGTGCCAGTGTGTGTTGTGTCAGTCAGTGTGTGTTGTGTCAGTCAGTGTGTGTTGTGCCAGTGTGTGTGTTGTGTCAGTCAGTGTGTGTTGTGCCAGTGTGTGTTGTGCCAGTGTGTGTTGTGTCTGTGTGACTGTGTGTGTTGTGTCAGTGTGTGTTTTTCCAGTGTGTGTTTTGCCAATTTGCCAGTGTGTGTTGTGTCTGTGTGTGTTGTGCCAGTGTGTTTTGCCAGTGTGTGTTGTGTCAGTGTGTGTTGTTCCAGTGTGTGTTGTGTCAGTGTGTGTTTTGGGTTGCTTTGTTTCGGATGTGATGAAGGTGGGTGATGGACATTTTCGAGCATCTTCTCATCAGATGAGTCATCTAATTTTGATTAGTTTTCCCCTATGACCAGAATTTTATAAGTGGAAATTAGTCCCAGTCCACGTTAATGGACACACACAAGGATGATTTTTAAAAAAAAATGTTTTTTTTTGGTAGGGGTGGGGAGATGAACGTAGTAATGTAGGTAATTAAATTTAAAGTGTATGCTAATTTAAAAGTAATTTTACAGGATACGGATTTTTTAAAAAAGTAAATGTATCATTTGTCGAGGACGGCTATCTATGCTAACTCGAAAAATAAAACACGTACAAGACAGACTTTTCAATATTACTAAAAGTCAAAGGGTGTACATTACTATTAATTATTTGTTTGAATAACTCAAAATTTAGGCCTACCTATCAGTGAATATCAGTCGAGATATTATGAAAGGAAACCATTGGAAACAACGTTGGTTTTGATAGTAATTTCTTAAGCATCGATGGTCTAGTGGTAGAATACTCGCCTGCCACGCGGGTGACCCGGATTCGATTCCCGGTCGATGCAACCTTTTTAGCGAAAACTCTATTTCAAACTTAAAATATATATTTAGCGAAGAACATTTATAAAACAAAGAAACAAATACATTTTTAGAAAACTGATATTCATAAAGTGTTTTGGTTAAATAATCAAAAGTTTACTTACAGATATTCTACGGTGTATAAATAAAATATATAATATAGCGTTATCATTGAAAAACTAATAAAACTGCAATCAAATTTATAAGTGTGTTTTGTGTTTAGGGATTCATAAATTTACCATCGTCATTTACAAAAAAAAATTATTATTATTAATAATATTATTATTTTTTTTTAAAAGTGAAATTGCTTTATTTATAAGAACCGTCAACTGAAATTTAAAAAATAAAGAAATGACAATAATTATTTCCTTCAATCAGCTTGATCCCAGCCACTGTTGACAACTTCATAGCAAACCTAACTAACGTCCTTCAATATAGGATGAAATAATTACGTCAATACCATATGGAAGTTCTGTGACTTTAATCTCTCTTGAACTTCATTCAAAGTGTTTGCATAATTTCCATTAGATTTAAACGTTATTTCCAAAACCTTTGTTCTAAAATCGCTCAGCGTTTGCAACCTTATGTAGATATGTATCCGAATGTTACAGCATACCTTTGTTGAAGATGATATTAACACTTCTATATCCATTCATCTGCCAAAAAAGATCAGTGGCTACAAATTTTCTTTCTTGAAGGTCCCAGAAAGATTGTTACCTTGGCAGTCTTTCCTCCCGTGTCATTGCCCTATGAATGGCAGTAGCTGGGAAATTATGTCCCTTTAACAGCTGGGCCAAAACCATACAGAGTTGGGTACTCTTGACAACGATGATCAGCTGATTGATTTCAAGAACAGATAAAGGTTTAAATCAGGGCTGTTATCGATTAATTTAAATTTAATTGTTAACTTTTGAAATATTATCGATTAATTAATCGATAAGATCGATTAAAGCCAAAAATAGAAATTTATGACGTCATTAAACTGATCATTTCTCACGGACATTGAAAATTAAGGATATTTTGAACTAAGTTTTATGACAATGTGTTGATACTTGATCGGATGTTTGTGCTGAAGGTGGTACGTCAGCGATGTATTTGATCTTTAAAAGAGAATTGTTTATGGCAGTGAACACAGTAAACTTTTTCACCATCTTCGACTTTGCCATCCGCAGTTAGCTTAAAAACAAAATTTTTGCTCAACTTTCTAGTTATATTTATATGTTTAAATTTAGCTGCGCTGATGCTGTCAGCCATTTTTTAGTTGCCGTCTGCCGGTTCACATAAAGTAATAAAATAAATTATAATATTACGCGGGAGACGTTTGTACGTAAAAAAAATTAATTTTTATTAATAAATTTTTTTAAAAATATTATAAATATTTTCTTTAATTTTAATCGAATTTTTATCGATTAAAATAATTTTAATCGATAAAAAATGTTAACGATTAATCGAGAAATTAATCGTTAATTTCCGAAGCCCTAGTTTAAATATAATTCTTTTTTTCCCATTGTCTTCAAATTGGGCATAATTCTGCTGATGTCCAATCAAAGTCACATTTGAATCATCATCACCTAAACTCGCATGGGACTACATTTGTAATTTTGCTGAGACTGACCTCATGTAGGACGATCGCAAATGTGTTTTTTTATATTTTATATTTTCATTACGTAACGGAAATCCATAAAGTTGCATAGCGTCAGCAAACATCATTTGAAATAATTTTCGGTGAAAACGAGCTAATTCTAAAGGTTTTTCATAGAAATGCTATCATGGGCAAAATAAATGGCTTAAATAATAATAATAATAATAATAATAATAATAATAAAAATAATAATAATAATAATAATAATAATAATAATAATAATAATAATAATAATAATAATAATAATAATAATAATAATAATAATAAATCATCTCAAATTGATTTTGAAGAGACATCATTGCAAAGTTCCATCGATTCGATCACATAGATCACTCTATAGTGGGTTGCAATACAAGGGAGGCTAAACGATCGTCTCATGAAAACGTGCGTGATGTCTATAAATTCTGTCGTTTAAGGCGGATATGTCCTCTTTAGAAGACTACATCAGAGCAGTAGAGTAGCTAGGGGAGGGCTTGGACGCTTGCTATCATTGTAATTATTTTTTTAAAATCAACGTTAGCATTTTTGATTTCTATAGTGGATATGGTGCGGCAATTTTTTACTAAGACCTTGGCAGCGCTAAATAAGGCCAATGTAGATTCAAAGAATCTAGAATTTAATCTGTGAATCAAATAATTTGAGCACAAATAGATCTTACAACTAAAAGATCGAATCATTTGAGCACAAATAGATCCTACAAATAGACAATCGAATCATATTTTCACAAATAGATCCTACAAATAGACAATCGAATCATATTTTCACAAATAGATCCTACAAATAGACATTCGAAATCATATTTTCACAAATAGATCCTACAAATAAACAATCGAATCATATTTTCACAAATAGATCCTACAAATAGACAATCGAATCATATTTTCACAAATAGATCCTACAAATAAACAATCGAATCATTGAGTACAAATAGATCCTGCAACTAAACAATCGAATCATTTGAGTACAAATAGATCCTGCAACTAAACAATCGAATCATTTGAGTACAAATAGATCCTGCAACTAAACAATCGAATCATTTGAGTACAAATAGATCCTGCAACTAAACAATCGAATCATTTGAGTACAAATAGATCCTGCAACTAAACAATCGAATCATTTGAGTACAAATAGATCCTGCAACTAAACAATCGAATCATTTGAGTACAAATAGATCCTGCAACTAAACAATCGAATCATTTGAGTACAAATAGATCCTGCAACTAAACAATCGAATCATTTGAGTACAAATAGATCCTGCAACTAAACAATCGAATCATTTGAGCACGAAAAGATCGTACAAGTTAACAATGACGATGACGTGGACATGGAGATCAGAAAGTGGGAATCAATGTTAGTGAGCCCCACCCCCCCTTCCCACACATACAAACCTCTCCCCATCCCAGGACATGACGTCATGAACTTCAGCTGGTTATGAGGGGTCTGGTTCAACAAGTTTCATTGCGCACCATTAAAGCGTCATTAACAACGGAAATAATCCTTGGTAAATTTCCCTAACAACCGGAATAGTTTGCACAATGTATTTAAAAACAAGAAGGAAATTCATCCGAAATCTCCATCTGTTAATTGGGATTAGACTAAGTTTGTTCACAATTAAGACATAAAACATTTTTCAAAAACATTTGTTTTGATTTCTTTCAAATATTTTAACATCCCTAAGCAGTGGCGTAGCTAGAGGGGGGCTGTCCGCCCCGGGCGGCACACATTTAAGGGCGGCATTTTTGGGCATTTAAAAAGTGCAACAAATTCCGACAACCACCCATTTTCTTTTGAAGGGTGAAAATCAAGGCAAAACAAAAATATTAGTAATTTCTAGTCCTAATTAACGGATTCCCACAAAATTTGTTTGATTACATAGTGGATGTGTGCATGTTATAAGTAACGCAAAACCGTTCAAAAATTTAAAATCACACATAAAAGGTATCGATTTGTTTGGAAAATTAAGTGGTATACGGTACGACCAGATGACGCTTTCAGATGAAAATTACACAAAATATACATCACCGCTGGGCCCAATAATGTGCTATTAATATCACCACGATGGTTTTTGCGTGGAATTTCGATATTCGCAGAAAGATGCGCGAACAAGTACCTACAATTCATGGGGGTTAAAATATTGTGTTTAACTTGCAAGTAGTAATTTATATAAAATATGGGTAATTTATATTACTGTTTGAGTTTTCAGAAAATTATAGTACGTTATTAAAAATTAAATTTAATTTTTTTGTTTTTATTGCATTAAAGTAGCACAAAAAATTGTCTTTTTCATTACATACGGTTATTAATTAAAAATGTTGAGCCTATCCATCAAAGTAGTGTGTAAATAATTTGAATTCGTCTATTTTATGGAAAATTATTAAGATTTGTGGCAGGAAACATGAAAATATTCAAATTTCTCCGTTAATAAACACCACAATAGGCATAAATAATTTCGAAAATGACATACTTTTTTTATTGACATCTACAGAAGTAACTAGTAAAACGAGGTAAGATGCTTAAATTTTACTCAATTCAATGCAACCTTTTTCTTTTCTATGTTATCTCAATTTATGGGAACCATTCATTTTTTAAAATTAATGCAAACCAATTGCATGGAACAAAGAGATTTGCTAATACAAAACGCTGTTATAAAAGTCAAACAATTAGTGATGACTTGGAGATATCAACTGAATGCTGAGTTAGAATGAGATAAAAATATGAGTGGGGAAAATTAAGAAGACGTGGTTCTATCTTTAGAACGAGAAGTACAACAGGAAATGATTTTATCCATGGATGAAATTATAACAGAAAATAAAAGAACACTTTTATGAGTTACAAGTCCTTGCAAGAAAATATTCGTATATAATAACAATAACATGTAACCTACTAAATGAAGCATTTGAAGATCAAACAAATTAATTTATTGACATTGATAAAGATCAGTTCAAAACTGAAAGAAAAATGCTCCAGGTTTTTATGGCTGTACCTAAGTACAAGAAGAGGCATTATGGTTGAAAAACGGAGGGGTGGGGAGGGGGGAAGACCCCTTGATTTATTAAAATTTATTCAACAGTATAGATTATAAAATTCTGTACCCAGCATCATAATTTTGCTATGAATTTTTTCAACAATTGCTATCAGTGTCGCTAGTTGTTAAAGGAGCTTCTTCAAAATGAAGTTGATAAAATTTATCTTCGTTCCACATTGAGTGATTTAAGACAATAAAATCTTGAAATATTGTCCATAGAACAAGATATTACAAATAATTTAAATTTTGATAGCATAATACGCGATTTTTCTATAATGAAAGTTAGGAAAGTAAATGTAAAAATATGATTACATACTAATGTATAAAATTTCTTTGTTTGTAAAAAAAATCATTTATTTATAAATATAGAATAAAAGAATAGTAATTGATATTGTTGTTTTTTTGGTGTAAATTTGGAATGTTTTATCTACCGTAATTGAAGATTTGCAATCTCGGTAACTTTCTTGTGGCCTTTAAAAAATATATATATAGTGTATTTATAGGTATGTCATCTTATGCGGACTCTCAAATTACTGCTGACTTAAATATGGCATGCATTGGTAAACATGTTCGCCACCTTTACTTCGTTTCAATTACAATTATTTATTCATGTTTATTAATTTATAAAAAATAAAAAAAACATCATATACTCGACTAATTTTTCCGTCCATAAATGACGTCACGCAATTTTGGCTGATTTTTCACCCCCTCTGGCCTCGTCACACGTCACCACAAAAACTAAGACCTCTTCAATAATAATGTCATAAAGTTTTGACCCCCCCCTCCACCATAGAAGCCATATTTTCTATTTGACAATAAACATGTTTCAAATCAATTTTTTTTTCATTTAAGTATGTTTTTTAGTGCAAGGCTGCACAGTAAAATCGTAACACGCGTTTTACGTAGACGTCATTAAAGAAAGTGTCAGTAATCAATATTTAAGTGAAACTTTTATTTAAAGCTGTGCGTTTTGACATGACGCCACATTTCTCAAACACACCCCTCTCGTCACACATCGTCACAAGTGTATGACTCCCCGAGGTGCGTGACGTCATTTAAGGACGGTCTCTAAAATGGGCGGCACATTGGAGACCGCCCCGGGCGGCAAAAGTTCTAGCTACGCCACTGTCCCTATGCAAAAAAACTGTGAATATACATTTTAAAATCGTAGTTTAACGCACTTAATACAGTATATTATTTTTTTTTAAATTCTCTTTATTAATACAAATGGTTAATGTGTAATATTTTACTGTAATAAATTTTTTTTAATGCAATAAACATGCACGTTTTTAAGTAGTCTTGTCATTTTAAAAAAATGCATTATTTTTCAACCTACTCTCAAAAAGTTTTAGAAAATATAAAGCTTTAATGGAATGTATTTTAAAAAAGCTACAACATCTTTTGCTCATTGTATTGCCTGTTTCCTGGAATTTAACTAAACATATCTCTTAAACTAAATAAAGTTGTAGTAGTAAATATATATACTTTATATAAAGGGCTTTTACACACACACACACACACACACACACACACACACACACACACAAAAACAACAACCAACAACAAAATTATAAATGCAATTCCATACAAGATAGAAGGAATAAATAACGTATTTCTTCTCTAAATTGTAATAGCTAACTCTATAAACTGACAACATTTGACCATTCTGTCAAAGTATCAAGACAAATGCTAAAACTTAATCCTAAGTATATTTCCACAAATTATTTAATAACTATTCCATGAAGCTTGGGATTTCTTTTCTCAGTTACGCCAACCATCCTCACCTCATCATGCTCTAAGATTAATTTACTAATACGTCACATAATTTTTTTAAAATAAAAATTAAAATGAAATAAAATGAAAATTTAAGCTAATACACATAAAAGCAGTAATATGTTAAGACTATTTAGGAGAGCTGTAAACATTTTTTTTAAAATTTACTTGTCATTTGTCATTCTTCAACTTTTATAATAATGTTCTTCGGCACTAATGCTATAACAGACGGTCCTAGAAGAAGACTATACTCTCATACCTAATCAATATACCAAACCAGATTTCTCCCTGTAAACAGCAATTATTTCTGCGAAGCTCTTGGACCTAATGAAGTCGTCTTACAGAGATCATAGTGGACTAATGTTACCCACCAACCCCGGCTCCCTATACATTCGAGAGTTCTGGAGCCGAAATCTCCAACGTCTATTTGATGACGATGGTGATTTCCTGGATAAATATTGAATCGTCTGCAGTAAAGAGTGAGAAAATTGGAGGAAGATTTTTTTTTATCCAGAGTCGTCGATACCAGCCAAATTAGCAAATTGGACGCCAAAGTGGGGCGCAAATATCCACAGAGGTGATCTGTCGACAAGACATAGAGATAGGGGAATTTTTTTTTGTCTTTACCTCCTCTGGCTCGTGAATGTTTGTACCAATATCACCATCTCTTTTACTGTGATATACGTGTGATGATTTCCGGCTGAAGCCTTTATATCAGCGATGTCATTTGTCATTGTTGAATATTACCTTTCATCGTGAAATTACTTGACTCATTTTATTTCTGTATATATATTTATATGTGTGTGGTGTTTGTGTATGTGTGTGTGTGTTCAAATGACACCATCTTCAGACAAATGCACAACTTAAAGTACACGCCTTTTTGTTTATAAATGTAACCACCAAAAGCATGGGTGTTGCTAGGAATTTTTTCAGGGGGGGGGGTCAAAAAACCCCACTTTTTTTATATTTTAACTGGCAATGCCATACAGGTACAATGTTCAATTAAATTCAAGTTCAGTATAAAATAAGGGTTGAAAAAAGTATTAGAAATTAATAAGACTTACAAATTAGTGCTGTAATAGTTAAAATACAACATTTATTAATGCATTTAATAAAAAAAATTCTCAAATGTAGGGGGGGGGCAAATGCCCCCTCTTGCCCCCCCCTTCCCTACCCCCATGAGGACCAAAAGAGGCCTTTAACCCCACCCCCACCCCCGCCCCCGCACACCATCTCTAGTTGGTTACGTAATAACCTACTCTCTCACACAACCGTGGGTTCTGCTTGACCAGTGACTTTGACCTGTCTTCTGTCCCATCCTTCAAATTGAATGTAACACCCGCCCCTCGCGCTTCACATAATTGGTGAGACTTCTAATCTCCTTGGTCATCGGCTCAGTAATACAAAACATGGGATAGGGGGCTGACCTTCTCGATTGAAACACACTGGCCACCGCCACCACACCTTTACGTTTGTCTAAAATGTTATTTATCTTTTAAAGAAAATAATTTCCTGAACTAATTTTTGGGAAAAAATATGTATATAGCTAGTTGTGAAATAAATGCTCATAATTCTACCAAGTGGTGGTCGGATATGTTTCTTGACTATTTTCCGGATCCTATAGTTGGCCCCAAAATATTTGCCGGATCCGGATATCTCGGATTTAAGTGTAAGAGCTAAGCGGGGACTTTACTACTTTCTATTTAGTATTTAATACTATTTAAAATAATATTTTTTTATCCAGCATAAAATTACTCTTGTACCAAATATTAAAGATTACTATTTTGGTACTTATTAAATATAACTTTTTTACCACGTTTTTATGAACTCGCTTTCGTTCCTGTGGCATTGTTTGTTTGTTTGTCTGTCCACAATTTTTCAAATCTGCCAAAGTAAAATTAAACCACTTCTGATGGTCCTAGAAATTTCAAAATTTTACCACAGATAGATCTTGGATGACAATGCATTGTATCAAAATTTCAGATCGATCAAATATACCGTTATTAAATTATTGAACTTTTTAGTTGATCTATATATAAGCATCTGCACCGTCTGCTTTTGTTGACATCCATGAGTTCACCCCGTGACCACATTACCGTGTTTTTAAAACGTTGGGCGGGCGCTTATGAGGTGTTTGGTATTTTAAAAAAATATAGGTAAAAATATTTTTAAAAAACAGATTTTTGTAAGTGCACTAAAAAGAAGAAAATAATTTAAAACTAATAAGTTCAAGTACTTTCATATAATATGACTAAAAACGTGGGCGGGTGTTTGGTATAAAAATAAAGATTTATAATTAAGAAGGCAAAAAAGATATCTATAAGTGAGAGAATGAGTGAACTGCATATGTAAACCTCATAAGCGCCCGCCCAACGTTTTTAGTCATATTATATGAAAGTACTTGAACTTATAGTTTTAAAATTTTTTTCTTCTTTTTAGTACACTTATAAAAACGTGGTTTTAAAAAATCTTTTTTTTACATCTATTAATTTGTAACGTGCACTGAGCCCAGGGTACCACGCTAATTAAGTTCTTAAATAATTATTATTCAGATGGAATATCTCAAATTTATCAATTGTTTTAAAAGCAATAAAAATAATTGCATCGACCGGGAATCGAACCCGGGTCACCCGCGTGGCAGGCGAGTATTCTACCACTAGACCACCGATGCTTACCCATCAGGCAAAAGGTAACTAATTAACCCTAACTATTTTTACGCACTAAAAAGAACTAGGTCCATTTTTCTCTTAAATTTTTTTTTAAAGCTGCACATAGAATAGTTTAGCAAAATGCCCAGGGCAAAGAGAGCATTATACCAGGTTAAGGGCCGGCCATCAATCATGTTGGCAGTTTTTGGTATACTCAAGTTTGTCAACAAAACTTACAAAACTTAAATTTATTTCTTAAAGGTAAAATAGAAAATGATAAAAGTCTACAACCCGTGTAAAAGAAACTTCACATATGATAGATATGGAATCGGAAAAGGTAAGGGGCTGACCATAAACGACGTCACGCGCCTAGGGTGGGGGGAGGGGGTTCACGCATTTGGGACGATGTGTGACAAGGGTTAGGGGGTGTTTCAGACATGTTACGTCACATTAAAAACGCAACTTTAAATAAAAGTTACACTTAATTATTTGATTGCTTGCAATTTATTTAAAGGCGTTTTCAATGGCTTTACACTTGTTTAAGATATTAATATTATAGTGCAGAATTACACTAAATACATTGAATACATATTTAAATTACGAAAAAGTAATTTGAAATATGCTAATTTTCAATGAGAAAATATGGCTTTTAGGGGAAGGGGGGTCAAAGCTTTATGACGTCATATTAGAGGGGGTCTAAGATTTTGGAACGCAGTGTTACAAGGGGTGGGGGGGTGAAAATCGGTCAAAATCACGTGACGTCATTTATGAACGGCCCTAAAGATTTTTAGGGATTTATCCGTGTTAAAGCAACATATACAAGTTGAATATGTCAGTTGAAATGGCGACCAGATGGCGTGAAGTACATTACTGATATTACTTTTTAAAGACTTCGTACACATTATTTCAAAAAAATAATTTAATTCAGTTGTCCTTCAATTACATGGATGTTGTATCCATATTTATCGGGTATTTTAACACTTCAATATTTTGGTTAAAATTAGGACTATGGGTTTTTATTAAAGTGACACACAAGTTCGAGACAGACAATGATATTAAATTTGAGATTAAGAAAAAAAAACCCAGTAAAGATATTATCACAAACGTTAAAGTAACATAAAAATTTTCACGAGTTTCCAAACAAGAAAAGAACGCAGTCTCAGTTTCTAAATGGTGCAATTTATTGTTCAGTATCAACGTGACATTAAATAGTTAAGACACAATTAATGACTGCTCGTGTGTATACAGCTTCATTGAAAAGTTCATAGCAATTAAACAGTTCAGTAATAAAAATAATAATAATAATACTAAGAGTTAAATTATAAAACAATATCAAAATAAACCACAACTATTTATTGTAAATGTATCTTTTTGTAATATTTTCATTGGTGTCAAATAAAGCAAACACCGGGATCAATAACGTCATAAACAAATGCTCCAAAATAATGGTCTCTATCATGAGGTCACGTAGCAACCGTAATACCATATATTTATTAAACAGGTGTCCAAAATTTAAAAGCGAAAACAAGTGAATTGGGGCGTGTGTGTTTTTGTGTGTTGTGTGTTGTGTGTGTGTGTGTGTGTTGTTGTTGTTGTTAGAATATAACAAAAGTGGAATAAAAGCAAGGGAAACCAAGTGAATTTTGACATCTAAAACGTTTAACGCTTTTTAAAAGATTTTTTTGTTGTGTTAGAACCCTGTTTGCAATTTAACGAAAAGAATATGGCGTCTTTACTGCCCAGCTCGTGAGTGCTTCGCGCCGACATCTCTCACGAGCTTTGTAGCGTGATGAAGAACAAAACGATTGCATTCGTGACCATCACCAAAAAGTGACCCCAAGGTGGACATCCATCGTGAGGTGGACCAAATCTGAGACCAAACTAAATCACGTCTGCATGAAAAGTTAACGACATGGGGGAGTGGGCAGTTCGTGATTGAGACCTGGTCAAGATCTCCATTAAAATAAAGCACCAGGTTTAATCTCAGCGTCTTCATCGGGGAAATCAAGGAAAGAGTTCTAAATACAGCAACTGTCCTCTAGTAAAATACGGTGTCATGTTGTTGGTTGAATTCGAAACCAAAGCTGTTTCCCAATTGTGCGTTTAAAAAAAATATATGTTTGAATTACTTTTCCTTGTAATTTTAGGTAATAAATAGGAAATTTTAAATTAATTCCACACGCCCCAGCTTTGTTATGGATTGGTTTAAAACAAAATAAAAATGTAATGTCCACGTGACTTGAGAATGCAAAGGTTTACATTTGATGCCAATTATTTTTCTAGCCGATTTTAAAATATATATAAAATGTACGTATATAGGTCAAACTTCTGTAGGTTGGACTAAACGGACGCAAATCTAAATCATGAAATTTCCCATTAGGGGCATGTTTAGAAAAATTATACCGTATTTAATCTTTTGTCAAGCCTCTAATATGAAAACAATTCTTGGAAAGATGAGGGAATATATATTGATCACATGGGACGTTTATGACGAGACCCCAGTAGACGTTAGTGCCGAGACCCCAATAGACGTTAGTGGCGAGACCCCATGGGATCTTTGTTGCGTGTCCACAGGGAATCTTTATGCCGTTATCCCAGGGCACCTGTGCAGTGCGACTCTTGTTTATAGAGGTCCAACTGTGATATCCTCCCTCAAGCTAGTAGGAGTGAGTAGAAATGTGTACAGTGTACACATAAATAAACGGATGAAAAAATGATTTTAATTTCTTTCGCACTTGTTTCTTTTTCAACACTATTGAATTCAATGCCCTATGGTATTTTATCATTATTTTTTACATTATGAACTAAATTTGTTTTGAAAGTGGTGTTTGAGTGAGGCATTGGTGTTTGAGTGAGGCATTGGTGTTTGAGTGAGGCATTGGTGTTTGAGTGAGGCATTGGTGTTTGAGCGAGGCATTGGTGTTTGAGCGAGGCATTGGTGTTAAGTGAAAACGGCGGCATTGGTGTTTGAGTGAGTCATTGGTTTTAAGTGAAAACGACAAGTTCAAATTTAGGAGACTTTGACAGTTATAAAAGTGAGTTAAATATTTTTAGACGATAAAATTCAAATGTACAATTAGCTGGAGAAATAATATTTTTTTTCAATGTTACCGCGCTCTAGGTTGAAATGTTTCCAAATCGCTCTATCTTTCGTGGTGAAACTAACATGCAGCAGCTAACAATTTCCCTAGTCTTTGGGATGTTTGCAGTTTTTTTTAAAAAATTAAAACGTTTACATGTTTTACGTTTAAATGTGAGTCGAAAGGAGTCTATCAGCAAGGTCAATGACTACCCTATAAAATGAGTTCAATATTAAAATATTTTGTTTAAACTTACAAGATAAAGAACAAAATTAATTTGTTGTATCATTTAAAATTCATCAAAATTTTAACTGGGGGAGGAGGAAGTGGATCAGATTAAACCTATAAGTGAAGAAAGTCAGCAGTCCCGAGCCTGCGCTCCTCCTGGGGCTTCTCGGAAGATCCCCTTTGCTGTCTGGCCCCCAAGGGGACGTAACAGCTGAGACGGAGCGGTCGCTTCTGAAGCGGCCACCTGGGCATCCAGGACAGAAAGTCAAAAATGCCTCCCACTAAATTGACCTCACAAGGAGGGGTGGAATTCCCTATATCGACCCGCTACCACTTTGGCGCCACCCCGGCAAAGCACACGAGTCTCAATAGTTAGGACCACCGCTAAGCGGAGGATCATCAATGACCTACCTAGGGTGTGACCCTCACTGGATCAAAGTAAACATTTCTAAATACCCCATCGTTGCCTTGGTTTTGTTGCCAGCACTTAAGTCAATAAATACCAAGGAAACGTGATTAATAGCTGATTATTAAGTGTCACAGATTCTCTACTTTACAAGAAAAAATAAATAATTTCTTCTTTTTTTTTCAAGTTCAGCTTATTATGATTTGTTTGTTCAACTTGTATTTATTTAAATTATTCACCGATTTATTAGGATCGTCTGCTGGATTACAGTAGAAGATTCGGTTACACAGAGATTCATACTTTTTGTCTCTGTTACACAAGTTATCAAAATGGGTCATTGTCAGGGGTATGAGAATCACTGTAGTGTGTGTGTGTTGACTGAGTGAACTCTGAGCACGGAGTGTGGGCAGAGGACATTCGAGGGTCAGTTGAGAGACCAGTTGGGCAGTGCAGACCGGTCTGACGAGTCGGTCAGCGGTAGAGAGGCAGTGAGTTGGAGGTTGTTGCCAAGGTCGGTCGGTTTTGGACCGAAGGGACTTAGCCGTGGTTTGTGTCTACGTGGATTAAAAGTTGAGACTTGAGCGTGGGCCCCAGCAGCGGTCAGTGGTCACGTTGGACCGAGGGGACTTAGACGTGGTTTGTGTCTACGTGGATTAAAAGTTGAGACTTGAGCTTGGGCCCCAGAAGCGGTCAGGTTGGACCGAAGGCCAGGCTTGTGAAATAACTATAGTGTCGTGTTGTGTATACGGCCAATTGTATAAAGATATATGTATGGTCCAGACAGGACAGCCAGTCGTGTACAGTAGAATAAGCGTTGAATTGTTCACAGAGACTATTGTCATTTTTGGTGCGTTGTATGCAAGCGGAGAGCAAGGCAACAATCCCTAACTTCGAGACTTAACAGTCATGGAAAAATCGACCACATCTATTAACATAAGATGAAAACTGTCGTTCCACTCAATGCAGTGGTGTTTTGTGAGATACTGGTGAAGATAAAACCCTTTTTTTAAAAAACAATTAGCAACAAACATATACAAAATAAACGCGAGTCAGGTGCATATAATCATATTTTAAAAAATAATACTCTCTACGATAAACATGCTAAAATTATGAACGGTGTGTGCAAATAACACACAAATAATGATGCTTACTAATTAGATATTTCTGAATGAAAGAGTAAAAATATTTTCGTTTTAAAAAAATTGGCTTTCGTCATCTAGCCCTGTGCTTACAGCAGTAAAACAATTTTATGTTATAGTTATTCAGGGACAATAATCGATAAATAATCCAATAAGCCAAACCATAAAGACTTAATGACCAGACAGTTCAATACATTTGATGGGAACACGTCTACATTTTTTTTTACAACTTCATCATCATTATGCATGGCAAAAAAAATAGCAATCAATAAAATAACATTAAAAATCTTCAGTATTTATCAATACTGTCTATGTTCGTACATAGTGTAGGCACACTATAACATAAATAATATATCAGACATGGATTTCATGTGTGTCGAGTTTTTATACAAGATAATAAATAACGGACTAGGTGAATGTAATACTAGTTCACAACAACAGGGGGGGGGGATTCTGTGATAAAAATAAAGTAAGAGTACTCCAATGTTACATGGTGTTAAATGACAAACTTATCTAACAGTCACACATCTACCAACAGATGAAGCCGACGCGTAAATACGCTGGAAAAGTAAATAATACGGACAAAGGAATTGAAATGTGCGTTTGATACATAATATAATCGATATCTTTTCTTTGTCTACTAGGATTTTGTGTAAAAGCAAACGTTCTCCAATGACGCCCTACCAGTGGCACACTAAAATGACAGCCTTCAAAAGACGCTCTTCAAATGGCGCACTTCAGATGACTTCTTTCAAACAATACTCTTAAAATGACATTGTTCAAATGACGCCATTCATATTACGCCCTTCACATAAAGCCGTTCAAATGACACCCACACCGTGATCTACCACGTTTCATTATGTGATACGTAAATTTAAACTTTTAAATGGCCCGTAAATTTATGTTAAATGTCTAACAGGGCCACATGTTAGTTCCATGTAATCATTTTGACATGGCCTTGACCTTGTCTACGACCGCCGCTTTGGGCTGCTGTATGCAAGAGATGCTTCGTATGGTCACAAGTCACATGATTGGGATTATAACAGTGCAGAAATTTTTGGAACTTCAACTGTCTCTCTCTCACTCCTTCCCTCTCTCTCTCTCTCTCTCTTTCTCACTTTTTCTCTCTCTCAAACCCTCTCCCTGCAACTCAGTCTCCCACTCCCACTCTCCAATCTCTTTAAATCGCTAACCAATACTCTCTCACATTTCTAATCAGATTATATGATTTTTTCCAAATCTACACATTTGAATGGCAAACATTTCATCTCAATTTATATCAACAACGCAAACACACACAGAATAGTCATTATAAGTATAAGTACAGTATAACAACAAGTTACAAGTCGTGGGGAAATATCACATTGCTTTCTAATAATCCAATAGAAAAGGAAGACACTGTATTTTAGCCAATATTCATCTACTTATTACAGAAGGTTTTAGCTTGTCTGTTACTCTAAATGTGGCACAGTTTAGCATATAAATATTTCTAAAATAAATCCGTACATTTTGTGTGTACCAAACACGTTTTAGGTGTAGCGTCAAGACAGTAATTCATTTAGACATGGTCTTAGAACACCTTCAGAAGTTCACATTCACAAATATAACGTTTTAGGCTAAGACCGTCTAAGTGCCCTTACACGTAAAAACTGAAAATTTGACTTTCAGGTAATGACATGTTTTTATATTATGATTGTTAAAGGTTAATTAAAGGGAAACGTTCTTTTCGAATATAGACTTTCGTGTTTTTTCGTACACTCTGGGTATATTTCTTTTCTTATTTCTTAAACTTCAAAGAATCCTCATCACGAGTCTCAAACTATAGTTTTAACCTCATTTAAGTCACTTGGAACTTTGCTTTGTATTTAGAATAATATTTAGCTTTAATTTAGTTTAGTAATAAATATATTTAAAAAATTAGATTTAAAAAGAATTTCATATTAACTTTGTAACTTACAAAAATATTTTAAAAATTAAAAACACAATCAGTAAATCGTTAAAAAAAAGAATTATTGAATAATATTCTTTGGTCGGGCACTTCATAAATGACTGTAGAGGTCCTCGTGAATTGATGTTTGAGATCCGCTTACAGCAATCCTACAAATTAAGTGATTTGTCTTCGTTCTTTCATGACGCAACAGCTCAGAATAATGGGGTCGGTTATTGGCGCCAAGACTTTGTTGAGATCCTAACTGGCCGGTTCATCTTTTATTTTATAATAAGCAACAGCTAGCGACACGTGATCTACCGATGGTCCGCAACCTTTGACATCCGGGAATTCGTAATCATCGAGAAAATAGGGAATTCCGTGCACATTCTCCGGAAATCCCGGTGGCAGAAAATCTCTGGTCCTAGGCGTAAAGCTGAATCCCGGAGTGTTGCGGATTAATCTGAAATAAACACGTCAGAAATAAGGAAACATCCGTCACTAGCCTTCCTAATTAAACTTAATGGCTTGACTTCCAACAACTTGAGCCATCAAATCTTTACATGGCGTATTTAATTGAAATATAATTTTCATTAAATGTCGTAGATGCTAAAGAAAATCTGTTCGTTTAATGCGAATTTTCTTTAATTTAATTCATTTCGGTTAAACTAGCCCTAAAACGTCCTGCTCCTAACCTCAAAGTTCTGCATAAATAAAGTTTCCTGGCATTTAAACAATTAAATTGCGATTTCAGTTTCTTTTCAACTAAAAGCCAAGCGATTTTTACATCAAAATCAAACTAATGTTTTCCTATTCTAAATGCATCCTCGAGTAAAATGTGTTAAAAGCATTCGAATGAGATATTTTAAGTTAAAGCATTTTCATCCATGTCAATGTATTAAAACATATTTTTTATAAGGTCCCGATCTAAGTTGTTGAAACTTTCGACCAAGAAATCGTCAAATCAGTTTGTCATTTGCCCCGTGACTTACTCGTAAGATGTAGGACTGATGTGGATCCTCAGAGGTTCACTTCCGGACTCAAACTTGTTGGCCAGCGTCACGTTGTTGCC